>VDFB02281492.1:932135131-932345794 GCA_007258455.2 Sequoia sempervirens
AATGCAATGTTATCAGGGATCGTATATGTTATGTGTTAAATCTGTCATAAACCCTTGAATACTTATGAATTTGACTCCCACAATGGATATATGGCACTGATCTAAGTTGTATGATTCAATATTTGTATGTCTTTACCTAGAGCTTTCTAAAAATTGCAAATCAATTACCTATTTTATCTTGGGATTGTGTTGTAGTTATCTCATGCTCCAAATAGCTGATAATGTCCATGAATAGCCAATTCTATTCGATATTATCCTATTATGTTGAGCTATTAAATGAGATTATTTGTTATTGTTAATGTTGTTTATGATATTGGTGCAGAGGTTGTAAACACATTAAGGGATCTGATGAGCAACATATTAACTAGATTTGGATGTCCACAAAGGATTGTGTCAGATAATGCAATGTGTTTTAGATCTAAGGAATACATAGAGTTTTGTGAGAAGCATGGCATCCAAATTTCTTATTCATCACCATACCACCCACAGGGAAATGGACAAGCAGATTCAAGCAATAAAAGCTTGATGAAGATTATTAAAAGAATCTTGGATCAGAATAAAAGGGCTTGGGATTCTAAGCTGAGATTAGCAATCTGGGCAGATAGGGTAACTGTGAAGAAGGCAATAGGTTGTGCCCCATTTGACTTGGTTAATGGGATAAATGCTAGGTTGTCCCAAAATAACTTAATGGAAATGTATAAGTTTTTCCAGATGTATGATAATGAAATTGATGATGAGATGCAATTGAGAGTGGAAGCTCTTATAGAATTAGATGAAACCAGGAGGGAAGCCCAAAAGAGAAATGCAAAGTTGTAGTTGCAAGTAAAGAATATGTATGACAAGAGGGCAACTGCAAGGAGTTTCAAAGATGGAGATTTGGTTTTAATGTGGAATGTCAGACTGGAAGATAAAGGGAAACATGGGAAATTTGATGCAAACTGGTTGGGTCCATTTTTTATTAATGGTAAGTGGGGTGAAGATTCGTACTTCCTCCAAGATATGACATGAGATATTTTGCAACTTCCAATTCATGGATAGTTCTTGAAGTTATACTTCACTTGAAGTATTCTTGTCCATGAACAGTAGTTTAGGTTTGTATATTTTGTATATATTTTGTACATAGTTGGGGTTGTTTTGTCCGAACGGTCCCTTTTTGGTCGTCTCTACATCTTGGTATGCTCTACTTGAGATTTTGGATTCTCACTTCATTCCAGTGGAATGAATGTCCCCAACTGGAGCCACTGATGGAACTTCAGTATTTTGCTCCTTTTTTTTCACTCATGCCTTGTCTTATGTCTCTGGTCTTTCATGGTGTTCAATTTTTCTAAGGGTTGGGGTTTTAGCTTTGTCTTCATGTAAAACCCTAATGTTTATTTTACGCTTTGGCTAGGTTCTATTTCACTATTACTTTTGATGGGGTTTTAAAACAACTTATGTCATATCGGTTCATCTAGGCCGAGTCCCTTTGATTTTAATACTTTATTTCTTCCGCAGGGTTTTATTTCCTAAGTCTCGGTTGGCCCCGTGTTTCATCTTTTAAAAAACAACTTATGTCGTTGTTTATCATTGGCCTAGTGATGTCCCCTCATCCTTTTTAATGAATGTTTTATTTTGCAGAAGGGATCAAATTTCCTTCAGATATCAACGGTTGCCCGCCATCACGTGATCGGAAGCTGTAGAATTTTTACCAATTGCGATATCGCGGGCAGGTGCCACATGTCCTTCTAGGGGATGAAATTGCACGACCGCTGATCAACTATTGTTTGATCTCATCCATTCCCCGCCATCCCGCGATGGCCCCACCACAGTGATTTGGTCGATCGTGATATCATGGGAGGTCGCCATGTGTCTCATCTGATGAAGCCAAAAGAATAAAGGAAATATCGTGGAACAATAATCCAGCCTTAAATACATTAAAAAGTGGGTTACTAAAGTGCTCTTAAGATGCACGTTATTCAAATCAGCGGATGTGTTATAATCTTGATGGAAAAGCTGCTCGAGGGTTAATGATAGGGCCGATGACTGTGCTGAAGGAATGAGATCATTGATGGTCAACATCTACGATTGCCCGCCATCACGTGATCCGAAGTTGCAGGATTTTTACCGATTGCGATATCGCAGGCAACCGCCACGTGGACTTCCTTCGCAGTGTATGGTATGGTGGGCCCCTTATGGCCATGTTGGCAATTGTGTCAACCTTTTTTGAAGTTAGCCGTCGATGATTTGATCAAAATGAAGGATCGATGGCTCGAATTTAAATTTGCATCAAATATGGTTGGAGTCATTCGTGCAGCGCATGAGTGAGCTTTAATGGCGGATGAGACATTTACTGGAACAATTTGATCGAAATAAAATCAATTCTCCTACTTTATGTGTCACAAGGCATTCAGGTATTTTGCGAAGTAGTTTCAGAGCCGAGAGCAAGATTGTGAACCCTGACAGCCAGAATTTGGGATTTTTGTGAAAAGAGTCATGAGTTAATTTTTGTGTTTCCCGGTCACTCTGTGCTTGAATTAAGGAAAATATTTGTTGTACTTATAATAGGGCTTGTTGATAAATGTTTTAGGGCTATAGTTTATTTAAGTTGTGAGAAATTGCAATATTTTGTCTATAATTTCATATCTCTAGTTAGTCCTAGCTATTTGAAGTGTGAAGTTATAAGAATCCCTAGTTTGTCCGAGATGGCACCACCCAAGCAACATTATGGCCAGATTGACTATTTAAAAAGAAACCTGTATGATGATTTCCTGGATCAATTGCCCTTGTCAACGAATGATAGAAAGAAGGGATTGGTTCTGATGGTGGTAACCTTCGGGGAGTGGGTTGAAAAGCACAATTGTTCCAACATAGCCTATGTTAGAGCCCTCCTGGCTCTGGAAATATTCTATTGTGGTGGCTGGACAGGGAATTTTCCTCACCCTTTCAAAATGGATGGATGTATGATATGGGGAAGCTGGTGGTACCGAATGTTTTCCCTGATGTAGACCTGCTTAGGGCAGTAGCTGCAAGATATGACCCTATCACATGGGTAATTAGGGATAATGATGGAAAGTTTTTGTTAAGCATTAACAGAGATGATATTCAATAGATTTTTTACTTGAGTGAGCCGATTGAGGACTTGGTGCCTATCAACCTTGAGGAAATGAAGCAGGAATATGCAAATTTGAAGTCTCTTTTTCAGAGCTAAATTGCTTCCACCTCATCTGGCTAGGGCAAGAGGTTCAAGATTTCATATTAGTTCCAGTGACCAGGAACCTTTTAGATTAAATTGTTTTGAAAATCATTTCCTGGCCACTTTTTATTCATTATGTCAGATTTTGGGTTTCAGTCTTGGTGCGGTGATGCCCATTGCATACATGTTCATGGGGGTGAAAATACAACATCCTAACTTCTCTGTCACATGACTTTTCTTCTTTCTTGGCTGAGAGGATACATGAGGGGCTATCAAAGCTTCAGAAAAATGATATTGGCACTCAATTATTTTAGTATTCTATGCTGATGCATATGTTTTTATTCAAGAATGTTGACTTCTTCTTTGAGAAGATGAAATTAAGGCAATCAATTGATGGAGAAAGATTTCCAATATAGATATGGGCTGTAGATTTATCTTGTAATAAGGAAAGCACTAGTTATGTGCAATTTGATAATTATTTTGCTTCCATATTGAGGGCTAGATTGATGGTGAATGTACCTAGGATTCCTAAGGAATTA
The DNA here is from genome assembly GCA_007258455.2 of Sequoia sempervirens. Taxonomy (NCBI): domain Eukaryota; kingdom Viridiplantae; phylum Streptophyta; class Pinopsida; order Cupressales; family Cupressaceae; genus Sequoia; species Sequoia sempervirens. The sequence goes on from VDFB02281492.1 coordinate 932,138,843, forward strand.
CATGATTTCCTCAGGCCAAAGGGGAGGAAGCCAAAATTAAAAGTCGGCCATAACTAGGGTGACATTATCCCATACCCAGTCAGCACTGTTTTGAGGGCATATGGTTTTCAATGAGCCCCTCATATACTGCCATACAATGTGCCACTAAGAGTGGGGTTTGCAGAAGTTATGTGGTAGATAGGTTGCATCCATGAGGACAACCTCACAAGGAGGGGTAAGGGAACATTTTTCCCTGATTATACAGTGGTATCTGATTTTTCCTTTTCAAAAGGAGGTTGGGTGCACTTTGAAGAATTCTTTGAGGATTATCATTGGAGATGTGGTCCAAAGTGATAGCATGATCCTGAGGGTTTCTTTACCCTTTTTAGACAAAGAATAAAGGCTAGAAAATTTGTGCATGAGTTCAACTTTCCTAAGGACCTGATCAGAAATGAGTTCGACATAAATAAGCAGGATTTGAACAAGGAGAAATGGATAGCTTATGATAAGCTATTAGATATTGTGCACAAAATGGATCCAAAATATGATCCACTATTGGAGTTCAGTCCCCACCATAAGAAAAATGATTTTCTGATGGAGAACTTCAAAGAGATTATGGGCACTTTGAGAACCAAAAAAGTAAAGTTAGAGTTGAGTCTGGGTGTACAAGAACAAGGTGTCAGACCATTTGAAACAAGACCAGCATACCAACCTATAGAAAAGTGTCTCATTTACAAGAGAAAAAAGGATAGCAGCAGTGATGAGGAAGAAGTGGATAGAAAGGGGAAGCAAATTATGAAGTTTCCTTCACAACCAGGTCCAAAATTCAAAGTGTCTTGGGCAATTAAGATCATTGATTTAGACTCATCACTAGAAGATAGTCCCCCATCACCACCATCTGAGCCAAGCCCTAAAAGGAAAAGAACTGATCAAACACAGGAGAGTTTGATGGATGAAATTATTGTTACTGATCAGGACATGCAGGTTGGTATGCCTTCCCCTCCTAGGCCAGTTGAATTGGTTTTATTTGATTTAGATATGAAAGAAAAAAGTGTACAAGATGCAAGAATGGAAGCATGTAAGGAGTTTCTAGACGACAATGCATTTGTAAAGACTCATGTATTCTTGCAATTGGTATGGAGGATGAATTTTGAAGAATATCAAAATAATGTAAGGAGAGAAGAGAACTAACACCTAACAGGTCAGACCAAGAGAATGATGAGGAAGTGAAAACTGAATTAATGGAAGAATTTAAGAAAATCACTCCTGAGGAAGGTATAAAATTGGTGAGTCGGACTAGTGTATTGATTATTCCTGAATGGGACATTGCAGATGCAGCGGACTTTAAAGCATTGGAAGAATCTGAAGAAGAAGTCAAGGCAACACTTCAAGATTCTACTTTCAGTGAAGAGTATGAAACCTTGGAAATTTGGGCATTGGCCCCACAAGGGAGAAAGCCAAATATTACAGACATTAATCCAAATTTTAGAGGGGGATTAATAATAAAGAGAGATTCAGGGACCTCAACCACTGAGGCCACTAGTTTAACTATGAATGTGGCCAAATTGGCCCAAAAGACTATTGAAAGAGAGGAGGTTGAAAAGAAAAGCCTAATGGAGAAGTATAACCTTTTGATTGAAGAATACAACAAGATGCAACAAAAGAATATTGAGTTTCAAACTGACATGGAAAGGTTTAGGTATAGACAGATTGGGGAGACATCAAGTGCTCCAGGGACCAGTACATTACCTTCCACAGCAGGTTCAGTGCCTCTTGCTTCTCTAATTGTTTCCACACCAAGGTCTCCCAGTCAGAATCCTGCCTTCACCCCTTCTTTAGAGGAAATTGATGAAGAAACAGAGTGCTCTGTTGATCCTACAAATAAGCAGCTCTTACAAAGAATTGATGAGTTACAGGCATCTTTGAGGGTAACTGAGGAGGGATCTCTTTCAAAGAAAAAAGAGATTGTTACTACTGTTTTAAGGCATTTGAATGAAAAGGTTGATAATAAATTTCTATCTATACATTCTTTATATTCTTTTCTATTAGATGCAATAAAGAATATTGATAGGATTGTATAGCGATACCATTGGATTAAAAATTAACCATAGTACAGTCACCGATCCTGATGTCATGTATAGCGCCCCTCAAAGTTTGACATACAAACAACTCGGGTCACAAAGCCTACCATGTGTTAGTAAATCATTGCAAGGTTTTCGACCTTACAAAATGACTTAGGCAGAAGACGAAATTGCAAGAAATTTCAATGATTAGCAACACATTGTTACCCAATATAATTGATGAGTAGGGGAAAATCAGGTCATTCCCAGTTGAAGTATGGGGATTAAGCGTGTGAGGGTCATCAAATGACCAAATTAAATTAATTTCGTGATGAATCGACATAACTTGTTGGTGAAGGATAAAATCATTAAAACGCCACCATTTTGAATCTTTTGTTATATGCAACCGTAGCAGAAAATACACACCTTATAATGCCAAAGAATGAAAATCAATTTTGATTACTCGACCGATGGACATCGAGGCGGGTCAATAAAATATTTGACCGGGAGGAATAAAAGAATGAATTACTAACGGGGGGTAAATCAGATGTTGCAGTTACAACGGCCTCTGGTTTTGCTTTGATGGTGATCTCGGCATGGGTTTCTTGTGGTTTTTTGTTGTTGCCTCAATTTTCCTCAGCTGACATGATGAACATGAATATTCTCCGTGGTGATGGTTGCTGTACCAATTTCTTTAATACCGTCGATGCTTCATTTATTAGTGAGAGGCAGGGGTAATTCTCAAACATAATGTTTGTTCCTTCATTTAGCTGATCATGCTTTCAGAAGTATAGGTTAAAGTTGTATACCTTGGTCAAGTCTAGGTGTTAGAAGTTGGGTGCAGAAATTGTAAAATTGGATATTGTAGAGAAAATGCAATTTAGGTTCTGAGTTATTCTATAATTAGTTTTGAATTCATGGGGATTTAATGTTGTATAACATTACTAGCATTTGAGTTGAAATGACAAATTCAAACTCATATCTCTCCACTGTACATGCATATCCTAATTTTGAATAAGATGACTAAGGGTTGTTTCGCAATCATTCCAATCGTTGTGGTGTGTATAATCCTTATTTTAGCTTTAATTCTGTGGCAACAAACAATAAAAATGTTTGGAATGGGATTATTATAGGCGGGATATGTTTCATAAGTCTCTTTGATAAGTAGTATTGGGTGAGAATGCATAGCTGACAAATTGAAACACATTGTCGTGGGATCTTATAGCTAGTATGTTATAAAATTAAATATAAATACAAACCTTTTAGATGCTTATGAATTTGACTCTTGCAGGATATATGGTAATCGGATCTAAGTTGTAACTTATTTGTGTAGTTCAATAATTCGTGTTTGTCTTTTCCTATTTCTTGCTACAAATTCGTACTAATGACTATATTTTTGCCTATGGATTTAGCCAGAAGTTATCTCATGCTCTGCATAGCTGATATTATCGATGAACAACCAATTCTATTCGATATTATCCTATCGTGTTGAGCTATTAAGTGAGATTATCTATTATTGTTAATGTTATTTATAATAATGGTACAGAGGTTGTAAACACATTAAGGATCACCTCCTGCCCTGCAGAGCCCAAAGCGGGAGTGATTTCGGAAGTCCTCGCCGCTTGGTCCAGGTCCTTGAGCTACCCTTGATTGGAATTGGCATCCATAGGTAGATTAGAAGACCAACCCTGTTACGCTGTGGTAAAACAACTGTAACACCCTCGCCTTTAACCCCAAACTCTAAACCATTAACCTCTTAAACTCTCAAACCCAAACCCCTCTACCCTTTATTTCTCCTCTCCCACTCTAAACCTCTAAACCTTTCCTTGTATTCTTTATAATTTTCATTATTCTTATTTATTTTACACCTACATTTACAAATACACATACATATGCATTTACTATTTTCATTTATTTCTCATGTAGTTTAATAGTTTGATCGATTTCATATTATATGTATTGAAGACTTTAGAATTTCAATTACATTAATTTATGGATATGTTGTATCTATAACACTACAAAACCATATGCTCTTTGCATTTACACTTGCATTTAGAAATACACATTTATATACATAGATATAGATTTCTTTAATGATATGTTGCATTTATTGTTCTAGGAAATCATCTAGTAATTGCATTTACATTTACATTTAAAAATACATACATACACATACATACATATATATATATATGTGTGTGTGTGTGTGTGTATACGATTTATATTCAGTGTTCAGAAACAACCCATTAGGTCTGCACATGGATAAAAATTCATAAAATCAGATCTCTCATACATGTTTTGTTGAAACCTAGGCTTGAACCTCTCATTTCACATGTTTTTCTTCACAAAACTCTTGAGGATAGCAGCTATACCTTCTTTATTTCTCATCCTACGCCCTATTCATTCATCTTACAATTACAACAATATCTGTGGGGCCTCTTACACAAGCTATAGTAATCACAAAAAGCGTAAGAGCCCTTTTATATCATGTTTGGACTACAAAACCCTCAAAAATAGGGTAACCGAGCTGTATGCAAAGAAATGAAGCTTTCTAACTCAAATCAACGCCTTAAGCCCTCAAATTAGATTCAAATCAAAGCTAACACATATCTTCACAACCTAGAATTGATTTCACATCAAAATATGGCTGCATGTGACCGTACAGTGCTGCATAACAGAAAAAATACAGAAATTTTGAATAAAAACATAGATTTTCGAATGTCAAGAGCTTCAAAATTTTTAAATCTCAACCATCAACAAACCATTACAATTATCAATTTTATGCATTTAAATACCTTTTACATCACAACCAATCAACAACCAATTCTCTACAACTGAATTTTTAATCTTTTATGATCACATGAAACATAAAACACACTAATTTCAAGGTTGTTAATATCACTATTGAAATGTTTTAATTTTTTGACCTTTCAAACATTAAAAAGTACATCATTAAATTAATCATGTAATGGCATAAAAATTAAAAACATCATGAATTATTTATGCAACCACATAAGTCAAATATAATTCTATCAAGAAATTCACAATATAAAATAGATAATATAATCGCGATAACCTCATACATTTCAATGTCATTGATCTTCTTTCTTTCATCCAACTCTTTGTTTTAGCTCATATGAGAACGACTTTACATTGTAAGGATTTGTTCATAATCATCATCATCACGTTTGATATCAGTTTCGGAGCAATGTCATCATCCACAGATATCATCTTCATGAACATTAACCCATCATCATGATCTAGTTCCCTCTCAACATCTTCTCTTCGCTGTGACATCAATATCAACTAAATCGTTGATCCCAATCATCATCTAGCACATTCCTCTAGTTCTTCGGTATCTTCTTCTTCCACCACATTATACTTTACCGGCCTTCCTCTTGGATCATGTCTAACAACAAATGACCAACCCGGTTTACCTGGAACCTCTGAGTAAAATACCTACTCACATTGGCTTGGAAGAACATGGGGCTCATTTCCAACTCACTCGATCAACCTTGTATTAACCATGGTAAATCCATTATCATGTTCAATAATATTTCTCTCAAGATCATTTTCATTCAATCGTAGCCTATACCATAGGACAACGAACAGAATTAATCTGAAAGACTTAAATTCACACTCAAGTATATCATCCAAAATCCCATAGTATCAATTTTCTGAGACTTCTGGATGTATGTCACTTCTAGATGAAACATTAGTCACCTAAAAGACAGCAATTATACCAGAATCACAAGTTTTCTTCATGTCATCCAACATTTTGATTCAAAATTTATGACCATTGCACCACATAGCCTTGTGGTGTTTCACCTACAATATACAACATGTGTACCTATTAAATATCGTCATTGATAAACATATATTTATTCTGGTCAATGTATGTAAAAGAAAACAATCTCAACATATATATACATCAAATATAATTGGAAAATACCAATAATATGGGTGATTAATATATTTATACTGCACTGCTTATCTCTTGTCCATATGCTAAAATTTAATTTCCTTTGTAACATTGGAATCTCCATTACTATGAGCTTTTTAACCAATGGTTTACAATCTCCTAAGCAAGTAACACAAGGGCTAATTCCTGGACATTGATATCGCTCAATCCATACTCCGGCTATCCAATAAAGATACTGTCAGTAATGCACAAATGTAGTAACCCACTCTCAACACCAACTCTATCAAAAAAAAAAAAAAAATTCAAACGACTATAATTAGGTTAACACCGAGTATACCTAATCTTTAATTTATAATTGGCATTGAATATTAAAATTAAATATATACAATATAATAAAACCATGCCGCATTCAACAATCTCCATGACCATCTTATAATTACCTCTCACTTTCCTCAATCTACCTTTCCCCATCAGGTACTCCCCTTCGAATTTGTTAATGGAGTTGGGATCCCAAATGTGATCTACATGGACCTTTGCTACAAAATTAGGAAGATATTCACTAACGTATACCATGGTCTGGTATACCATATATCCCTCCAACATAGAACCCTTAGGATTTTCTCTTTGTCTAACCAAAGCCTTCAAAAAAATTAAGTGTCTCTCAACCATCCACATTGACCTTGTGTGTATAGGTCCACACAATTCAATCTCCTCAACTTGGTGTATAAGGTAGTGTTCTTATGTATTGAAAAATGTCGAAGGTAGACACTTTTTCATTTCACACATTAAACGAAGAATTTTTCTCTTCCAATAATTTATATCATCTTTATGGATTTCTTTTAGATGACAGTCATCTACAAGTGATTCAAGGCACAAATATATTAACGAGATTTAACAAAAGTATACAGTATATTACATAACAAGTAAAACAAATGGAAATTATAAGATGTATACAATGAATTGAACAAATATCGCTACTTACCTCATGTATTTTCCAAGATCATATATAATTTTCTTGACATTGTTGTCAAAGTTGTCTGGGAGAGATAGAGGTAGAACGTACTGCAACAATTATAAAATGATTTTTTCATTATTTTTTCAAAAGTGGTAAAAACAATACACTGAAAAGTACATGCATTATACAAGTGTATATAATATACCAGAATAATTACCTTAATGAAGGTATGTCAATCATGCAATTTCATCCCTGACCCAAAATCACCTTTCTTTGTTATTATATTGTTTATGTTTGCAACAAATCCTATGGGAAATAAAAAAAATTGTATGACTTCTTTTATAGCATTGCTTTGCTACTCTATTAATAACCAATGAAGGGCACTTATATTAATTTTGTCTCCATCGCTATTTAATTGAATGACATTTTTCATTGCATGATTGGCTTCCTGAATGTCACTACAAATTTTGACAATTTTTTCTTTGTCATGTCTTCCATCCAATATTTTCCATAACGCTTCTATTATATTCTTTCCGATATGTCACCAAACAAATGCAATAGCCTTTAGTTTCACGAGTAGGGCAACCTACTAAATTGTTTGGGATAACTTTAGTCCTCAGTGGGAAGCCGGGCCATTAATTTTTCCTTAACAACCTCAAGGAAGCATATATATAGCAACAACAAATTAACAATGACAATCATTGTCAATTACAACATGAGGAACACAAACACAATATAAAAAATATAACAAACATATCATATATGATAGATAAACAATTTGATCCATGTATAACCTTGGACGCATTAATTCCCATTATATCCAACTTCCATATTTAGGTAGGTTTCATTCTTTCGCGGGAGCCTTTGATGTAAATCTCTTCCCATTGGAAAGATGTTTTCGTGAGTTCGACACTTATGACTTCTGAGGAAGTTCCTATACTCATCAAACACCCGCTTTCCTAAACTTTGTTGAACGAATTTTAGATTTCATCTGGGACCACAAATTGACACATGTAAATTTTCCTTTGTTTGAAGACCTGCAAGATCAGTATATAATTGATTAAATATGTCAATTTTTATAATTATATATAATGAATAGATTATTTTAAAAAATATGCATGATATCTACTTCATCAAATTAAATATTACAAGTGCAGTCAAATCTCAGTAATGATACCACAAAAATGTGTTAGCCCTCAAGACCAAGGAATTGTCCATGCAAGGATTGTAGAATTGAAATTGTCTTTGTCCTATTTGGTCTAGGACGTCACGCGCACATAGTGAGGCCATTCCATAACTTTAGTAACTCGTCGATAAGAGGCTCGATATATACATTCATATCTTTAACTTGGTACCTACCTAGTTGAATGAACATAAACATTACATAATTATTATAACCATTTTACTGCAATATATATAAATTAATGTACATGACTATTGAATGAAAAAAATATAAGTCATTATGCAACAAATAAGGAAAATGAGATGCTACTACGTTAAAGAAAATTGATGTAAACAAATATCTGGAACAATCATTGACAACATTATGTGCTCCCTCTTTATTGGCATCCATGGAGGAATGTTATTGTTGATAACAAAAACAGGCCACACCAAGTAAATAGATCTCAGCTCTCCAAATGGATTGACACCGTCCGCTCCCAATGAAAGTCTGAGATTATAAGGTTCTTCTTTAAAGTGTGGCCATTTTTCCTCCATGTTCCTAAATACAGAATCATCCGCAGGCATTCACAGAATGCCATCTCCACTTCTATTATGTGCATAGTAATCCATAAATTGTGTTAAGCTTTCTCACCTAAATAATTGTTGCATACGTGGAATAACAAAGAACTTTATGTAGGTAACTCCTTTTGTTAGTTGATCTGCTCGATATCTACTGATATGACATTATGGGAATTCTATTGCAAATTTATGTTGTTTATGATATATAATATGATCATTGGGACATGCTCTATTGCTTGATAATCCATTCTAATATCTTCTTAATGAAAATAAATCTCGGTATGAGTGAGGTAAACACGTTTGATGGTGGTAACAAAAAATTCACCAATCAATCTACAACAAAATACTTGTTAATATAAAGAATATTAATGGTACATATTTCATATCCTTTTATTTATAGTATTTTGAACTAACAAATACCAAAATATAAGGAAAAAAGTAAGACATATATGACATACCTTAACATCCGTGAGATTGCTATGTTTGATAAACCATTCATAACCTTCAAGTTCAACAGCAACAATATAGCAGAGAGAAGATTTGTTTGGGAGCCTTCATAAAGGGGCTCGTATGCCTTCTCAAGTACAGGTAACTCATGAACATCATCAAAGTCATCTTGATCATCATGATCAGCTCTACCACTAAATGTGTCATGGATCAATGTATTCATACCATCATCTTCAACTATGTTTTCTGGTGCATGATCATCTTCTTCCATAGGATCATTAACTTCATCTTTGATATTCACAACTCCATGTTCATCCACTTGCAAAACCACATTCTCTAGGCCATGATAATCCATATCATCTTCCCTAGGGCACCCCACCTTTATAATAATGATAGACACAAATAAATCATGATCAAGTGATTATATATATATATAATGTTGAAACGATATAAACATCATCAAAGTCATCTTGATCATCATGACAGCTCTGCCACTAAATGTGTCATGGATCAATGTATTCATACCATCATCTTCAACTATGTTTTATGGTGCATAATCATCTTCTTCCATAGGATCATTAACTTCATCTTTGATATTCACAACTCCATGTTCATCCACTTGCAAAACCACATTCTCTAGGCCATGATAATCCATATCATCTGCCCTAGGGCACCCCACCTTTATAATAATGATAGACACAAATAAATCATGATCAAGTGATTATATATATATATAAAATGTTAAAACGATATAAACATTTACAAATTCAATCAATATAAACACATATAATGAACAACTTACCAATGGACGATAATCATGCCCCCCTTCAACGCGGACCCAGCGTCGCCACAATGTTTGTTGTGACAAAAGTCATCTCACATTCTTTAAGCCCTTTGCATTGCAAGGGAGCACATTTCCCATCACTCCTTTTTAATCTAGCCTACACCTATCAAGGTTCTTCTATTTTGTTCTAGACTAATATTGTCCGACATGATTTTTCTTTACCAAGTTTGACTATTTAGATCTTCAAAAAATATCAAACTCACACTCCAATAATTTTTATTCATAGACAGGTAACAAAATCTAATAGTTATGATATTTTACACCAAAAAAATTTGGTGTGCAATCGCCCCTGCAAAAGAGAAGATTGTCTAAAGTTAATGACCCCAAAAACACTTTAAAATGCTAATTCCAAAACTTATTAAATTCTGATTTTACTATGATTTCCAACCATTAAGATTCCTAAAATCAAAATATTGAACTTGATTGCAAACTTCCTACAACGATGGAGGTAGCGAGCTAGTAAGAGCAAGTGACCCATTCCTAAGGAGCAACAAGTCGGAATCATCATTGCTAATGTCAATAAGTATTTATCCTTTTAGTTAAAAATGCAATGTGTCACTTCTTATAACGAGCTTATCCCTAGGGCCCTCAACATTGAGAGAGCCTTAATCGCACAAGGAAGCACACACTAGTAGAATTTGGAAAATAAATGACTAGGTGACTAAAACTTTTAGTCACAACAACTAAAAATGACTAAATTATGCTCATTTTTTGCAACTCAGCTATAAATGAGTAAATAAATTACTAGTTTGGTCACAATAAAAATTATTTAGTCACACAAATAAAAAATGACTAAAATAGTTACTTATTTAGTCAATATCCATTTCCGAATAAAATCATTTAAGGAATCAAGAATATATAGCCCACAAATACTCTAAAACTTTAATAAACATGGTCCCAAAACTTTTCAAAATCTTTATTTTCGCAAGGAAATTCAATTTCAGAATGGACTTCATTTAATAAATGATACTCTAAAACCTTCACAAACATTATTTTCTGCTATAGACCGCCAAATGGAGAGTGTTTAAAGAATGACAAAAGAACGGTGAGAGATGTGTATGAAAGGAGAGAGGGGTATATAGGATTCATTGTTGCTTATCTCATTCCTGCCTCTACTCAACAAATCTCACATTGTTCCCGGCCATCATTTATATATAATCTAGGTATTTACTTGATATATATTTGCATAATCTCAAATTCCTTCAGAGGCTTTTGAAGTATCAATGTATCCTATATAGGGTTTAGAATGATTTCTTTTAATTAAAAAAATAAATAAATGATGCATTTCCCTGTAATTAGATAATGTGGAGATCTCCTAAATCTGCCCCAGCACACTATCCTCTTTGGCACTGTATTCATTACTCCAGCTACTAGGGTTTTGCATATGACATCTTTAATATCTTCATGACCATGGTTTCTTTGGGTCAATAAATCTCTTGCCTTTTTTGACCATTTTCTATGGTAACCTTGAGTTCCATAATCCAATTCTCACACATTCTTAAGAACCGTGTCTTAAGCGAGATTGCATAGTATGCATATAAAGTAAGTCCTTCATACCTGCCATTGTTCCAAACCACCACTCACTGCTTTACTTAAAATGTTGCCTCCATAAGCACAATAGCATGTTTTAAAATCATGGTTGCTAGTGATTGACCATTAAAGTCACCACTTTCATCAAGATACAATGAGATTTTTGTCTTCAAACTCAAGACATTATGCAAGATAACATTGTGATTTGTTTGTTGTGTATGATTTGATTTTCTGCACATTTATCCCTTTGCTAACTTCTCCTTTTAAGACCGTATTGCACCTCACCGCAATCTCAAAATGTACCACTCACTATCACTTTGAAGATTCCTTTCATGAGCATCCTTCTATAAAATCAAACTATGCCCTATAGACTGCCTACTTACTACAGGGGACTCATTGTTTCATGGTATTGTAGTTCTTAAGATCCTTCAACCTTATTGACACTACTTCATAGTCCACAAGGTATTATTCACTATTTTCCCATCTTTGGTGAGTCTCAAAACACTGCTCAAACATGCAATCCACTACTTCCATTATACAATATTAATGGCTAAGAAGAAACATTGAACCTATGATTACCACTGTTACTTCATTTGGACAGTCATTCCCTGATTGCATTTGCCTTGTCTAACACTACCAAAAGCATTTGAAAAACCCTTAAGGTCAGCAAGGGGGTAAGGAAACTCACTGTTAAAATCTCCACTTTACTATGCAAGGTTTGAGATTTATTATCTTGTCACTGCTCGGCCTTTTTTTGACTGTCACATCTCAAGTGACTATCATTCTTCTTATCGTAGATTGCATTTACAAATGTCACTAAGCTACATAGTGTGCTTGTTATTGGCTACAATCTTTAGATTGCAAGATTTTCTTATTACCTACAATGTCTCAATCTTTTTGGTATTGCAACATCACTAATCTGCTATAGTTATTGTTTATGTTTCTATAGAGGCTTAGGGTTTGTACCTTAATCATGCTCTTACCAATGCTTTTGTTGGTATTAAAAAACAACCTTAAATCTTGGGTCAGAAAATTAGTTGTCTTGACAAAGTTGTGGTATGATATTGGATTGTATCCTAGAGTGTGTGGGAAGTTTGTGTTGGATCATTAAGGTATGTAAACCTGATTAGGGAAATGTATCCTATATATCATGGGTCTTGCTTTAATACTTTCCATAATGGTTATTAGCAGATCACATTATTATAGCCTATATGTAAACTCAAGACTGCATCCAAGTACATGTAACAAACTGGTTTTAGTTTGCTTTCATATTAATCTTGGCAACATCTATAAGGTTTAGAAAAATCTTGATCAATTTCTAGAATAGCCTCCATTAAACATGTATGTGCTTGAATGCACTACAATTGGATATAACACAACCACTTGCATATATCAAACTTGGGGAAAGTAGGCTCTTTATTGCAGCAAGAGGTAATCACTCTTTGATCATGATATAATTACATCCTAACCTGTTAAACTTGAGACAACCTGAATGCACCCAATGATGATTGACACCTACATTATACAACCTGAATTAACTACATTATATGAGTGCATCCATCTTGATCACAACATAGCCGCATTAAACTTGGGTCACACATGAATGCATCTTGTATTTGTTATAGCACAATTGTGCCACATGACCAATAGAGTTATGGATCACATAATTACAGTCACAAGAATTTGTTCCTTGGTTGTGATCTTATGGTGATTCCACACAACAAAATTTGGACATGAAATTCTCAAAACCCTAAACCTCTAAAAATGAAACATGATGAGATGTTGCTTTAAAATATAATTTTCAAACCTGGAACTACAAATCTGACTTCACAACTGAATTCTGCAAAAAGACAATGACTACCCTCAATCTGGCGATATCTTCTTGAATTTTTTCTGATTTTTCCCAAGAAAATTTTCCTTAGTTCTCCACAAACTGTCTCAAGTAGAGCAAAACACTGTCGCAAATAAATCAACGAACTCACTTCTCTTTATGTCAGCCACAATTTTATTTTTTTCTATTTTTCATGTTTGTCAAAATTTTGACGAAACTGATAGTCGACATTTCGACGAACCCCAGGTTTGTCAAAATTTCGACGAACGTCGGGGATAAACTTTCAAAAAATTGAAAATTACACATCAAATTTTACAAGCACCCAACGATACATCAAATTATACATATTTCGTCGGACATTTTCGTCGAATTTTGCATTCAAATGAGTTAGTGATTTGTTTGCTTTAATTTTGTTTTTATTTTAATATTTCATAATTATATAATTTATTATTTACTTATTTTAACTTTTATTTATTTATTTTAATTTTTTTATCCATTCATTGATCTTTAATAATTTACCATATTACGCAATATCCTCAATTACCCAAAAAAAAATTTAGGTTATCTCGATATCTTTTCCAAGTAGAAAATTGATGAACAATAGCATTTTAATATACATCTAATGTCCTAGGTTTAAATGAACCTCAAGTTGACAACTATCTTGGCAATATAATGGTTTTACCAATTGTTTGTCTCTCAACCAATGTCACATCAAAATCCAACTTATCTTGCACCTCGGGTACCTGCAACTAGTGATAGCCTCACACAAGTCCAACAACCAAGCCATTAGTTTGAGTCAACTTAGACAATTTAATGCATCAAATTTAAAATAAGATAATAAGATTAATAGCCACATTCATTAATGTTAACATCAAGGTTCGCAATTAGCACACACACATATAATATGTCTGGACAATAAAATTTGAAAATCCACCCCTAGTCCAAATTACATCGGGGCTAGGGGTCATACAAAAGATTTAGCAAGGTATCTAAGGGATATGACACTAAAGCCATACTTGTTCTTATCGATCATAATTTTCATTGTTTTAGAGAACACTGCAAATGAGTTTATACTCTTCCAATAAAATTGTCCCTTAAGAGGGATTGATACACACATTTTCCACCATTGATATCATGATACTGATACCCCCTTGGGGTTTACCATCGATGGTTGATGTCTATTGAAACATAAGTTTGATACCCATACAAATTTAATACTCATCAACAAACATATGCATGCTTTGTGTAGAGTCATTACTTGACTCGATTATATGTATAGGAAAATACATTGGTGTTCACACACACACACACACACACACACACACACATATATATATATTTCCATTCAGTTACTAAGTATATATATGTATATATATACATTCATATATATATACATACCCATTTAATACCACAGAGTTTACACTACCCACGGCTATGAAGGCCTGTCTGCGGATGGAACTTTAAATGATACTCATCAAACAATGTAATGTTTGGCTCCACCATAGCCATTAATAGTGGGTGGTAAGAAAACAAACATATGTATGTGGCTAACACCACTCAGCCATACCATGCATTGATGTATCGCCACTCTTGTATCGTGAAGGGTAAGAGTTTGTATAGTGTTAAAGCACACCCAAAAGAATACAAATAGTGGGATTTTTAACCATAGATTTTTTTGAATTAGGAATGTTATGACTCTCTTTTGCTCAATTAGGATCTTTCACCTAAAGGAAAGACATAGATCCCACACCCAAAAATCTAAGTGGTTCACTCAAACTAATGTATGTATGATGAAATTATGTCTAAATGAAATAATCTAGATGCAACTAATTGATAAAATTGATTGATGAATGAATGGAAACTAAAGAAATGAAGAGTGTTTGAAAACACATTGTGTAATGCAAAGACACCTAGAAATGAAGGTAAACTATAACAAAAATGAATGAAATTGAAGTGCACCCGTAAACTTGTTGGAGACTTGAAATGACTTTTGAAAGGCTATTGATCCTAATTTTTAGGCCTGGTGGGACTCATTCACCATTCTAGACGAATCAGTCCCAGTTCTGTGAAACTGTTCTAGAACCCGTTTCAAACAAAAGGGTATCCAAAAATGCAGAAAACCAAAATCAAGCCTAGCAGTGGGACTCATTTTCCACCCATGGAAAATGATTCTACTTTTGAATTTCTAAAGATTCAATGGTGGAAATAGGAGCTTTCAGTCTGCATTTTCTACTTCTCCAGGTGTTCGGTTCTGAAACTGTCAAATTCAGGCCTGAAAGTGACTTTTTGTGGGTATTTTGACTTATCCAATGAAGAGATGACTTGAACAACTTTGTAACTTTATCTTCAATGATTTATAAGCCTCCAATATGTTTAAATATGCAAACACACAAAACAAGAAATAGAAATGTTGGATGTTAGGGCATGGGGGTTTGCCTTGGTCAAACCCCTTTGTAAGCAATTAAACCAAAATGATGAAAGAATGTAATGAAGCATGAAACAATGAAGTCAATTCCTTGCAATGAATATTGATCTTGAATTTCTACAACAAAACATGAAGAATTTTCCCTTGAATGTCTTTGGAAGCTATCTTGGTGACTTTTAATGATGAAACCCTAACTTGCTTGGCTTGATGGAGAAGATAGATGATGAATGAATGGTAAGAGATGTGTGAATGAGTTAGGAGATTATGAATTAGGGCTTGGAGACTTGGTTTTATACGAAATTCACCTTATTCACCTATGAATTAGATCCCTAAGGCCAACATGTAAAAATAATAAACTTAAATTTTAGTTTTTCCCACTCAAAGGTCACTCATTTGCCACCTTGGGCAAATCAATCCCACCTGGCAGGGACTTATTCACCACAGGTGGAAAATTAGTCCCAATGGGGCCCATTTGACACCTAGGATGCTAGGAAGTAAGGAAATAAGGTTTATATGATGACTTTGTCAGTTATTTGATCAATTTATGCCTCAAGATGCACAATATGGGTAAATTAGGAGCCTATTAATGATGAGATGTGAAGGTAATTCGAGCTTGCGCATGGGAATCAAATGCATAGAAAGTGTGACAACACACTTTTACAACACTAAAACAGGTCTACACAAACCTAGGGACTCAAGACAATAACATCCAATGTGTGAATGTAAAACAATACCACAACACTAGATGTTAATTTTGGGGTTCACAAGCCTCTTAGATTGATGCAGATGTTCTCAAACAAGATTTTATAATTTTGAATATTAAGGGAAAATGGGTTTATTAAGTCTAGATCTCGGCGTGAAAGTCTTTTACAACACTTTACAACACCTTTACAAGACATTGTTAAATATAGTTGAAAGGGTTTGAGACCTAGTGTGGATGTGGAAAACACCTCACAACACTAAATCAAGCAGCCAAGTCCAACTCATCAATTATTTCCGGAAACGCGTTGTTTTTTTTCTATGTGGTACGTATTCAAATGACTAGTCATCTACTGTGGCATGACACTGGCATGCCAATGACATAAGATAATACAATAATTAGTTTTGAATGGTTGGAGTTCCGCCACAATCAAGGAAGATACATAGCAATCGTGCTTAAAGACTGACAGCCAAAAGCGGAAATATGATAAGTATGAGTAGTGCGTGGTTGGCTTAATTTTTTACCCAAAATCTATTGAAATGAAAAAGGGTTTTAAAGGATTATTAGCTTCTTCACCAATAGTAAAATGAGAGTACTTTTATTTTGACTTTAATAAATAATTATTATTTATTTTCATTTCGAAATCATGACTAAAGTCCTAATTACAGGGCGATTGAAAAATGATCAGGTAGCTCTCAAACGCTTATCACATTTTTTGAACCTAAACAAGCGCTACATTCTATGTTTCCACGACTATAGTATTCCAAAAAGAAAAATTGTACTTCATGGATTTTGACCAGGTTAAGGTAAGAAGGTATTGATGCCCAGCTTCAAGATTTTAAAAAGCCGAACAGCACCACAATTAATTATTTACTTAGAAAATTACAAAAAATATGCATCTACATCGTAATATGTTCCCAATTTATCTGGGTAATTCATAAAAAATATCAATGATTAGAAATAGTGCTGAATGACACCTACTTCTCTTATTTTTTTCATGAAATTTTAAGTACTCACTGCATTGAAATTTCAAACTTTTCACCAAATAGATTTTCTTCTTTTTATTAAATAAACTCTAGTAGTGTAGAAACTACATTCAATTTTCTACAGATTCGGCCCCAACATTTTTGAAATAATATGATAACTTGTACTCACTAAGCTGCCTGAACTGACTTTTTTCTAAATTTTTACCTACACTTATAATGCAGAGACATACATCCTTGTGCCTGTGCATTGAATCCTGTGGTGGGTATGTTACTTGACCCTCAATATGAAATCAACATTTGCAAAAATAAAAAACACAGAGCCTTTAAAGGCTTGATCCACATGGGTAATATAGCAATAGACATAATCGATCGACTAGGTATCATTTACCCAAAACATGAAGCATGCACGAAAAACATAGAAAATTTCCAAAATGGATTCATTGTTTAATTAGATAGAAAATAAATCAAATGAGAGGTGTATATGAATCAAAAAAAATACCTCCAAAGGCAATGCCTTGAATGACTTCCTTCTTGGAAAAGCTTCTTTTTCCACCCACTAGTCAATCTTCTCCTCCTTTCTCCGCCTCTTCGGCTTTTTCTGATAGGTATTGGGGTTGGAGGAATCAATCACTGATTCTTGCCTAGGCCTTTCCTTATAAGACCTTCTTGGTGCTCTGCTTCACCAATCTAACCTATAGGCCCTTCCTCATAGCTAGGTTCCCCTGGTTTGTCTAACCAACCCCTCTTCTATCAATAAGTTGTCCTTCTACCAAGCCAACCTTGGTGCTTGCCATATACCCTCTATTGGCCCTTACTCTTCCCTAAAGACCAAATAACCTCAACCTTATGCTAGGTTCTTTCAGGGGTGTGAGGTGTTGTAAGGATTCAAAATGATCAACTAGGGTTCTTAAAAAACCACAAGGTTCCAACTTTCCATCGCTTTCACACTATTCCTTTCCTAGGGTTTGAAATGGGCTACAAGCCCTAAGCCCCAATTAGGCCTCTGAATAGAGATCAATTGCCTTTTCCTTCTAAACCCACCAAAGACTTAGGTTCTTTTGTTAATAATTAGTGATTCTCATGCCCTCACCTCCAATATTCTTAGGGTTTCAAGCCTACTTAGGCCGTACGCTGTCTAGACACCAAAATGGTCAAGAAACTAGGGTTTCCAAGCTTCCTCACTGTTGTTTCAGACTGTCAAAGAATTATCCTACTAAATGAATTTATAAACCCTCTTCCTTACCACCATGCATATTCAATACCTTCCCTTAAATTCTCCAAAAATAATTTCTCAAAGATCTCTTCTCCCCTGCAAGTTATGGATCTTTTTCTCCAAGTCTGCCCCAATTTGACCTGCACTGGCTCGCCTAGGGCATCTTCCTGCTAGCAACTCCCGCACTCAAACAAAACCTAAATGCTACCATATTTACAAAGAGGTAGCCTAGACACTAATCCCAGTGGGTCGTACAAATTGTACGGTGGGAAAGTGCTCTAGAGCTCCATTATTTCAAAATTGCCTGTTACAGGCCAGAAAACACAGGAAACAGAAATATATACAAATACAAGGTGAATATGATTTACAAAAACAATAAGTGAGCACACTAAGATTTTTCAATGTTAATACTATACTACAACCAGAAAAATAGCAGAGTCATTCCATTAAAACACAATCTAAATGCAAAACACAGGAAACTGTCCTTGAAAACGCTGTTTCCTTCAGCTTTTCAAAAATGTCACTCTAACACAATGCCTCCAACCCTATCTCAAGGTCGAGTCCTGCCTTGAATAGGCCATCAAAAAAATTTAGATGCTTGGTTCGAACCCATAGAAGACCTAAAGATGCACTTTATAAAATCCAATGTGTTTTCAAACACTTGACTAGGTTGGTAACCAAGACAACTTAGAGCTTCAAAACCCACTCAAGATTTGCACCTCCCAATCCATTGATCATAGGAGATCAATTTTTATTCAAAAAAACAAAACTAGCTACTAAATGGTCAACATGACCACAAGAGAACACAACAAAATTTGAACTCCCTTCCATACTTCAGGAAAGCCCATGTTTCCCAAGTGCTCCTGCACCATTTTCCTTTCTTTTTACTCCATTCTCTTTGTTTTTCTGACTCCATTGATCCCTTGCTATCTTTGGAAGATATGGTTCTTAATTCTATCACCTCCATTTTGTTGCTTTGGCCACCCAATCCCCCATTCTCTTTGCATTAACTATGGATTTTTTGCCATAAAGGGTATCGGCCTCTCCCCATTTTAGTGGGAGTTACAACATTTAAATTTCCCATAGTTAATATTCTCTTTTAAATTTGAATTTGAATAAATTCATTCACACAAAAAAAGTGTATGTGTGTGTGTGTATATATATATATGTACAGACATATATATATAGATATACATACATATATATATAGATATGTACAGATATATATATACATATATATATATATATGTATATCTATATATATGTATAAATATATATATATATATATATTTGCACCTCTTATGAAAATTCCCCTATAACACTTCCTCACCTTAGAAAACCAAATTCAAAGGTGAAAATCCACATCAGGCTGCTACCTTTGTTCCACTTGGCATCTATTTTGTGCGTCAGTAGAAGAATAATTGTCGGGGACACTCGTGCGGTGCACTTACATCCCTGACGGATTCCTGCATCTGAAGCCTGCAGAGGTGTTACACTTCCCATTAGGGTCAGTTTGTAATTCCCCTATTCAACCAACCGACCTATAATATGGTCATTTTTCTTATCCTCCCTTCAAATTCACTCCTTCATGCATTTCATCTTCTACATATCCTCTACACAATCCCTTCAAGCACTCTCCAAACATTCTAGCATTCACTTCTTGTGCTCTCAACTCTCAAGTAGCACTTTGTACTCCATAGCAGTAGCAAAAACACTCCATCAACTTCGTAGAGCAAGTGTGGAACAACACCATTGCAACAGGGGCTTAAGTCCTCTCATTTTCTCCTCCATTAGCTAGTGAGCTCTTGGTGGAGATGGTAAGCTTTTCACTCCTCTCCTCTATGATTTGGTTGAGTAGACTAATATTGTTTTGTAGTGTTATTGTGTTCTTTACTTTCATTCTCCTTTATCATACTTTTTCTCCATTATCGCTATCTTGGTTGTCTATGGAGGTGGAAACACCAAAACAAGGGTCTGATTGAGGCAGACCCCTATATAGCCACGCAAAAAATTTCCTCTTTCTTGTGTACTGGTGGAAGTGTACTTGGAGCTAGCTAGCAAACAGGCTCTTTTGTGAGATCATTCTTGTCACCCTAGCTTTAATCTACTCGCTTTATCATATTTGATTGTATATTTCTTATTTCATAGTTTTGTTTTGTTCTCTTAAAAATCATTAGCTAGGTCGTTAGTCTATTTTCTAGTGGTTCACCTTATCTTTTTAGTCCTCTATCCGTATGGACGCTAGCACACCTGAGAGACGCCAGTGTGTCGCACTATCATCCTAGAACCACGCTTTGGTCCTTAGGTAGAGAGCTACCTAAGGCACAGTGTTGAACCTGAAAACTGGCTCGCCTAGCCCCATTTTGAGTTTTAGTTTTGTAGAGTGATTGAAGGACCTTATAATCCTCATTGTTCTCATCTTTCATCTCCAAACACTCCTTTAAGTTGAGGTAAGTTAGGGTAGCCTTCCACTCTTGGCTCTCTATGACCTAGGGCCTTGAATGTGATTAGTCCCCCTCTCTTACATTTTTTTGTCAACCCAACATGAACCAACATCTTCTCATCTGTTGGTGTTGAAGCTTTTCCCCTATACCTTGTAATCGTTGTGCCCCTAAGTGTTGTGAAGGTTTATGAGCATCACAACCCAATCCACAACCTTTGGGTATATTGTTACGAGAAGTATACAACACCTCTCGATGGAGAGGACAAAGGTCACTACTGGTTTCTCTACAAGACTTTTTGTTGGATCCGTCATTGGTATCACCACACAAGAGCAGTTTTCAAGGGGGGAGGTTGGATTCTCTGATGAGACCAATCACATCCCCATTCCTCCTACGTCCCCTACACCATCATTGGCTAGCAAGCATGAGGTTGTTCACATTCCTTCAAACTATGTCTCCACCCTCATTAAAGGGTTGGGTGACTTGGACCATCACTTGGAAAGAGACCCCAAGTTGGCTAGGGCCGCCCGGGTTATCAGCAAACTAAAATACATGGTGGGAAAAGACTGAATAGGCATAGAACTCTTGGCTAGTCTCTCTAGTCTGGCTAATGCATGTGCTCCTCCAAACAATCCTAACATTATATGAGGAGCCACTTTTGGATATCATGAGAGACAACTAGGATTGTTAATGCCTCCTATGTATGTATACATGATCTATATGGTACCCTTGATCAATATCCCCTCTACATCTAAGGGATCCGACACTATCAAAGTGAAAAAGATCCCCTTGGGTTTTAGCTTCACCCTCCCGTCACCTCTAGTGGTGGAGGTTTTGGCAAGTTGAGTGATGGGGGCTTTGGTAGTGGTGGTGGCTTCGGCAGTGAGGGTGGTGCTGGTGGGAGTAGTTCTAGTGAAGGTCATGGTGGTGGCTTTGGAAGCGAAGGTGGCTCCGGTGGAGGCCCTACTAGTGGCGATGGCTCTGGTGGTGTTTTTGGAGAAATTCACACTGGTGGTTTTATTGGTGGCTCCAGTGGTAGTTCTAGAGGACGTTCCTCTAGCCCTCTATCTTCTAATGACCATATTTTGAACACTCTTCTTCAAAATATGGGTAAGATGTAGAGCCAGTTAGAGAGTCTCTCCCAAGCCTCTGCCCAGCCTATCTTCCAACCCTTCTTCTGGAATAGCCCATTGTCAGTCACGATTTTGAACACTCCCTTCCCTCAAGGAATGGAGATCCCTAAATTTGAGAAATATGATAGAAAAGGGAACCCACAAACACATGTCTGCCTTTAACACCTTGTGCATAGATTTCTTCCATCACAACGCATTGATGGAAAAACTATTCCCTTGATCTCTCAAGGATATAGCAATTGAGTGGTACTGTTCCTTGCCTGATAATTCCATTCTCTCATTTTGACCAACTTGTAAACAAATTTCTACAACAATTCCAAGCTAACATCAGTCTGAAGATGACCTTTTTAGATCTTGTATGATGCAAACAAGGTGATAACAAAAAGATTACCGACTTCATAGTACGGTATCAGGCGCTCTTCTCACAAATCTGTATCCACTGCATAATTTTGATGTGCAGAAGGTATTTATAGGGAACTTGCAAAGGCCTTGGTAGGAGAAGTTTTCCCTTATGAAATACCCTTATTTCACGCATTTGTGTGCATCCCTACGAGAGTATCAGCAGATGGTGGTTCAGTTCAGGGGATCCTCCTCGTGCTCCCATTCTGAAGGAAATTCCATCGTATCAATCTCTAGGAAAGGTAAAGTTTTTATGAATGTAGCAACTGTTGCAGATGAAAACGACCTCAAATGAAATCAAAAGTTCATGAAGTTAGCCAAATCTTATTCTTCCATCTTGCAAAAGTTAGTGAAGGATAAGATTGTAACCTTGTTG
This sequence comes from Sequoia sempervirens, assembly GCA_007258455.2. Taxonomy (NCBI): domain Eukaryota; kingdom Viridiplantae; phylum Streptophyta; class Pinopsida; order Cupressales; family Cupressaceae; genus Sequoia; species Sequoia sempervirens. The sequence goes on from VDFB02281492.1 coordinate 932,161,824, forward strand.
AACCCTAAACCTCTTAAGGAACCGTACCCTAGCTGGTATGATGCAAGTACCTATTGTCAATACCATTGAGTTAACGGACATGATACTGAACGTTGTATGTGCCTGCCTCATGAGATATAGGACCGCATCGAGGATGATACTATTTGTCTTGATGGTAGTAAAAAAATGCAAATAAATCAGTGGAAAAAGTGAATAGTGAATTGCAGATATACACGGACCCATTTTTGTCACATTCTGCTAACATGATCATCAATCCCACTAATTCTATCACTCAACCTGAGGCCTATGTTAATATGGTCACGGTTACTTCTACCGCACAGCCTACGACTAGTTCGCCGGATGTGACATTCACTTTGTAGGACTTACCCCTAAACAATAAACCCTCTCCTCTCTATATTCTTGCTCACCTCAATGGTAACATTGTGATAGGAATCTTAGTAGACCCTACAAGTCAAGTGAATGTTCTTACAAAAGAGACGTTGTGGCTTAACTCACTACACAAAAAAGAATATGAAGAAACTAAATCCACCATCCACACACACAATGGTCTTTTTCTGAAGCCATATGGCTCGATAACTTTTTCTATCCTAGTTGGAACTAGGGTTGTTGACACGGTTTTCGATGTCATTTTGGAGTTGGATCTATTCAAAATGAAGCTAGGCATACCTTGGCTAGCTTCCATGAATGGAATTGCCTCTGTTATTTACAAATGTTTAAAGTTCTCCCATGAAGGTGTTGTGCACGTAGTGCATGACACTAGATACCAACCTTTGGTGTCTCATGTGGGATATTTATTAGACAATTTTTGGCCCGCCCCGTTATTGTTTTTATTGTGGCTATGATTTGGGTCTTAGAAAAGGCATTGCCTCATTGAGAGAGTCGTAACCTTTTGGAGAAAAGTTCTGAACGGTATAAGAGATTGTCAGAAGCTGTGGACCCGCAGTAAGGCCGTAAATCCCTGTTGAAGCCGAAGGAATGGCGTGTTAAGGTTGAGCAGTTAGTCGGAAATTTTAGCAGTGATATTCAATCTGATCAAGTAAGTACAAATCCTCCATTATGGCCAGTCAACGCTCAATGAATGCAAGTGGTTCTCTTTCTAGTGTTATTCATAATCATTTCCAAGATAAAGAAGAACTTGTGGATGGTAATGGCAACTTTAAATTCCCTGATATTAAGATATCAGATCTTTATCCTGAGAAAGGCATTAAGGCTAAAATGATGAATAGTGTGCGTCAATCAGAAATTAATCTCAAAGTTTCTGGTGTTGGTATATGTCCTGTTTATCTACCATTTTTACTTCCAGAAGACATCAAAAGATGGAAAGATAAAGGATTTTTTCATGTGCATTTTTCTTTAGTTGATATTATTCTTCATCCTCATTTTAATTATGATATAGGTGCTGAATACTTTGGAACTCTAATAGACACTCGTTGTAGGATCTAGGATCAAGCAGTCATAGGCCAATTCAGGGGTAGATTAGTCAAATCCTCTGATGAAAACAAAGGTGGTGATGCTATATTATCTGTCAAACCAAATTTTACCATCAGCCTTGAAGATAAATATATTCAATCTGCTTTCTGCCTTCTCTTACAAGTTAAGGGAATTGTTTTACAACCAGATTCAGTATATGCCACGATAGGTGGTAGATGTGTTTATAGATTACTTAACATTGTTTTTCCTCCTTCAAATTTTCCTGTGGGGGTAAGTTATACTGAGGCAAATTCAAATGTTGATGATTTTGGTAGGCATATTGATTCTACTGGGTTTGATATAGGTTTCCCTATCATTGAACAACTTATAAATCAATCTCAACCCAAATTCCAAAAACTTCCAACATCTTCTTCTAGTTTTCTTTCAGGAAAACCTAAACAACAAAGTAGAAGATTGGCAAGTATTGACCTACATGCCTTACCCAATGAAGCCGTGTTTACACAACCAGAAGCCTCTACGAGTGGGACTTCATCCCAATTGTCCAGATCTTATTCTGTTTCCCGCAACTTCCCTAGTACCTCTAACAAACCATTTATCGACTATAACCCTGAGGAGTCGATCGGTGCTAACCATTTTCCCATTTATAAACAACCATCTGTAAATCCTTATCCTTCTAGAGCCTCATTAGCAACACTTTCTGATCTTAGCAGTAATCCTGAATTAATAAACAAGCTTGCTCGACAAGTTAGCCAAAGACTTTCTTTGACTCCTAAAGATGAGCAGCATCAAATGGATCAGAAAGGAAAAGGGATTAAGCTCACAAAGATGGGAGAAAAAAGTTGTATGCTTAGAGAAATACTTCCTAAGTCCAAACTCCCACGAGCAGGCTCAGAAAAAAGACATAAATACAAGATGGAATTTAATAATCAGGAACAGGAGATTATCAGCTATGAACCAGGCAGGTGGCCTACTGCTGAGACTTTTACAGTCTTAAATCCTGAAAAGAAATCATGGGGAAAATATGAAGCAAGACTTCATACATACTTGGGTAAAAAAAAAAAGAACTCAGAAGCACAGAGAAATTGGATTTCTCAATGGATGATTTCTGCCCAAGACAATTTTGATGATATGGCTGTAGATGTCAGATTTTCTGCTGAACAGTCATTAGATACTGCAAATAAATTAGAAATAGTTTCTGAAGACCAGCAAAAGCATTTTTCTATTCTTAAAAATGTGGAGCATTATTGTGGAACTTTATCAAATGAAGTAACCAGTGTCAACTATGATGTTACTCAAGTTCATAATAGTGTAAAGAAAGTAATCTCTACACAAGAACATCAAGATAGTTATTTGACTCACATATATGGAGAACAACAAACAAATGAGTCTTCTAGGCAAACAGCTCAAGGCCAGAAAAATAAAAGTCTTCCTGTGATAAGCGGGGCAGCGAGAAAGAAGTCGCCAGTGAAAATGGAGAGGTTCACAACCCGGCGAGGTTCCAGCGCACCACCCAGAGTAAGCAATAGAAGAATCCGTCGCCAATCGTTCCAGCGTCCCCTACTGGTGAAAGATATGGCGTTTTCCTTCTCCCGCTGGCGTCCAACGTCCGCACAGGCGAATACTTTTTGCCATTGGCGAAACCAAAGAATTGGCTTCGCAGTCAAGAACTGCAGAATAAAATGTTAATGATCAAACGCATGAGGTGATATCCCGCCTTCGCTGGCCGACTGGCATAATGCTTCGTCCTGTTCGTCCCCGGTGGCGTCCAGCGTGACAGCCTGGCCGGACGAACTGTTCTGCCTTTGCCTGGTCCGGCCTCCATGATTAAAACCACCTGGCAAAATTGCGGGAGTATGGATCGGGGTGGTGATATTTGCATCAATTTTCCCCAGATACAAAATCCGCACCACCTCTTTAAAAGCAGTCGCTCTCTCTCTGTGACTCACCACATCTGAGTTCTCTCTGGGGAGGCTGATGAGAAAGCTAGCTTACCTGTTTGAATTCCCAGCATGTCCCTCCTTTGCAGAACTGTGATTCTGAGTGAATGTGTTCTCCCTGGCCAACCCCGAAAGTCCTATAAACTGTCCTGAGCAGAAAGTCTCCTGTAGTCCTGCTTCAAGCCCCAACCTGACCCTTCTACCACTTTTGCTCCTGTGGTGAGTAATGGGAGGGTTTCAAGTGCCATGTACTCCTCTGAGCACCTCCCCACAACTTCTCTAACTTGCTCCCTCCCTTCTGCCCTTCCTATCTGGTGAGTTTGTTCCTTTCAGAAACGACCAGGGCCACCCCATGGACATAGAGGCTCTTTCCTTCAAGAACCCTCTAACCTCCTGGGCTCTCAAAGAGTTGCAGGAACTGCCTTGCACACAAGCACAAGTGTCGATGAAAGGATCTCAGGGCTGAGCAGGTCATGAAGGAAGAGTAGATGACTGCCCCTATATCAAAGCCTCCTATCACATCCTCCTCTCCTCCCCTCTACTTCTATTCAAACCAGCATTGTATCGCTTCTAGATTTCGTTGTGAGTACAAATGCACCTAACCCTAAAAGGGTGCAAGTGTTATTACTCCTTCAGTGGAGTTGCCTCTGTTGATGTCCCTTCTGGATGTCCAGCCTTTCCTAAAACCCATAGATATGATGAACACTTTGATCGTATCTACTGCAGTTCTCTCCTCCTCTTCCTCCGCACTTCTTGCCTCATCTATGGGGATTTCACATCCTCCAATGAAGCAGAAGGTAGAGAGTGGTCCTTCTAGTGAAGGAGGACATAAGAGGAGCCCACCTTATCTGAAAGGTGGTCCCGCACTGACTTGTTATGTCCTAGTGACGAAACCAATCCTAACTTCCCCTGAGTTTTTCACTGATCCCGAATCACTTGGTGAGCCTAGCGGTGAATCTCAGGCACAACCTTCTCCATCCATTGAGGTGAAATATGGAACTCCTATTAAGTGCATGTTTAACTCTTTAGACGAGGTTTCAGCCTTGTCGGCGATCTTCCTAAAATCGCTGACCTTAGCTCCACAAGAGCTCGGTGGAGAAGACCTTGCATAGCCCTCTTCCTTATCCCTTGTTGCGGGAGGGTTGGACACTCCTCTTAACATTCCACAACTGTAGGCCCATCCTCCTTCCCACTACAATGAACTAGAGTGGGAAGCAAACTACCTCTTGGTTGATTAGTGTTAGGAGGAGGCCTCTTCTTTATCTTTAAATTAGATGTGTGTGTGTTGTCATATGTTCCCCCATGATCATGCTATGCATGCCTAGATGACCCTCATCACCCCTATTGGTGCTTGGATACAAGCGTGGTTTTTGTGTCGTGAACCTTCTTCTATTTGTATCATCATTATTCCATGTTTGTGACTTGATTTTCGATAAATTGGGGATGATGCAAAGAATTGGGGGCATTTAGGCTTCCCTTCCATGTTGACTGAATTTTTTATTTTTACTTTTTCTTCTCATGTATTCTTCACATGGTTTGATATAGTAGGGGGTTGATGATAGTTCATTTTATATACTATTACTATACATATATATTTATGAGCAGTTTTGACCCGAAAATATTAGGCTACCCATGTGCCCTTTGTTCATGTTTTCTTCTCTTTTTCTTTTCCTTTATCTTTCTCTCTTCTTTGCTTGATTTGTCCCTCTCATGTGTGACAACGCCACTTTTGTAACACTTTGATTTTTAGAAAATGCATTTGTTGCCAACGAATCTTTTCTTGAGAATCTTCACAAACTTCTTTTCAAGAATCGCGTTCTCGACTTGAAACCCTAATGGAATGTGTTTCCTTCATCATGGTTTCGTAAAGAAATAATTTGAGAGCCTTCCTCTAAAGTGGGAGCAGCTTTGATCTTCCCCTCACATGGGGGCATCTTCTTCCTTTCCAATTCCTTGATGAAGTGAACATATTTCAAAAGGATTCCTTGATGATGAATCGATTTGAGAAAGAAACATCTCTTTTGTACTTTTGAGCAACGCGTCCCTTGAGTGGACCCCTTCTTTACATCAGGTTCTAGAGGGACCCCTTCAAAAAATTCTAAGCTTGTTGGCAGTCTGTGCGACTATCTGCCTACTTGCCTACGTGGCCGCTTTCTGACATGTTCTATCTGTGGGTAAACATGTCGCTTTACAGGTGCGCTTGTGAAGCCGCTTTCTGACTCTATGCAATCTGCTTTCCTTGGGTTTCCTCCATGTGAGAGATCATGGGGGATACCTCCTTGTAGGTCTGTGGGCCTATAGGGTGCTTCTTCTGAGCTTCCTCCATGTGAGAGATCTTGGGGGTGGCTCCCCTCTAGTTCTGTGGGTCTGTAGGGTGCTTTCTTTGGGTTTCCTCCATGTGAGAGATCTTGGGGGATACCTCTATGCAAGTATGCAGATCTGTAGGGTGCTTTCTTGGGTTTCCCTCATGTGAGAGATCTTGAAGGACACCTTCCTTATAGGTCTATAGGTTTGTAGGGAACTTTCCCAGCTTCCTCCATGTGAGATATCTTGGGGGATGCTTCCTTCCAGGTCTGCGGGTCTGTAAGGTGCTTTTTTGGGTATCCTCCATGTGAGAGATCTTGGCAGACACATTCCTTGTAGGTCTGCAAGCCTATGAGGTGCTTTCTTCACAAGGCTTCCTTCATGTGAGAGATCTCAGGGGTTGCCTCCTTGTAGGTTTGCAGGCCTATAAGACCCTTTCATTCTATAGCTTCATAGTTATGTGGGGCTATCAAGTCCTTTTCTTATCCTACGCTCTCAATTTTTCCAGAACGTGGTATGCTTTCTCAATGGTTCAAGTATACATTTCTAACTCTACTACTTCTCTGATCTACTTTATCGAAGCACTCATCAATATTCATGCTCACTAAAGTGGGGGAAAAACGTATAGGAGTGAATTTTCACCCCTTATGCAAATTCCCCTCTTACACTTCCTCACCTTAGAAAATCAAATTCAAAGGAAAAAATCCACATCATCCCATTTCCTTTGTTCCACTTGGCATCTGTTTTGTGTGTCAGAAAAATAATAACTATTGGGGACACCCGCGTAGCACGCAGACGTCCACGCGATGTGCTTACATCCCTAACGGATTCCTACATCTGAAGCTTGCAGAGGCATTACACTTCCCATTGGGGTCAATTTGTAATGCCCCTCTTCGACCAACCAACCCAAAATATGGTCATTTTTCTCATTCTCCCTTCAAATTCATTCCTTCTTCATGCATTTCATCTTCTACACATCCTCTACACAATCTCTTCAAGCACTCTCCAAACATTCTAGCATTCACTTCTTGCACTCTCAACTCTCATGCAGCACTTTGCACTCCATAGAAATAGAAAAACCACTCCATCAACTTCATAGAGCAAGTGTGGAACAACACCATTGCAGCAGGGGCTAAGTCCTCTCATTTTCTCCTCCATTAGCTAATGATCTCTTGGTGGAGGTGGTAAGCTTTTCACTCCTCTCCTCTACGATTTGGTTGAGTAGCCCTATTTTGTAGTGTTATTGTGTTCTTTACTTTCATTCTCCATTATCGCTATCTTTGTTGTCCATGGAGGTGGAAACACCAAAGTGGGGGTTTGACTAAGGTAGGCCCCTATACAGCCACCCAACAATTTTCCTCTTTCTTGTGTGCAGGTGGAAGTGTACTCTGAGCTAGCTGGTAAACAGGCTCTTTTGTGAGATCATTCTTGTCACCCTAGCTTTAATCTACTCATTTTATCATATTTGATTGTATATTTCCTATTTTATAGTGTTGTTTTGTTCTCCTAAAAATTATTAGCTAGGTTGTTAGTTTTTTTTCTAGTGGTTCACCTTTTCTTTTTAGTCCTCTAGTCGTACGAAGGCCAGCGCACCCGAGAGATGCCAATGCACCGCGTTGTTGTCCCAGAACTACACTTTCATCCTCAAGCAAAGAGCCACCTAAGGCACAATGTTGAACCCGAAAACAAGCTCGCCTAGCCCCATTCTGAGTTTTGGGTCTGCAGAGTGATTAAAGGACCTTATAATCCCCATCGTTCTCGTCCCTCATCTTCAACACTCCTTTAAGCTCAGGTAAGTTAGGGCATCCTTCCACTCTTGGCTCTCTGTGACCTGGGGCCTTGAATCCATTGGTCCCCCTCTTTACAATATGTATATAGATACATACATATATATATATATATATACATATATATATATATGTATATGATATATATTATATATATGTATGTATATATATATGTATATATATATATGTATATATATATATATATATATATATATGTGTGTATGTATAGATATATATGCAATGTATATATATATATATGTATATATTATACATATGTACATATTATATATATACTATATATATATACATATATGTATTACATATACATGTATGCATATGCATATATATGTATATATATATATATATATGTTATATATATATATGTATATATATATGTATATACATGTATATACACATGCATATATATATGTATATTACATATATATATATGTATATATTATTATATACATAGTATATATATATATATACACATATACATACATATATACATACATACATATATATATATGTATGTATATATACATATATACATTTTTACATATATATATATATACATATATATGTATACACACACATATTTGTCCTATATGAAATCTCATGCATATTCGTTTATTCGAATCAATTTTCAAATTAATCCAAAGAGTAAACAAATGAAATTACTTCTTCATACAAGGTAAATTGATTTTTCTCATTTAATTTCATTGAATATAGTTTTCAACCAACAATTGAGACAAGAACACATAGTTTTGAATGCAATTTGTCAATTTTTCAAACATGCATATGTCATATTCTATTGTGGTGTGTGATATTCCAGATTCCATTCTTGCTTATCGTGGTCATCCAGCTAAGTGTGCCTACCTCAATCAAGTTCTCGTCCTTCAACCTATTTCTTGCACACACATTCTTACACTTGTCCACTTATCAGTAACCTTCAACCGATAATCACATAAAAATAATTTATTAAATCAATAATTTACATAATATTCATTTTCATTTGCATCATCACATTCTTTTTTTTTCATAAATAAAATGCTAAATTCTATTTTCCAAATATTTCAATTTCTCCAATTTTTAAAATGCAAAAATGAAATCGAGATATGACATCTAGAGGAAATGTGAGAATATAATGCAAGAAAAAAGGTTAGAACTAGAGATACAAGGTGGAAATATAGAGTTCTAGTGAAAATCCGTAGATGAAAGAAGCAAGAAAAGGAATAAATATGGATAAATGCAATATCTCAATGTACAATTTTAGGTCAAGATAAGATGTTTGGATTGAAGAATGGAAGTCTAGAAGTCGAGTTGAACTCCACACAAGAAGAAATAATTCATAAATCATTGGATCACTTTGTATGAATTTAGTGCAAAACTAGTGGTTGGAAGTGGAAGTCAAGATGAGACATTACAATAGAAGTCCTAAATTCCATTGTGAATCAACATGAAAAGGATCAAAGGGAATGCAGGAAAACATGAAACAATGGGAGGTTTGGGATTTCATTGTAGGATTGGAGGTAATTATTGGACATGGTGATGAAAGTATAGAAGAAAAAAAAATCCACAAATGGATAAAAATGAGTGATTCAAGGATGTGGAAAATATGTGGGGAAAGGATGTTAAGAGGTGGAGGGAAAATAAAAGAAGTCCATTAGAAAATTGTAAGTCCATAAAATTGAGGGAATGGAAGATTGTTGGGGTGCAAAGAATTATGGGAGGTCGAGATATGGACAAGGATTGGAAGAATTTTGGATGACCTCCACAAGTCCAAAAATTGGAAACTTAGTGTAAGGATGAAAGGTAGGATTTGATTGGGTTGGGAGATTTGGAGATGGACAAAGATAGGAAGAAATATAGACAAACCCTAAAAGTCTATAAGAGGTAAATAAGGAAGAAATAAAGGGTTACAATAGTCATGAGCAAAAAAGGACCAATGGTTGGGAGGAAGAAGGAAATGGGAAGAATTTTTCAAAACCTCACAAGTCCACATAGCAAATGAAACTTGAATATAAGTTGGGAATGGGAGAATGTAGGGATGCAAAAGAGGATGAGATGTCAAGACATGGAAAGGAAATGGAAGAACTCTTAATAAACTCTACAGCTCAACATAAGGGTAAATAGGAAATGAGTAAGAGAAAGAGAGAATATAGGGATGCAAAAAATGATGAGAGGTTGGGAGGTCAAGACAAAGGAAAAGTTTAGACATTTATCAAAAAAATTCAAACTAATAGAATGAAGGAAATGAATGGAGGAAGGGATCCAATAGACCTAGTAGATTTTTTATGTTGGACTAGAAATCAATATAGTACATGGATATGCAAAATATGTCTAGTAGTGTGTCAAAACTCTACAACTCCACAAAAATTAAGGAAAAATACCAAAAAAATTATAAACTTAGAAATATCTAGACATTTTGCAACTTTGAACATTTGTTAGGAATAGGGGGGATAATGAGGAAAATATTTAAGAAAATTTGACCAAGGGAGACCCATTTAAATTTTTCTCATATAAATTATATATAATGGGAAAAATATGGCCTACCACACAAGGGGTTGGGACTTAAGCAATTTTTTCACTATAAAATTGATCCCCAAAGGGTGGATCTATTCTAAGAAATAAAGCACTAAAAACAAAAGGCACAAAAAGGGAAAAAATTTCAAGAAAATTGGAAATGTATGTTTATAGTCAAGGAAGAGATTGGTAATGACACTTATCTCTTGTGAATAATGGAAGGTGAAGAATATTCTAAAATAGTAAATGTATTACATCTCAAAAATATATTGTATGGAAAAAAAAAAAAAAAGTAAAAAAGTAAAAAGAAGAAAAAATTTAGAATTAAAACATATATTTCATTCTATTCATAATTGCATTTGTTATTGATTTTCCCTTATTCAATTTTCATCCTAGTAAGGAATTTTAATTTTTTTAGTATAGGTTGTCCCTATTAATCCTATATTCCTAAAATTATTATTATCATTTACTTTTATATTCTCAAAAAATTTAAGTCAAACTCTAAACCTTTAATTTATCTCAATTTTAACCATCATGTGGTCAAATCTAGGTAAAGATAGTTTTAAAACCTACAATGCCTAATAGAAGCTAATATGTAGGTCTTCCCTAATCCTCCTTGGCAAGAGGGAATTCTTAAGACTCGTTTAGTCTTTTGGTGATGCTTGGCCCCTTACTCATCTAGCTAAAAAAATTAGTGGGGTCAAAACTCTACAACACAACAAAAAATAAATCAAGATATGTATGTGCAAAAGAAGAAATAAATACTACTATCTATACTCTCAAGTGAGGAGTTGTCTAAGCTCAAATCTAAAAAGGTGAGATCACATCAAACAATGTAAAAATTTCAAAAAATAAAAAGAAGAAAAAAATAGAAAGAGGCGAAGCATAGACATGTATGAGTTAAGGCAAAGAGTCTATCTTATTTTAAAGGTCATCTTACATGGTGGATCTTTTCATTTACTTGAATTCTAACCTATTGGCTATCTTTTATCTAATTTTGTAGGTTAACTATATTTATTTATTTATTCTACATTGAAAACTAGTCTAATTGGTTAGTGTAGATAAGGATCAATGTTTATCTTTTTGTAAAGCTTAATCTAAAAATTATTCCATCACCTTCCTCTATCCCACTTGATTCCTTAACGAATAATATCTTAAAATTTAAGCAGCTAACTCTATGCTAATTCAACCCATAACCTCCAAGGTTTAAAATCCTACTAAAGCGTAACCACAAATTTAGATCCACATGCATATCATACAAAAAAGAGAAAATCATGTCATCGAAAAATGATATTCATAATAACAAAAGTAGTAAATAAGTGAATTGCATCTCATCCTATCAAATATATCCATTCATACTATTCTTGCATTTCATACATCTCATCTATAAAATAAAATAACAAAAACAACATATTATCATCACATGTATAAGAATAAAACATCAATAGAATCAAAATATGTTCTATAACCAACAATATTTACAAGAGTGAAAGAAAAATATAAGATATTGAATAAATGACATATAGATCAAAACCAATCAAGGTCACAGTAATAAGTTTTTGATAGGTGTCTAAGTACAAGTTAATGTATCAAGGGAGCCCAAAAGAGCAAAAGGGTGCACTCAAGCATGTAAACATCTCCATGTAAAGTGGAAAGTAGAAAATATCTATAATAAGAGTTAGGTTTCTCAAAGATATCAATGTTGGCTCTAGCCCATAGATCTTCCAAGACTCCTACTCCCTAATATCATCTTTCTATCTACCATATTAGAATACCTAGGGTTACTTTGAATGTCTCCCCACAAAGCAATGTGGTTGAAATTTGCGATTGTGACTATCATGATGTCTGAATTTATGGTTCACTAGGTGTCTACTTGTTAAAACTAAGGTTGGTCATCTCTCAAAGAAAAGTAACTTTTTCCTCTAATGTAGAAACCCTATTCCTCTAGGATGCTACCTCATATCCAACATGGTATGTAGGGGCAATGACATCTATGTGTCCACTTGCTAGTATGGTCACCCTAGCATCAACCAAAATTTCCTCTCCAACTTTCCCTACGGAAGGGATCAAGACATTTAATAATTTTTTTATAAAGAGATCCGTCCATCTCTTTGTATTGTTTGTGTCCAAGTATAAAGAGAGCATTATTTTTATGCTAGAGCATAATATTATTTATTTTGGAAAGTTTAGAAAATTAAAAGAAAGAATTATATTATCATGGTACTTATGAGGATCTCTAGACTACCATGATGAATCACCAATCCTCATCCCCTTCTCTATGTGAATGGGACAAATTATTATGTAGGTGCAACCTCCTCTAGTGTTTTCTCCTAATACTCCAAAGCTAAACCCTCACCTTATAACAATATCTCATTTTTCTCGCCCTTAGGAGCATAGTCCTTGTCAACATCATCATTTGTCTCATTATCCTCCATAGCAATAAGTGTTTGGATAAGTAACTCCCAAGACAACTACCTAAGCTAGCCTCTCTCACTTTGATTCTCTCTTTGAAAGGGAAGGCTTTTCCCCTCTAATAATAATTCTAGGGATATTATAAACATTATGAAGAGTAATCATCTACTCTCCAAAAATGGATTGAAATTAGAAGTTGTTATGATCAATATCTTAGTAGGTAAGAATGTCATAACATATGTAGGATAAAGGTTAACTATTATTATATGCACTAATCAAAATAAAATAATCCTCTAAGGGGTAGCATGATCTATATTATATAGTTCCCATATTGCATCCATACTATGAGGAAGACCCTGTCAAGTTAGACGTTTTTTGAAATTTTTGAAAACTATAAAATTTGGAAAAGTAAAAAATTATAAAGTCATACAACTCTTAAAAGCCTAGAAATCCAAATAGATTCTTCATAGAAATAAATATTAATAGAGAATTCGGCATTAAATCAAATAAAATAGTCAATTTAGGCCTTTGAATGGTCAAGCTTTCTTTTACTCATGTCAACAATTTTTTCAAGAGGATCTCTCGAGCGACCCAAATTTGAGTGGTAGCTAGAGCAACCAGCCTTGCTAAAAGGGGAAACCTAAGGCCACACCCCAATATGCCCTATTAGGCCTTGAAATAATAAAAACTAGGAAAATTTTGGAAAAATAAATTTAAAAAGTAGTTCACATCTAAAACTTAGTCCAATACAACATAAAATCTTAATTTTAATTGCTTATCTGAAGTTAAATATATTAAAAAAAGAAGCTAGGATTTCAAGGATTTTTTCTCATATCTAGGGATCCATGGGAAGTTGAATAATGATCATAGTCTTGATCCCCTTTTCCTACGATTTGCATCAACTACTTCCTTGCATATTTTTTTAATTGTTTCATCATTTTCTTTCATTTTCATCTTTCTTCTCCTCTCTCCTCTTCATCTTTGCTTCTAAAAATGACTCTTATGTTGCATCATTTCTTCCTTTTAAGTGCAATTTTATTCTCATTTCATATTTCTTTCATCACCTTGGTATATGTTGGTAAAAAAAATTGTCACTAAAAAATGTATCTAACTTGCCCAATGGGAAGCAACAAAATTCACCAACAAATGGAGAATCATTATGAGTTTAGTGATTCTCCTATGCGTTTAAGAAGGGAAACTCCCTCATATGCTGAGATTTTGGATTTTCAAGTATTTTTTGTTGAACAAGACAACTGAGAGGGGGGGTGAATCAATTGTAACAAAATTTAACTTTTAAAACTTTCATCAAAAATTAAATCAATCACAAATTCTTTACTTTGTTAATCTGATTAATCATTAAGTGCAAAGGTAGAAACTAAAAAATATCACACATACACAATAACACCAGATTTATGTGGAAAACCTAATAAGGGAAAAACCACGGTGAGGATTATCTCACAATATAGAGAATATCAAAATCGATTACAAAGGCTCACTGTTGGAGAAGGCTCACTGCCAAAACAGGACTCACTATCCAACCAAGGATTAACCACCTAGAGGCCTCACTATCACACAAATACAAAGAAGATAGAAGACATTTTTTACACAAAGAAAAATAGTCTTAATGCAACAGAGATTTCCACCACAATTTTCTCAAACTCTTGCAGACATGCTTGAATGATAAAGCACACCTTTAGCTCATTGCTTCCAGAAACTTAGCAATTAAAATTTGCACTGATTTGCACCAACTCGCATTACTTACACACTGATTCACATCTATCTCACATCTATATTTCTCTATTTCTTTATACTTATCTTTCATCAATATCTCATGTTATATTTATACCATCTTCAACTTTGAAACATATCCAAAACTTCGGCCATACACCATTTGCATTCACAAATTCAAATTAGGTTGGCGCCAAAACATTCTAGGTTGGAATTAGAATGAGGGTGAACCAATCACATGCTTCAACATGCTCCATAAGATTTAAAAGTAGTGTTAAACACAAGGTCAACCAAACCATTGTTAAACACATAAATCAATTAAGAACACGCAACCTTAGCATGATCCAATCCTTCCAGATAACAAAATTATCTTCAACGCAATCATATCACCTTAACTCCAGAATCTCAAGGCATAAGAATTGAACAAGAAGAAATCTAGAGCAACTACATTTCTCCCAGACCTCAACCAAATACCCTAAAAAAGCACAATTCACAACTGATGAATGTAACTCACACTGTACAACGATCCAGAAGCTCAAATCCTAGATATAGCAACTTCCAACAACCATGATCAGCATATTTGAACCACACGAACATAGGAGAAAATCTCAGAGAAAAACCCGAAGCAACAATTGAACACTTACAACCTTTCTTCATTACAATTTTCTCAATATCCTCGACATATACAACCAATAACCATTATCCATGAAATCAATGAAAATAGAAACAAGTTGAGAGCCAATTAACCAGTTGACATCAATGAAAAAACCTTCATCATACTTCCTTCATACTTGCAACAATATCCCCCTTTGTCATTGATGACAACACATGATGTGAGAAACCATCAAAGACAACACATTTCCTCATGATTTTACTTTCTCCCCTTAGTAGATACTCTTTTCACATCTTTCTCTCCCCTTTTGACATCAATGGAAAAGGAATAGGATGTTTTACATTGATTTCCCCTTTGAAATCAAGAACAAAATGTTATTTCAATGATAATGCATAACACTACCTACTCCCCTTGAGAGGTAGCCACCAAAACATAATTCTAGAAGAAAGATAAATCCATAGATCCACCGAACTAATGCATCTCCATATGCATCTAGTTCTATAAAGGAGGGGAAATAACCCCTAACTTCTCTCAGAGATACTCAAAAGTATCTTTAGGAAGAGCCTTCGTAAATATGTCAGCCACTTGATCCTTTGTCAGCACATACTCAAGTTTTACTTCATTCCCCACAACCTTCTCTCTCAAAAAGTGATACTTGATAGATATATGCTTTGTCCTTGAGTGCATCACTAGATTCTTTGAAATGTTAATTGCACTTGTATTATCACAGAAGATAGAAATAGGATTATCATACATTACTCTGATATATTTCAATGTTTTTCCCAACCAAAAAACTTGTGTACAACAATATACTCAGCCTCTACACTGGATAAGGAAACTGAATCTTGCTTTTTACTCAACCAAGCCACCAATCTACAATGAAGAAAGAATGCACCACCACTTGTACTCTTTTTGTCATCTACACAACCAGCCCAATCTGCATCTATGTAAGCACTGAGTGTAAAATCAGTATCCTTAGGATACCATAACCCATAATCTAGAATGTCATTCAAATATCTAAATATCCTCTTCATAGTAGCAACATGTGTTTCTTTCGGGCCTTCTTGAAATCTAGCCACAAGAAAAACTACATGTATGGTATCCGATCTAGTAGAAATAAAATACAAAAAACCTCCAATCATAGATCTGTACATGCTCTGATCAACCTTAGGTGAATCATCATCTTTACTCAATTTACAACTAGTCACCATAAGAGTACATACCGGTTTGGAACCATCCATCCCAAACTTCTTCAACATTTCTCTTACATACTTTGACTATGAAATAAAGATCCCTTTCTCTGTTTGATTAATTGCAGCCCAAGAAAGAAATTCATCTCACCAAACATAGACATCTCAAATTATTTTTGCATATCTTCAGTAAACAACTTGCACATTGTTTCATTTCCTCCAAAGATAATGTCATCAACATATACAACCACTATCAAGATTTTGTCATTTTCAATTTTAAAATACAAATTACTATTTGTCGTACCTTTTTTGAAACCTTACTAAATCAAATATCTATCTAAACTTGCATAGTAAGCTCTAGGGGCTTGCTTCAATCCATATAAAGCCTTCTTCAATCTGTAAACCATATCTGGTTGATCTGACAATTGGAATCCTTCTGGCTGTTCCATGTAGACCTCTTCTTCTAACTCACCATTTAAGAATGTAGACTTAATAGCCATTTGATAGACCTTGAAATATTTATGAGCAACAAATGCTACAATCATTCTAATAGCTTCGTTTCTTGCCACCAGATCAAAAGTCTCCTGAAAATATATACCTTTTACTTATGAGTAACCCTTACACACAAGCTTTGCTTTATTTCTAACTACTTCTCCATTCTCATTCAACTTGTTTCTAAATACCCATTTTGATCTAGTTATATTTTTGTCTGTCAATCTAGGGACCAATTCCCAAGTTTGATTCTTCTCAATTTGCATAATTTCCTCTTCCATAGCTTCCATCCAATACTCATCTTTACATGCTTGACTTACGGTCTTTGGCTCAATCTCTAAATGTAAACACATATTTATCTCACCATCAGTAGCATCTTTGCTTCTTGCCAATACTCTCCTTTTGTCTCCAATGATTTAATTTTCTGAATGATTCTTCTACACATATCTAGGTTTCTTAGGGGACACCACCAGAGCTTATTCTTCTTCTTCTTCATTTTGCTTCTACTGTTCTTCCACAACTTCTTCAAATATTACACAATCAAGTTCATCAAATACATATCCATCAACTTCAAATGTAATTGAATTCTTCATTGCTTCATCAACCTTGACATTTGTGCTTTCTACAATGTTTCTCAATCTTTTATTGAAACATATATAAGATTTTCTCTTAGTAGAATATCCAAGGAAAATACCTTCATCACTTCTAGCATCAAACTTCCCTAAGTTTTCTTCATCCCGTCTGATATAGCATTTCCTTCCAAATACCTTGAAATACTTAACAATAGGAATTCTTCCACACCATAGCTCATAGGGGATCTTAGTATTGTTGGATCTTTCTTAAACTCGATTGAACACATAGACAGCAGTGTGAATAGCTTCTCTCCAGTAAACTTCTGGTAAACTGGCTTCAGTAATCATTGATCTAGCAACTTCTTGAATTATTATGTTATTTCTTTCAACAACTCCATTTTGTTGAGGAGTTCGAGGAGTAGATAATTGTATTTTTATTCCATGAACTTCACAAAACATATTAAACTCATGGGAGGTGAGTTCACCACCTCTGTCAAACCTCAAGCATTTTATTCTTAAATTCACTTCATTCTCTACCATAGCTTTGAATGTATTGAATCTATCTAATACATCAAATTTCTCTCTAAGAAAAATCAAAAGCATAAAGTACCTTTCACCTTGTAGACTTCTCACTCTTGTAGGACCATAGAGATCTATATTAATCAAATCAAGTAGTCTAGTAGTAGATTGTTCCTTTGATCTAAAATTGTTTCTTGCTTTCTTTTCAAACTAACAATTCCTACAAATAGCATTAACAAGCTTTGTAATCCTTGGTAAATCTCTTATGTCTTGCATTGCACTGATCCTTTCCAGGTTATCAAAGTTCATGTGACACATTCTCTGATTCCATAAATAATTATCATTAATCTGAGTCATAAAGCAACATCCATCAGCACCCTTAAGCTAATATATATTTCCTTCAGATGTATCATACACCCCTGATTTTTTTCTTTTTGTTTCCCATGGGTTAGCTAATTTGATGACTATGTTTTTTAGGAGATTTTTTGCATTGTTTCATAGGGTTTTCATGTTTTTGATATTACAAGAAATACAATTAAAAAAATAGCATGAAATGAAGAGAAATATGCTTTGAAATGATCACGTTCAAAACTAGCAATAAGCTGATTTAATAACAGAAATTTTACGGTCATACACAACATTGCAAAGCCCAGATAAATGTTTTTCAGGCTTGATTGTAAGCTTCCAAACAAAAAATATGCCTTCTCCAATAGACATGTTAAGCACCAAGGATTATGTCAAAAGGTATGATGCAAGGCTAGGTTGAGACGTCTTCCTTTTGACACCCAAAAATGATTGAAAAATCACTAGCTGAAAGGGTTGACCAAATTGAAAGAAGCACCCAGGAAGTGGCATCCCAGGAAAGAGGTCGACTTGGCCTAGAAAATTAGATTCTCCACCAAAAAATGCAAGTTAATTCTTGTTAGAATCACCATGGATATAGACTTCATTAAAATCAATACCCATTTTGAAACTCCAAACCCTTCATGAGATATGAGCAGAAAACCAGGTTCAGGTCCAAAACCAAATTGCCTAGAAATTAATGAAAATCACACCAAAACCTTCATTAAATCACACCAAACTAAAAGCAAGCAAACCACACCAAAAAACTCCTTAAAATATTTGGAAAATCTTCATTTTTTGTCACTAAATCCCCTAAAAATTGAACTCTGTGAAGCACTATGTGATCCCTGATGTAGAACCACTCACAATCTGACTAGGGTGGATCTTTCACCATCAAAATCAATCCACAATGGCAAGGGTTTTCATCCTCAGCTCGCAGCCCAAGCAATCTGGAATAAATTCAACAACAATTTGTTATGTTGCCAAAGTGAAGATATGCAAAGGAGAGCCAAAATGAGATTATAAAGAGAATAGGGCGACAAGACTTGAAAATTTTCTTAATTCCCTCCTAAAAACTCATGCCCTTCCTTTCATTTGAAAATTTAACATTTTTAATTCCTCTTCTCCCTTGGGCGTCCCATACATGAGGAACTATAAAATTAATAAATCTTTTAAAAACAACTTAAGTTGTACGCCTAGGCCCAAGGTATTTTTTGAGTGACCACTCACCTCCTCAACTATATTTTATAAAATAACTTTATAAAGAAACTCAAGTGACCAATTAAATCAATTAAACAATACAACCTTAGGCTCTCCAAACCATATGAGAAATTATGTTGTTGCGTACATAATGGCCTAGGACCAACTCCCCAAAAATGACTTCCTATAAATAGCACTGCTAAAAATAGTAAGTGAGCACCAAATGCCAAATTGGGGAAAAACAAAAGACCACTGAAGATTACTATGACCAATTTAAGATGGAAAACATCATAAACCAACCACTGCTAAAAAAAGAAAGATGCCAACCACCGCAACTACCACCATTGCTAGAAATAGTAACCCAGTGTTGAACTACTACTGGAACCACTACCAAAAATAACACTTACTAAAAATAGCATACTAATGGTAAGTGACTCCAAATGCATATTAAGCACAAACCAGTTAGTCATCGCAACTTACTAAAAATAGTAAGTCCAGAAAAGGTTGCCAAATGCAGATGCATGGCATACCATTGTGAAGCTCTCTGAAAACTCAAAAAGAATCCAGAAACCAATCCTACATGCAAACTCCTGATTGAAATGCATGTCACTTTCATTAAATGCATGTCACATCTCTTTGAAGCTTTCTGAAAACCCAAAAAGTTCCAAAAAACACACTACCAAACTCCTGCATGCAAACCCCTAAATCCAAAAAACAAGCCTCCTATAAAATAGGAAACCCTAATTTTACCTTTGACTAGCCTACGAGCATCTGAAAATAGGCTAACAGTCACTGGAAAGTGTAGTGCTAAAAATGGGGACATTATAGTCCACCTTTCCCAAAATTGCTTGTCCTCAAGCAATGCCACCACAACTCCGAAAAAAATCAAAATGTTCCATACCAAACCAAGTACAATCCTAGGGTCCCAAGTCTGTCTTAGAAAGGACCCACCATGATGATGTTGCAACACTCTAACCACATCAATGAAACCATCATGCCAAATTTACACTGTCCTCCCATGTAACCACAAAATATTACCATCCATGAAACTCAAGCTAAAAAATGTGGAAGGACTGATATCAATACCTCATAGCATCTCTTGCCCAAACGACTCTGAAAATTCTATATCAGCAATGCCATTATCTATCTCAATCCTGGGCAATAGGAAGGAAATTCTTCTCAACTCAAAATTGTACTCCTCAACATATCTCCTCAAGGTGTCAAGCAGATCCACGCCTGCAAATGTGACTTCTCCAAAGCTTCTTGCAAAGAGGAAAGAAATCCTTTGCAAGAGCTCGACAAACTCATCCTCATAACTCCAAATGGATCTACTATGCCTCCTCTGAATTATTTTGATACAACCATTAATAATTTTGAAATCTCTTACAATTCCCACTCTAAGAGCCTCAGAAAGATGAACCAAAGCAAGCACAGGTTCACTGCCCCAATCATAAGTACAAGAGAGTGTATAGGAAAAGCCTCTGGTTGGAGCTTGAACACTTCCCAAACATGGATACTGATTGCCCCAACTCAACATACCTTTCATCAGAGACCATAAACTAGTCCTACTAGGAGACTGTGAAGTTTGAAAATGAGTACACCAGCTACCAATCGAGTCTGAAATGGTTGACTTAAGATCAGATTTAAGGAAAATCAGCATCCAAGAAGATGAACAGCTACAGCAACACTAAAAATTATCATCCAGAATAACACATCTACTCATTTCCAAGGCTGGAAACATCCTCTCTAATGACTCCAACACCACATAGAACCATCTTTTGCTCAAAATATCTCTCCAATCCACTAGTTGATGAGAAAAAGGAACCATCGAATGGCTAGTAAAGAAGGGGACGACACCACAAAATTGGATAATTTGATCCTTATCCCTCCAAAAATCCTTCTTTCCATATGTAATAAGCACCATCAAACCATATTGAGGATCCCAAGCATGGATACCCAACTAATAGTGATCACCAACACACCAAATAGAATACCCAACACATCCCCAAGTGTCAATAAGAACCAAGTGCATACTCAAGAAATTGGTGTCTCCTCTAATGAACCCCTAAAGCCTAACCATGAAAGCTTCAACAAAAATGGAGCATGGAACAATTGTTGTCATCAAATCCAACTCCCAAAAAGGGCTAGTATGAGCTAAAGTAACACTCAACCCAACGGAAGTATTTTCAAGCATGTAAACAATCTATTTTGGCCCTTCTTTCTCCCATACTTCATGAGTAACAAGTCTGAAACCATTTCTCCTTATTGCTGCAATATAATTACCAACAACTACCAATACTTGTCTTGTTAACACCTTGATGTCTAAATCGTGGAAGTCACCATGATTCAAAACTTCCCATGTGAAAACTACATCCTCAATCCCACTTAAGCATTCTTGATCAAACAATCTTCTTGGAGGATTATCAATTGCAGGGATTAAATCTCCCTCATGATTTGCTTGCAAATCATCAATAAGTTGAAAACCATGTTCCATATTGTGTTTGGAAACTTCATTAAGATCCCATTTCATACTATTGTCAATTGATGCTTCATCTTCCATCTTAAAGAGGGGATTATCATAAGTTACCTTGGCACTTACTTCAAAGAGTGTTATCAATGATATGAAAATATTTTCCTTTCTCACATTCAATCCCAACTTGTTGGTCCAAATTTGCACATACAACTTTTGATTTTCTTGTGAAACTTTCGATATCAAACTCCTCTTGAAGACTATCAAGATCACCAATTACTTTCTTGATTTCTTCAGCTCTTTGCTCATTCTCTTGCTCCTTGAGAAGTTTGTAATCAGCAAGTTTATCATTTTCCTCTTTTAGTGCCACCTGAGTATCTTCTGACATTTCTTTTGTTGATTCAAGCTCATGAGTAAGCTCATCAAACTTTCTCTCTTTTCCTTGGAATTCACTAATGGTCTTCCTTGCAAGTTTGATGACAATCTCGACCTTCAATCAAGAGTATGTAATCTAATTTCAATGTCTCCAAAGAGTCTTTGATAAGTTATAGATTAGGGAGAGTAACTTCATCCTTAACTCATTTCTATCTCTCTTCAATGTGAGCCTTCCAGTAGAGTTCTTCAATCAAACTATGTGTGTGGTCAAATTGGGATAGAGCTTGCACTTATTTTTCAATGGATACCATGAATTTTCCTTCCTACTCATGAATATTCAAAGGTGGTGAATTGTTGATAAGATACTTTCCAAAATCATAACTTTGTTTCGTGTCTTTTTTGCCCTCATAGCTGGTCCAAGACTCCCTTTCTTCACCACCCACTAGCTAAAAATGCTCAATAACATAAATAGGATCAAACTCTACAATTTCTTTGAGCCTTTTCTTAAAATCATAATTCTCATTCTTATATTCAATGTATGCATGGATGTCTCTAGTTTCACATCCCACATCATCCTCAAGATGAATTTTCTCAAAAACAATATGATAATCAGCTTCGTGCACTACTAAATCAGATTTCTACTCAAGAACACCATCCAACTCTTCAATATCAAGAGCCTTATGGACTTTTCAATTTGCTTCCACCTCATTGTCACTTTGATCAAACGAGAAGGCATCCCCAAACTCAATCATAATGTCAGCACTGTTTGTTGATATAGAGTCCTCATCAAGTTCCATTTCATCATCTGAATCAAAGGGAAATTCTTCCCACATGAGTTCTCTGTCATCCTTAGGTTCCATCACACCCAGATCCCAAATTTTCCGGGGTTGATTATTTTGATCAATAAGAAAGTGCTCATTGTACCCCTCTTGGAGTGTTGACTCTATGAATAAGTCACATCCCAACTCACTAAAATTGATATCATCATAAGTATCTCTCTCCAATGGCTTAGTTTGATAATAAAACCCAAGTCCACCCATGTCACCAACTCTATAATGAAGTAAAGAGTCATCAATGCTAGTTGTTTGGAAAACTCTTATCATTTTTACCTTTAATGAACCCATCATCTATAGGTATTTTTCTACTCTCATCCTTAGTAGTCACATGCATACCAAAGAGGTCTTCTTGATCACTTGTCATAAATTCTTCATGTGAAATCTCTTGGAAATTTGGGTCAACAACAAGAGGAGAACCGTTTATCACCAAATCTTCCACAAACACATTGGAATCATCACCAACACCATCACTATGGTAATGGTCATAAGTTGGTTCGATGACGCCACCCAAATTTTCTTTAACATGCTCTTCTTTAGTGAACTCAAACCACACATTAGTTCTACCATTATCTTCTGTGAAGTCATTAGTCTCAAGACCTTCATTGGATGAATCCAAATTAGGATTCAAGACTATTTTTTTGTTCTTATTTCCAAACCGATCTTCATCACCACCAACCACATGCAAGTCTAGAGGAATGTTTTGGGGCTCTACCACTCTCCTCATAAGTCAAGGTGTCTTCTTCGATCTCACAGTCATCTTGATCTGTCTTCTACACTTTTCTATCCAAGCCTTTAGATTTCACAATAGTCCTTGAGTATTCCCTTTTTATGTCAAGATCCCTCATTAGCGTGGTCAGTTCCTGTATCAACTCAGATATAGACTTCTTTGTAGTCATCTTACCCTTTCACCTCAATAACCATCAAAGAAGAAAGGTAATGAACATGTAGGTGCTAGTCACCAACACGCAAGAGATATGAAACCTTTGAAACTCTATCATGCAACTGAGAATTGGAAACAAGTGTTAACGTATCCAACAGGTTGGCAAGATCATCAGCTCTGATACCACTGTAGCATACACCCCTGATTTTCTTCTTTTTGTTTCCCCTAGGTTTGTTGATTTGTTGACTACGTTTTTAGGAGATGTTTTGCATTATTTCATAGGGATTTCATGTTTTTGACATTACAAGAATTACATAAAACAAAGAGCATGAAATGAAGAGAAATATTATTTTATATGATCACTTTCTTAACTAGCAATAAGCTTATTTAATAACAAAAAATTTATAGTCATACACAACATTACAAAGCCTAGATAAATGTTTTCTCATACCTAATTGTAAGCTTCTAGAAAACAAATATGCCTTCTCCAATAGATACGTTCAACACCAAAGATTATGTCAACAAGTATGATGCAAGACTAGGTTGAGATGTCTTCCTTTTGACACCCAAAAATAACTAAAAAATCACTAGCTGAAAGAGCCAACTAGATTGAAAGAAGCACCAAGAAATGGTGTCCCAAGCAAGAGGTCGACTTGGCCTAGAAAATCAGATTCTCCACCAAAAAATACAAGTTAATGCTTGTTAGAATCGCCATGGAGACATTAAAATCAATACCCATTTTGAAACTCCAAACCCTTCGTGAGATATGAGTAGAAAACCAGGTTTAGTTCCAAAACCAAAGTGCCTAGAAATTGATGAAAATCACACCAAAACCTTGACTAAATCACACCAAATTGAAAGCAAGAAAACCACACCAAAAAACTCCTCAAAATATTTAGAAAATCTTCATTTTATGTCACCAAAACCCCTGAAAATTGAACTCTATGAAGCACTATGTGATCCTTGATGTAGAACCACTCCCAATATAACAAGGGTGGATCTTTCACCACCATAATCAATCTACAATGGTGAGGGTTTTTGTCCTCGGCTCATAGCCCAAGCAATCTAGAAGAAATCCAGCAATAATATGTTATGTTGCTAAAGTGAAGATATGCAAAGGAGAGCCAAAATGAGATTATAAAGAGATTAGGGCAAGAGGAATTTAAAAGTTTCTTAATTCCCTCCTAAAAACCCACACCCTTCCTTTCATTTGAAAATTTAAACATTTTTAATTCCTCTTCTCCCTTGGGCATCCCACACATGAGGAATATAAAATTAATAAATCTTTTAAAAATAACTTAAGTTGTACACCTAGGCCAAAAGTGCTTTTTGAGTGACCCCTCACCTCCTCAACTTAATTTTATAAAATAACTTTATAAAGCAACTCAAGTGATTGATTAAATCAATTAAACAATACAACCTTAGGCTCTCCAAACCATATGAGAAATAAGGTTACTGCATGCATACTAACCTAGGACCAACTCCCCAAAAATGACTTTCTATAAATAGCACTACTCAAAATAGTAGGTGAGCACCAAATTCCAAACTGAGCAAAACAAAAGACCACTGAAGAGTACTATGACCAACTAAAGATAGAAAACATCATAAACTGGCTACTGCTAAAAATAGAAAGATGTCAACCACTATAACTGCCACCATTGCCAAAAATAGTAACCCAGTGTTGAACTGCTACTGGAACCACTACCAAAAATAGCACTTACTAAAAATAGTAAGTGACTCCAAACGCATTTTGAGCACAAACCGGGTAGCCATCGCAACTTACTAAAAATAGTAAGTCCGAAAAAGGTTGTCAAATGTGGATGCATGGCATACCATTGCAAAGCTCTCTAAAAACCTAAAAAGAATCTAGAAACCAATCCTGCATGCAAACTCCTAATTGAAATGCATGTCATTTTCATTAAATGTATGTCACTTTCATTAAATGCATGTCACATCTCTCTGAAGCTTTCTGAAAACCCAGAAAGATCTAGAAAACACACTGCCAAACTCCTACATGCAAACCCCTGAATCCACAAAAGAAGCCTCCTAGAAAATAGGAAACCTTAATTTTTCCTTTGACTAGCCTACGAGCATCCAAAAATAGGCTAATAGTCCCTAGAAAGTGTATGCTAAAAATGGGGACATTACATCATACTTCTTTCCTGTAGCAATCACTATTATGAATCCCTTCCTAATTTCACATCTCTCATCCTCAAATACAAGATTATATCCTTTACTACACATTTTTCCAACACTCAAGAGATTATGCCTTAAACCATTAACATAGTTCACATCATCAATATTATGCTTTCCATCAAAACTTACTAAACCTATCCCACAAATTTTAGCACCAGTATCATCTCCAAACATAACTAAGCCTCCATCATATTCTTCTAGTTTAACAAAATTACTCTTATCATTGGTCATATGATGTGAACAGTCACTTTCAACAACCCAGTAGTTTTTTTCTTGTTTAGCATGTAGGGAAGAGATTACAGTATCTTCTTATTTCTCTTTCTCTGAAGGACAATCCTTCACCTATCTTTCAGATTTAGAAGAAGTACGTTCATATTTTATAGCCAAGAACAAGCATTCATTGTCATCAAAATCTCCATAATTAGATTCTTCATCAGAAATACTAGCATTCTCATTCACATAATATGCTCTGTTGATCTTTTTGCCTTTGTTTTCTTTGTCAAACTTTGTTTGTTCCTCTTAACTCTTTCCGGACATCTCAAAGCATAGTGACTATTCCTCCACAACTAAATCAAAGGGTAACTTACCTTCATACTTGTCAGAGCTTTTCCTCATCCTTCTCACAAAGTTAGCTTCTACTTCATCAAGGTTTTCCTCATCCAGATCTTCAGCTCTTGTAGCCTTGAAAGCAGTTTCTAATTTGGATCCATTTCTCAAATTTGGTTTTCTCATCTCATAAGATGTTAGAGTACCCAATAACTAATCTTTAGTATAAGTATTTTAATCCACATATTCTTCAATAGCTAATACCATTTCACTATATGTGTCAGGAAGAGTTCTAAGAATCTTCTTCACAATCTTGTATTCATCTACTGTAGCACCAATTCCTTTCATTTCAACTACCAACTCATTCACTCTCAATACATAAGATTTAATGTTCTCATCTTCAAAAATATGCAGGACCTCAAACTGTTCCTCTAAATTATGCAACTTTACTTCTTTGACCTTTTCATCTCCTTCATGCATCTTTTCTAAAGCATCCTAGACTTCTTTAGCAGTCTTCAGATCTTGAACTTTAATCAACTTGGAATGTGAAATATTTTTCTTCAGAATGAACTTCACCTTGTTGTTAACTTCATGTTCCTTGATTTCATTTGTTGTACTCAAACCATTAGCCAGAGGAGTATAAGCAATTTTATAAGTAGTTTCAACATCATATCCACAATACTCCAGATATCCTTCCATCTATATTTTCCAAATATAATAATTTGTTCCATCAAATCTAGGACATTCAAAAGTGATCTTGCTCACCATCCTAGACCTTCCTTAAGCGGTTAATCTCTTCTCCAAGGAACCAAGCTTCGATACCAATTATTGAACAAGACAACTAAGAGGGGGGTGAATCAATTGTAACAAACTTTAAGCTTTAAAACTTTCACCAAAAATTAAATCAATCATAAATCCTTTATTCTGCTAATCAGATTAATCATTAAGTGAAAAGGTAGAAACTAAAAAGCATCACACATACACAATAACACCAAATTTATGTGGAAAACCTAATAAGGGGAAACCACGATGAGGATTAGCTCACAATATAGACAATATCAAAACTGATTACAAAGGCTCACTGTCGGAGAAGGCTCATTGCCAAAAAAGGACTCACTATCCAAATTAGGACTCACTGTCCAACCAAGGGCTAACCACCTGGAGGGTTCACTGCCACATAGATACAAAGAAGATAAAATAGATTTGTTACACAGAGAAAAATAGTCTCAATGCAACAAATATTTCCACCACAATTTTCTCAAACTCTTGCAAACATGCTTGAATGATATAGTACACCTTCAACTCACTGCTTCTAGAAACTCAGAAATTAAGCTTTGCAATGATCTACACCAACTCGCATTACTTACATAGTGATTTGCATCTATCTCACATCTATCTTGCTCTATTTCTTTGCACTTATCTTTTATCAATATCTCATCTTGTATTTATACCATCTTCAACTTTGAAACATATCCAAAGTCATCCATACACCATTTGCATTTAAAATTTTAAATTAGGTCGGCACCAAAACATTCTAGGGTGGAATTAGAATGAGGGTGACCCAATCACATGCTTCAACATGCTTTCATAAGCTTCGAAAGTAGTGTTAAACATAAGGTCAGAAAAACCTATGTTAAACACATAAATCAATTAAGCACACGCAACCTTAGTATGATCCAATCCTTCTAGATAACAAAATTATCTTCAACATGATCATATCACCTTAACTCCAAAATTGCGAGTCATAAGACTCGAACAAGAAGAAATCCAGAGCAACTAGATTTCTCCTGGACCTTAGCTAGATACCTTGAAAAAGCACAGTTCACAACTGGTGAATATAACTCACACTGTACAATGATCCAGAAGCCCAAATCCTAGATATAGCAACTTCCAACAACCATTATCAACATATCTGAGCCACACAAACATAGGAGCACATCCCAAAGCAAAATCTAGAGCAACAACTAAACAACTACAAGCTTTCTTCATTACAATTTTCTCAATATCCTCGACATATACAGCCAATAACCATTATCGATGACATCAATGACAATAGAAACTAATTGAGAACCAATTAACCAATTGACATCAATGACAACACCTTCATCATACTTCCTTCATACTTGCAACATTTTTAACTAGAAAGTACCAAAATGACAAAAACTAAGGCTAAAATAAATAGAGGAAAACATCACATATAGATAACATGTGCCCAATAATTAAATTCTCAAATAAAAAGATTTAAGATAAAGAAGGGACAAACTCAAAGATTTATTCCCTGTTCAAGATGTGATTGTATAATGACATACGATCTGAGTTTAAAAAAAAGATAATGTCTAACATAAGAAAGGCTCATCATAATAAAGCTTTTAGATTCACAAATCAAAAAATAACCTTTGATACCTCTTAGAATTGCATAAAAGATCATTCATAAACTCGCAACATCAAAACATGACAGAAAATATTCAAAGAGATTACAAGTTTAACATAAGAAAAATCTACAATACAAGTATTAACACCCTGCACCCTCTGGAACTTCTCTTTGTTTTAATTATGAAAGGAGATTTCTACATACTCTTGTTGCTCCTATACAATGTATCCTTTTTACAAATGAGTTGTACCAATATTTAAAAGAACTTTGGATGGGAATACCAATAGCTTTCCTCCATATTGGAATCATAAAATTATAAAATTCATAGAGTCACACAAATTCCCCTTCAACTTCAACTTCCCTTTCAATGCAATTTTCTTCACCCAACGAACTAGTTTCAAAGCCTTCATAATCCTTATCAACAAACATCATCATTATTATCCTTCAGCATATTGGACAGTTGCTCCATGATGGTATCCAATCATTCTAACTCTTCTATGGTTCTAGAGGTCAATTCATTTATGATATAGACCACACATGCAACTCTCATGTTATGAATCCACACTTTTGCTACTGCCATATTGCAATTCAAATTGGTAAGCACCGTACCATACTAATAATTTATATAGCAATGTGTTCCCCAAAATATTGAACCCCTATAGTGCATCCCAAGCATGTCATCACTTTCATGGTGGATGGATGTAATCAATGATTCTCTTAATTTTGGAATCTTTGTATAGATATCCCAATAGCATTGGGGACAGCCCTTCAAGCTCAAGACAATCATTAGAAATCTACTTTCAAATTTATCTGACATGTTTTTCAAATTATTACAATCCATAATTGTGATCCTTTAATGTCTTTACCTTTCCACAATATTTTCCATGTAATGGAGCTTGATAGACTTAGAGCTTAGACATTGAATTTCCCTAATCAAGATCTTAGATACAAATTCTTGACCACTAATATCTAGATTTCAAAGGCATCTCCTAAGGTCTCCTTATTTTTGTAAGCTCAAACTACCTCTTCCATTTTAACAACACATACAAATATTTGGAAAAATAAGCTTAAAATTCACTTACCATCTTGAATATAGGTGAACATCAAGAAATTCCTACAAGCTTCTCTTTCACATAATCACTTGCTTCTTTAGATAACTGATTCTTAAACAAAAAATTTATCTTTGTTTCAGCTCCAATATACACCTAATTTGCTCAAACTTGGATCACTAACTACCTTTGAAAGTCTTTTCCCTGCTTCCTCCTTTGGAACAAATCCTTTAGTTATATACTTCTGAAAGGGTAGAAAAAAATCTTGACCAAAGAAATATGTTCATGGAACAATCACGTAGTACCATGCACCCTAGGTATAATAATGCAACTATGATGTTAGTGTCTTCATGATAGCATATGTGAAATTCCAGCATAGCTAACATGTTATAGACTTTATTGTCCTTATATTTTCTTACTCAATCAAAACTACCCCCATCAATTATGGGTGAACTATTGACTCCATTCAAATCATCGACAAACCCTCACAGAAATGCTCGAATAATGCATCCTGATTAAGAGTTTCAGATTCTTGAATGTCATTCTCATATTGAGTCATACAAAAATGTATTGGTTGAGGAGGAATTGTTAATTCCTATCCTCTTGATTCATTTTTTAATGCATTAACAACCTCCAAAACTTGATCATGTGAACCAACCATTCTTATAAAATTTAATGCTTTTTAGAGAAGGTTCTTGTATTGACCAACCTGAGTAACCATGTCATCTCACATTATTAGTATGAGGTCTGTAGGAGGTAAGAATTCAATTTGGAGACTCACATATAATGTGTTCTTTGGTCTCAAACTTCCTTGTATGCATTCCTTGAAGAGGTAATTCCCAATTGTCTACATCGACAACACTGAAAAGATCATCAAGAAGATAAATATGTACATCTTGGCATATAGCATGAGCCAGTTGTATTCTTTGCTTTTTCCTGCTACTCAAGTTAATACCTCTCTCTCCTATCTATGTTTGGTCCCCATAAGAGAATAGTTGGAGGTCTTTCTCTAATACATAAACTTTGATAGCTTCTTTATACTTATTTCCTTCCTAAACAATATGTTCACTTGCATTGTCATAGACTGTATCCATGGAGATTAAAAAAAGAACATATGATATGCGACCTCTCACCTTGACTTCCCCAACTCCAAAATTTGGAACCTTTTTTTAAAAGCTCATATGCTCCAATAGGCCTTTTTTTTTACCACCATTAACCATGCATTGGTACCATGCATATTTTCTCCTTTTGGCCCTAAAATTGTGGATAATAGCCATCTCTAATTGGGGACTACTTTCCCTGGAAGAAAGTAGATAAATCTAGAATCTTTGGTAAATTCGAGTGGGTTGAAAAGTCATTTCCTCATTACCTCCATCACAACCTCCTAGATTCTTAAATTTTTTGAGCCTAATAGACAACTGAAAAGTCACGATCACCAAGCCTCATGCTTTTGGCTTTCAAAAATCTCATTAGTTTTAGTAGCACTTAGAGACAATCCTTAAGAGAATATAATTGTCATGCTACCCATGATCAAATCTCCATGGGGATGAAATACAATGCTAGTATAGGATTGTGAGGCCTTCATTCTGACTACACCCGGTGTTAATAAAAATCAAGCAGGATCCACTTTTAAATTAAATCTTTCAGTTGATTCATAATTTTCCATTAAATTCATTCAAATGATATACAACACCCCTTTTTTCCTTCTTAGTAACAAGTTAAATTTTCCTATCTTCAAGGGTGAAAACAACAATTTTTCCCTTGTTAGGTTCATTCTTCTCTAGTTCATAACATATAATATCCCAAGACAATGATAAACATATCGTCATTTGAGAATGAACAAATAGGGATGGAACATCCATTTTCAAATGAACAAAGAGGATATGATGAGATAATATCACATGTTCAATCATCTAATAGACACATAAATTGTGAATTTGTCTCATATAAATATGCATTTGAATACTTTGTCAATTGTTACAATTGTGAGCAGGCCTTCCTTCTCTATTTCAAGTTGAAAATGTTAAAATTATGGATGCACAATGTCCCTAAAGTTTCAGCCTTCAAGAGGACCTTTTCCAAGAATAAATTCAGCCACACTGAAAGTGTTGCAACTAAGGGCATGCAAATAGAGATTCTATTATGATATCTAGAATATATGATTACAAATTTACAAATTCCTTGAATATATAGGCATGGATGAGATACAAGATGCAATATGATGTTTCCATGTGTCGTGATCTAACATGTGACAACATGTGAACCCTACCTAGGAAATGATAAAAGGTTGAGATAAGTTCTAGAAGGACAAATCATCTTCTAGAAGGAATCTTATCCCCTACAAACATGGAAAGGGGAATTACCCAATTATTAATTATTTTCTAATTTATGCAACCTAGGACTAAATTAATGCAAGACCTAAGTAAACTTATGCTAGTGTAATAAATAATTAATTACACTAACACCCCCCATAAGTGCAACTTAGGGAGGAAATGTGATGATTATGCAAATATGGTGATTAATGATGGGTCTCGGCTACATGATGGCCATTTTAGGTACCCATTTACAAATAAGAATGAAAATGCAACAAATCTCCCACAATCGGAGAAAAGTGGAAAACCCAGTGGGAAGAAAACCCCTCTCCAAAAAGGAGATGAAATACAAAAAATAGAAAGGATGGGAAGGATGGAGGACTCCCAAATACCCCCCAAGTATACCATCTATCACATGGATACAATACAATCAATGGCCCCCACATAGGGAGGAAATAGAGAGACTATATAGCCCCCCCAAAATATGAGATCACCTGCAAAAATGGTCAGTGTCTGAAGACAAAACATGATCCAATGTCAATAAACAACTTGTCTCCCTTTCGAAAGAAACAAAACCAAGTGCAAGTGTAGGGATGCTTCCCATTTTGGATAGGAATTGAAGGAAGGTAGGATGAATGTGGAGGATGATGCCTCTGAAAATTGCTCATGTGTCTCCTTTCCTGATGAAAGATGAAGATGCCACAATCGACTAAGGTACATACCCAAACAATGAAGAAGGTGACAAATCAGGACAATGTGGAAACTAATGTTGAACAAGATCCAAAGACAGTGATACAATGAATGTGATGGAGACTAGATTACCCCCCATAATGAAGTGTCCTCAAAACCACTGAAGAAGTATAAAGCAACAAAGGTGTCCAAACCACATGTCTCCCGCTAGGAAGAAGCAAATCCAATGGTAGATGTTGAGAAAACTTCAACTCCTAAATGGAATAGAAGGGAAGAAGTCTGATGTATGAAATCTCTAAAGAGAAAACAAGTGCCTTCAAGATAGTCTCAGGATCCTGAATCAAGGTTGAGACAAAGGGATGTGGAGACACAAGAAAACTCTCCAAGGTAGGATCTGAATAGAGGAGTGATATCCCCTCAATAGTGTCCTCCAAACCTATAGAAATAGCTATGTCAGCAATCCCAAAAATGAAGCCATCCTGTGATGTCAAGTCTGGAAAACTGAATGTGTTTGGATGAATGATGGAAGCCTCAATCAATGACTCTAGACAAGGAATCACTGAATGTGAAGGGATACCAACTATCTCTGATGGAGAAGAAGGAACATTTGGAGAAGCCTTGTCAACCTCTTTGGAAGATTCAAGGTAATCCAAACAAATAACCTCATGCATAGCAATATCATCATGGGGTACCTGATATGAGGAATGACATTCTAAATCATGACCATCAGGGAATGGTGGAGTGTCTGAATCTCCATATATCTCCCAAAGCTTAGTCCAAAGGATGTGAGGACAATCATAATGATCAATAGATCTCAAAACATCACAATCAACTTCCATTTCAATGATCTCTAAGATAGTGTATCTGTTGCAACTCCAAGCAAATTCTTGAATACCTTCACTTGGATGAGGAACTATACCATATAGATGTGGCAATAAATCAAGTGAGTGGAGATGGTGGATGATTCCATCTCACCATTGTTTATAGTCTCCCTTGTGCAACATAGTCAGAGAAGAATAATATGCAAGCCCCATAATGAACTATGAAATTTCTCCAAAATACAAAGACAATGACCTTCAAGAGCAAATAGAAACTTCCAAAGATGATTTACAACTAAAGTGATGCCACCCAATGCAAAAATAATTTTCCAAAGCTTTAGGATATCCAAGTTATTGAACAAATGTACCAAGTTGAACAAAACCAATGCAAGAGTACCTAGAGCAAAAATTGATCAAAGTGATTGGACTAATGAAAAAAGCTCTGAATTACCTTCCTGATGTTGCTAGAATCACTAAAATTCAATAAACAGTTGCAAAGATATGAGCCTTTAAGTCCATATTAGGGTTTTGACTTCAGTTGACTGGAACTTTTGATAGCAGAAAAATTCTACAAAACTGATGTCACCACTCGAAAGTAGACCAAATCCTCTTTCTGACGGTATCTCATTTGTTGATTTTCGATACTGTGGGTGAAAGTAATGAAAAAAAAAAGGCCTAGATTAGGCACTCTATAGGCTAAATAGGAGCAAAATATTAGCCCCCGAGTGCTAGCACTTAGTCATTGATATGACCTAGGTGGAAAGAGCGCCAAAAAAAGGCCCACGGATAGGGTGGCATCGGGGCTACAGAATCGAGTGGAGCTAAGATTATAGGAGGTGTTGCTTGGATCAAGCGGAACCCTCGGTCTATGATAAGACCGAGACCTTGGGCTGCCTGTGGAGATTGTCAGCATGGAAGTACCGGTGCCAAAGGAGAATGACCGACAGAAATGAGGATGTTCGTAGAGAATGGATGGTCCGGCAGAGAAGTCAACAACGATGAGCAAGCCTGTTGGCGACAACAGTGAACAACCGAAAATGAGTGGGCCAGTGGGAAGGAAGAATCCATCGATGTACAGAACAGGCCCAGCTAATGTGATGAGATGTCTATCAATGTACACCAATGAATGTGGCCAAAAACAATTTCTACAAACTAAAGCTGAATCCAAAAAAAATTGAATATTGCTAAACAACAATTCAAAAAATTGAATGCCGACAATGTATTAGAATATATGCATAAATAAAAAAGCCGATAGAATTAAATGAAACCCTTACATGATTTAACAAATCAAACCCCTAGATTTTATGATGAAAAAAATATGTGCCCGATGGAGATTTAACAAATCAAATCTATTATGTCGATGGGATATTAAAATGGAGGTTGATCAGATTTACTTTTTCTGCAACTATAGAAATTGCCCGAAAATGATTTTTTGCCAAACAAATAACAAAAACCCTGAATTTTTCTAAAAATGAAAATGGCCTGCAAATAAAAAAATTTCCTTAGAGGACAACTGACCGAGACAATTTTTTACTACAAATTGTACGGATAGTATGATTGATTTTGCAAACCCTAAAATACCTCTGATGGCTCCCAGGTTAATGAATCCAATTTTGATGAATGAATAGGCGATCCTAGGGTTTTGAGGCCTTCTGAAGACAATGGCGAGCTCGGATCTGACTCAATATACTTCAAAAATCAACTTGGTCCCCAGGTGGAGTCGAGTAGCTTGCAATGGAAACCTTCAAGCCTGCAATGAATCTCTTTAGCCCAACTTTCTTGATCCTAGGATGAACTCTCAATGGAATGGCTCTGATACCATGTTGAAATGATAGATGCACAATGTCCTTGAAGTTGTAGCCTTCAAGAGGACCTTTTCCAAGAAGAAATTCAACCACACAGAAAGTGTTGCAACTAAGGGCATGCAAATAGAGATTCTACTATGATATCTACAAATTTACAAATTCCTTGAATATACAGGCATTGATGAGATACAAAATGCAATATGATGTTGCCATGTGTCGTGATCTAACATGTGACAACATGTGAACCCTACCTAGGAAATGATAAAAGATTGAGATAAGTTCTAGAAGGACAACTCATCTTCTAGAAGGAATCTTATCCCCTACAAACATGGAAAGGGGAATTACCCCATTATTAATGATTTTCTAATTTATGCAACCTAGGACTAAATTAATGCAAGACCTAAGTTAACTTATGCTAGTGTAATAAATAATTAATTACACTAACAAAAAAGACACATGTAATAAATTTAGATTTAAGGTTCACATTGCTCTAAAGAAATTTTTTGTTGCTTTGCAAGTAACTATTGGCTTTTCTAATGCTCTTCATTAGGGTTTCTACTTGTAATAATATTGTATTAGGAAAAGAGAAAATCATGATGCCATGTTCTTTCCATAATCCAGTAATAACCACCCATTGATCCTTGGATTGTCACCAATGGGATTTATATCAAGGTAAGATGCATTATATTCAATCTCCAAATGTTTGACCTCAGTTAAGGATCCTTCTCCAATTCTCAAATAAATAAGTGTAAAATTTTCCCCTCAGGCACTACATTTTTTTTAATTTAATTTGAATTATCTACCAACTTAATCAAACAAACATATTCCATCTAAATTAGAAGTGTTAATTTCAATAGCTCTTCATTTGCCAAGGTGACAACAATCAATGTCACACTTATATGCTTACACTCAAAAAATTTAAGCTACTATGATTAGGGTCATCCCTAGACCTAGACCTAAACCTCAAGGATTCATGGTGACCATGCCTATGTATCCCCACATGGGAATTAGTGAGTAATATGATTGCAAGGAGTTGGCTTAGTAAGTTTGGTGGAACTTTAGGGTGGGAGGGACTCGATAGTTTTGGGTGGTAGGAATATCTCTATATCCAAGTGGGAGGGAATCATAGGCTTCCTCAGGGTGGGTGGGAGGACAAAAGGATCAAAAGTGTGGGAAATGAGAATTATAGTTCTAACTATTCCTCCCACCTGGGGCCATTGTTGTTCAACAAGCCCCTACTATTCATCAAACATAAGTTATCAACTTAGTGGGCTTCGTATTTCACCTAATAATGTTAGAGGGATTTCATTCTCTCCTCTTGCATGACATATTTGGTCTCACATTTAAACCTAAACTATTCATTAATCATAAGTTATCAACTTAGTCCAAATATAAAATAATGAATAATTTTGCCATCAAGTGTTGGATCTATACCAAACATCACAAATCCTCAATGTACAAACATGCACAAATACATAGGGGTCATATCATATGCCATAATCTAAAATATCATACACAATGACTATCACGAGCATACATACACAATTACTGTAACAAGCATACATCACATATACACAAGTTGACTAGCTCATACACATTCACAAATACAATAGTGACTAGCTCATATGTACATCATAAGTACAATAGTGATTAGTTCTAGCATACATCACATATACACAATTCTAGGATCAAACATACATCACAAATACATAGTGACTAGCTCCAACACACATCACATATACACAGTAACTGGCTAACACGTCCACAATGGCTAGCTAACCATTTTCCATAATACATCCTAGATAGACAAGGACTATCAGTGCATTGTGCACTACACCATGGGTCCCATCCTTTCCTTTGATCATCTACATCATCGGACAATTGGGAAGAGGATTCAACTTATCACATACTTTGTTAGGGGTCCATCCTCAACCCTACAAGGCCAAGTATACCATCTGACAACCAGGAAGGGGATTCAGTGCATCCCATACTACACCTAGGGTCCATCCTCCATCCCAAAGTTTTCCAAAAGTAGTGAACTTATCCGGTCTGGTGGATTGAAAATTCAACCACCTATAAGCCATTGGTGACAAGTCTTTCCACCTAGGAAGAAGTAGCTCCCAACAAATACCACCTTGTGACCTCAATGATATTGTCATCTATCTTCTTCACAATCTCGGGTAGCACTTGACACCCATCACCCTTGTGCTATAGGTGACTACTGATGAACCCTCTTGATACAATGGTTAGCTCTGGTTACGATCACCCGCATGGTAGGGTAACTACCCATGCAACCATTACTATATCAAATATTTGATAGCCCCTAGCAATCCACCTTCATGAACCAAGTGAATGTTGGCTAATCTAAAAATACAATAGTAGCTCTAGGAATTCTCCATTGGCATGGTCTAATGACAACTTGCTAATTGTTACTATATTATAACCAAGGTAGCCCATATAAATCCACCTCTATGAACCAAGTGAATGCTAGATAATCCCTAGAAGTAGCCCAGACATTGATCATTGGCACAATCTAATGACTTATTTCCACTTCTTAAGTACCTTGGAGGTTCACACTTGGGTGGATCATACATAACATGATTCATAATACTACTCAAGTGACCAAGATAAATATATCACAATCAATAGATTCAAGAGCCTATACATGGAGTCTTATGGTTTGGGGTTGAATTACACAATCACATAAGAACCATATTGTACCAACACAAGATCACTAGCACTCAACATGAGCATGTAGATAAATATCAACTATAAGTTGGTCAAATCCCCTAATTCATTCAACTTACTATTCAAAAGCATATTAAGTATTAAATATAAGTTATCCATTTTAATTAACTCATTCATACCCATCTGGTACCATTTTAGCCCCAAATTGAAGCTTACAGAGGAGGAAAGGTAAAACCATTTAGGAACAAACCCAACCCTTGGATTTATCCCACTAAACCCTCCCCCTATGTACTTGAGGTCACAAAGGCATCCTTTGCCCAAGAACTACCTACGTACCTACTTCTAAACGGATCAAATTCACAAATAGTTCTCCTAATAAGGTCTCCCTCAAAGATACCTACACATTGATTCCCAACTTAACAAACCTATACTATGACACTTCCAACTAAGGACATCAGGATCTCTAATTAGACTTCACCACCTTTCTTATTAATGGAGTACCTTGAATTTCCAAAGGTTCATCTTCACATTATAGGGGCTAGGATTAGTAATCTACAAAAATTATGTTGATTCGTATAAACCCATAGAAAATCATTTCCATTTGACATTCATATAATAGGTTTAATATTGATTGTATTATGCTCAAGGGGTCAATAGATGCCTTTGAAGGATGTACAATAATATTTATTAGCTTGTTTTAAGTATAACCAATACTCAAATCCTAGTTAAGAAAGTTAGCAACACTATATCCATTGGACCAACATATGACGTAAATCCAATAATATTATTACTAAAAATATTATTGATCTTCTAATTTATTTTACCCTATGGTGCAACCCTATATTCTTATGGTACAATATAGTTAATAGACTAAATAGTTTATTCATACTTTTCATTCAGTCTAAACCTGACCTTAATGGCCATTAGCAAGTTTTCAAGAGATGCTATGTAGCATTTATCTTAACTCAATCTCAACCACATTTTCAAATTAATGATAGTTTCCTTCCATTTGGTAAAAATTTATATCGTGATTCATTATAAGTATAATAATAATTTCAATATCAAGGTTCTCATATCCAGGAGATTGATAGACATCATGTTGTCATATAAAGCCCTTACCATGGTATTAATGGATTATCAAAAGTACTAAGTTTCAATATTAAATATATGTTTAATAAAGTATGCTTGTAGTGCAACTAAACGAAGGCACCCTTGCTTACAATAATATGTAGCCAAGTTCCAAGGATCATATTAACATGGTTCATATTGTGACCAATGTCATAGTGTGAACTAAATAAACTAGATCCAAATGAATTTAAAGCCTATTTAACTCCCTAAGCACTGATCCCAATAAGATATTTGAAACTCGTCAAAACTAAGAAACCATTAAACTAACATGATATAAGCATGAAAGCATAACAAAATCCTATTCTAAGACCTCAAATTTTATGCTATTAGGAGATTGGTGTCACATTGATCTGTAATGGCGACCCTTTCCCAATCCCTTGGATAATATGAGCTTTGTTCCAATCATTTTTATTGAAGAAAACTGATGAAACCAATGAGATATGTGTGAAGCATGATGAAAAACTAGATTTAAAATGCTAAATGCTAAGATGATTGATAAAGAGGATACAATCTATGCTAAATGTAAACAGATTCAAAGATGTAAGTCATAGATTCCAAAATATGATAAAATGGATGCAAGCCAAGTGTGAGTTTCAACAGCATGACTTTTCTATCAAACAATGGATCCATTTGTCTCTAAATAATGATCTATTTATAGGAGAGAAAACAAGAAATCAAGGGCTCAGATTGAAAAAATCAATCAATGGTCAACAATGAAAGGAGGATGAAACATGGATTAAGGATTCTAATCCATGGTCAAGGTTGAAAGTTGACAAGGATCAATTAAATTAATCACTGGTCCAAATTAGCTTTCAACAGACACACTTCCTAAGAATTAGGAAGAGGTTAAGAGATATTTTGGAGGAATAAGTGCACAAAAGGGGATATTGCATAGGAATGTTCTCTTTTGGAGGAATGTGCAAAGGAGGAATATTCCAAGAATATTCCCTTGCAATTGGGAAGGTGAGGATAATTAGTTATTTAGTTAATTAAAACTAAATTTAAATGTGCAAGAGGAGGAATAATATGGTATTCATTAAATAATTGGTTTAATGAAAAGTGGGATGCAATATGATAATTAATCGCTTAGGGTTATTTAATTAAATAAGAGGACTTAGGGATTAAATTAAATAATTTTATTTATTTAATTTAACAAGGAGAAATGTTAGTGCAAGAGGGGGTGAATTAACCCAATTAGTTCAATTAGATTAATAGGTGAAAAAGAGGCATTTGATTAAATGACTAGGTTAATTTAATCAAGCAAGCGAAAAGAGGATGGATTTTAGGATGAAATGATGTTAATATATCAAATTCAAGTGTGTATATCATTCAGGACATTTTTAAGTGTCTACATTTTTCCCCTCTTTGAAGTGAGGTACCTGTTACGTTGGTTCAAATACTAACACTTCTGAATTAAAATTGTTGCCCATATCAAAAATTTAAAAATTCTTGATTTTTTAGATGCCCCACTATTGCCCCAGTGGAAGGAAAATAAGCTGGTACCCTGCCCCCTTGAAAGATTGGGTAGAAATTTTGAATTTTTGTTTGATCTCACAACAAAGATAAAACATTGATTCAAGGGTAAAAAAACATGTCCCAGGATGCAAAAACAAGCTCAGAAACATATAAAATGGTTCAAAATAGGCCAAAACCCTAGCTGCACTCTCAAATTAGGGAAAAAACCCCTAATTTTTAGGCTTAAATATGTGATAAAGTGTCATTTTCCATTCATTTGTGCATTCACACTATAGAGAATTATTGCATTTTGAGCTCTGACACCTTGGCGAGATGACACATGTGCTTCTAGTTCACCTTTTCGAGCGAGTTCAAGAGTACCAACGTCAAGCAGACGTAGGACCCCTAGTATGTGACTCGAAACTTTCTTGATTTGCATATTTTTGTGCATTTATTAGGCTTTTAAAACTAGGGTTTTTAGGGCATCATTGTAATGTGACACGCCAAGGTCACGTCAACATCGCTATTGATTTTTTAGTGATGCACTTAGTGTTTAGCGAGGCACTAGGTTTTTTTAGTTTAACGACACATATAAGGTTGGGTGACGCTAGCTTGAATTAGCTATGTGTTAGGTTTTTGGGTTCAGCGATGCCATGGATATATGGTGACGCACTTACTAAATAATGGAGTACCTCCTAATTTTGGTAAAGTGACGCATGCAAATGTCAGTACACTATTGAGTATAGCAATGCATGTTACTATATAGCGACACACTAGTCAAAATAATATAGTGATGCACCATTCAAATAGCGACGCTATTGATTTTCTAGATTTAGATATTCAAATTTTGATCAATTTCTAGTTTTTAGGAAAATTGACACTATGTGCGGATGCATGCAAGAGGATAGTCATCCCTTGATGTCCTAGGAGCATCAATCTGAGATTTTGGAAGTGGCACATGATTTTGACAATGTGTTGATAGAGTGCCTAAGAGCTCTTGGACTAGGGTTTATTGCCTTTATGTTAGAGGTCTGTACCCATTTGTCGATGATGACATCACTAATCAAGAGATGGCATAGTGAGACATCCTCATTCTATTTTCCCACTGGTGAGGCCACAGTCACACTCGAGGACGTGTAGTGGATCCTTCAGCTTCCCATTCATGGGGAGCATGTCATTTATGGCACCAAGGCCAGAAGAGATGCATGTTGTGACCTGCTACATTCTAATGAGATTTTCCTAGTGAGCTCGTAGATCGACCTGGATCTATACCGCGGATGGGTACCATTTTT
Source organism: Sequoia sempervirens (assembly GCA_007258455.2). NCBI lineage: Eukaryota > Viridiplantae > Streptophyta > Pinopsida > Cupressales > Cupressaceae > Sequoia > Sequoia sempervirens. The sequence goes on from VDFB02281492.1 coordinate 932,203,788, forward strand.
AGACTGTTTGTGGTTGTACTTATTGCTAGTGTGATTGCCCCATATCAACGAGGCTGAGGTTTTAGTCCAGGTTGGGGTTTGGCATGGCATGGGATGATTTGGAGGACCATTATGTATGCATGGGGGCCAATCATGTTGGCTTCATTATATCATGATATGCATCAGGTAGTCTACTACTAGGGGAGGAGTATCGAGATCGGCATCACACTCCTTCACATATGGGCTCATGAGCATATAGTTGTGTTGAGACCTCTGGTTGTTTTGGTCGATGTACATGAGGACAAGCCTATTGTAAATTATTATAGAGTTCCCATGACACTATAGCATATTATGAAAACAAGCATGGTATGGTGACCAGCAACAACTCTTTTTTGTTGAGAAGACCCGCTATATCCAGGGGTAGGAACACACAATGATTGAGTCGTACCTACCTGGCCGCATGGCACAACGGTTTGAGGAGACCTAGGATGTGCCCTCATAGTACTATACATCCATATTTGCTAGGTCACAAAGAGAGGTGAAGTGGAGCCAGCAGAATGATCTTGTAGTGGCAATCAATGAGTTCAGCAGCTAGTTGCCCATCCCTGGGCATATGATCAAGGATTACCAAATGCAAGCACTACCCCAGTATATGATGCGTGGTGGCCACCCACTAAATTGATAGACCTAGTGGGAGGATATCCCCATGGGAGAGGTAGGGGTCATGGCAAAGGTCGAGGTGGAGGTGGAGATGGGAGCAGACAGCAGCCTGACCAGCAACCTGAGCAATAAAGGGTACAAGTTTCAAGGCAAGGGGACCAATTACAATAGGTATTGTAGGATCAAGGGCACCAAGCCCACCCATAGCCTGACCATCCACAACAAGATCCGAGAGGGGCATATTTTTTCCCTAACTGTAGAGAGGGATCAGCTGTGATAGTAGCTACAAGCGATGACACCACAAAGGGATCATGAGGTTCAGTTGCAACAATAGCTAGACCTACAGTTGGCATAGGAGATTGGGAGACACCAACAACTTGAGGCTGTTATAGTTGCATCACAGTGATAGGTAGTGTCTGCTCAATTATACAAGGAGGTAGTCACAAAGGTCACCTACTACAAGATGCACTATCATAGAGACATTCCCCGGGAGATGGGACAGCCAGATTACTCACAGAGGAGTGGGGCAGCACCGAGGACTTCTGATGGACAGCCGTCAGTTAGATATCCAAGGGAGTCGAGCCATATAAATGATGACCAATAGAGCAATGGATAGCACTTTCTCATTTTGTAGACACATTTTTGATGTACAGCCTGATTTATTTATACAGATACACATTCATAAGCTCATTTTTTATAGCCTCTTGTATATTGTATAGTTGATGACAAATACACTTTTGATACTAATATTTGTATCATGACATTCATTTTTTGATATATATATGAGATGGCATGATACGGATTTATGATGTGATGTGTTGATATGCTATGTGATGTGTTATGATATATTTATTTCATGTGTTATCATTATGTATGGATGCAATGGATGCAAATGTATATGTTATGGATGTACTTCTTTATTTATGTTATGTGGTATGAGATGATCTATGATGCAATGTTTATGAGATATGTGATGTATGATATGCCTCTGCAGGATGTATGTATGGATGCAAATATTTTTGTGTATTTTTCTGCATGTGATATGATGACATCATGATGCATGTATGTATATGGATGATGCATATGGTTTTTTTTATGATATAGACATGATAGATGATTATGTAATGAATTAAGATGCTTAGAATAACAATTCTATATTATCCTAAATAACTTAAATGATAATGATGATGCAGTGGATTATGTTTTCTTATTATGATCATATGCTATGATGATGCAAGATGTGTGCATGTTAATGATTTTTGGATGTAGGATGAATTTGTTTTGATATTTTTGTTGATTGCCATGATACCGAGTTAGCGTGGAAAGGAGATAGAAGAATAGGATGAATGATTTGACCATTGATTTTTTGAGATTGATTCAAAATTCCAACAATTCCATGATGCATCAAGACTTTATTAGATTATTGAGATGAGATGGATGATTGTGCTCATATTCCCGATTAGGACTCTCTGTCATTCCTTATGTTTGATATAACACATAGAGGTATTGAAAACTAGGATGGTGTTGTATCTAGTGCGATGGAATTTGACTCTACAAAAAGATAGGATAATCCTTGTTCACACCTTGACATACGGAAACCTCATTGGAATGTAGTTGAGAAGTTTAGAATATATCATACCAAAGCATACACAATTGTCAACAATCTAATCCAAATGACCTCCCTACACACAACTAGGCAAGTATGTGCCAAGATTATTTTGCAAGAATATCCACAAGCACAACAAATAAAAGAGAATGATTGATTCCCAATTCCTTTCCCTCTAAATTGTTGAGACATCATCGAGAGGTCCTCAGAATGGGTCAATAAGATAAATCATAAGAAAATATTGAAAACAAACATACAATGTTATCTATATCTCTTGCCAAAGTAACATAGCTAAGGTGATTTTTGATGTTGATGCCATTTGTAGGAAGGACACATCCTAGGATATGTTTATCAGATAGTTTGACTAAGACTAAGTGTGTGATAGGTTGTCGATACAAACACCACTAACTCACTTACCTATGATCTAGATTTTAGATTTTGACCTTTAGGTTCTCACTTTATGACTTGTGACACTTGTTTTCTATTTGTTTTGCCAAAGTTTGAAGATGACGATCAATTTATTATGGATAAAGGTTTATTGCGGGTAAAAAGTGAAATGGGATGGATGGTTTTGGGATTTTTGAAGATTTCAATGTTTTTGGTGTTTTGAAAATGTTTTGAGGTTGTTTTTGGTCTTTTTGAAAGTTTATGGATGTTTTGGTTTTCGATTATTTGAGGTTGTTTAGAGTTTTTTCAAATTTTTCCAATGTTTTGGGGTTTTCAATTTCTAAGTTTTCAAATGTTTTAGGGTTTTCAATTTTCAATTTTTTTTGGATTTTTCTAAGTTTTCAAATTTTTTGGGGTTTTTTTAGTTTCAATCAAGAACCTAACCTAAAAGACTATCCTAGGGGCCTCAGAGGCTCATCAAAGATGAGCCTTGCCTACGTTATACACACAGAGACCACGTAGTTCGATTGACTTGACTTATTGTTGATGAGATATGGATAATTGATGGATTGTTTGTTTATTATGATGGACTGCTAACCTAAAGTGTCTCAGGGGCACATCAATGATGGTCTTTCCTACGTTCAAGCTCAGAGACAATGTAGTTCGACATGGTTTTGTTTTTGGATTTTCAATGTTTTGACTTATTTAGGGATTTTGATGTGTTTTGGATGTTTTGGATTTTGACTTTACAAGTTTTGAATGTTTTTGGATTTTGATGAGATTTTATGAAGGTTTTTGGGATTTTCGATGAGATTTTCAATAATCTTAAGATATACAAGAACATGTTCCAATGCATAACAAATTTCCCCCGGTGTGATGTGATAGACTACCTCGATATAGGAAAGACAAACTAGCCTTAGGAATGTGCCAGGTAGTACTAAAGGGAAATACAATACTTTACAATATCAAGCTATGATAAAAACAAGGATGGGTGATGGAATAAATAGGATGAATGATGCAATGGATGAATGTGATGCAAAGAATGATAAGCCAAAGAGCCAAAGATAGATGGAGGTGCTTTATTTACGCAAGGCGCCTATTTGCTAGGTTTTCACCAAGGTACTTGCCCAAAGCGCCACCAAAGTGGTTTTCACTAGAGGATAAATTTTTTTACTGTTTTCAATCCTTTTTCTTATTTTTTTGTATTTTTTATCATTTTTTTTATTTTTTGAGATTTACACCCTTTTAGCCTAGGTGTAAAACTTTTTGAGATGTAGACTGTTGATTGGGTCCTAAAAGGGTTTAGCTTTAGGAATTAATAGTTGGTAAGCTCCTGATCCATAGCTCATGGTGATAACAAATGGACCTAACTAGTTAGGTTCAAACTTTCCTTTATTGTCCTGATTTGGAAGATTTTTCTAATTCTGCTTGAGAACAAGATCCCCTACCTGAAAAGATTGACTCTTGATCTTCTTGTTGTAACTCCTTTTCAGTCAATTTTGGTAATTTTGCAAATGATTTAAGGCATCAAGATGGCGCTCATCCAATAATTCTAACTCATTCAACAAAGATATCCTATACTCTTCATCAGTGATCAGATTCTGCAGTGACACTCATATTGAATGAAGCTCGACCTCAATAGGTAGGATGGATTTTGATCTGTAGACCAAGGAGAAAGTGGTTGCACCTGTAGGTGTGTGGAAATTGGTTCGATAGGACCATAGGGAGGGATTTAATTATAGATTCCAGTCACGACCAGCTTCATTGATTGTTTTCTTTAGGATCATCATAATGGTCTTGTTTGTAGTCTCAACTTGACCATTTCCCTGGGGGTAATATGGGGTAGAGAACTGATGTTGGATGTTAAATTATTGGCATAGCTCTCTTACATCCTAATTTTTGAAGGGTTTTCTGCTATCTGAGATAAGGGCTTGCAAAACACCATAATGGCAGATAAGGTAATTCAAGATAAACTTGGAGATTTGCTTCCCCATTATGTAAGTCATAGGAATGGCTTCCACCCAGTTGGTAAAATACTCAATGGTCGTGATGATGAATTTGTGTCCATTAGATGAGGTGGGAGTAATTTTTCCTATGAGGTCAAGCCCCCACTACAAGAAAGGAAAAGGTGTGACCATTGCTTGTAACTCCTGAGCTGGAGCATGGATAAGATCTCCATGTTGTTGACACTAGATACACTTCTGCATATACTGATGAGCTTCTCTTTCTATGGTTGTTCAGTAGTCCCTCGTCCTCAACAATTTCCTATATAAGGTTATTCCACTAGAATGAGAACCACAAATTCCATCATGTACTTCTTTTAAGGTGGTCAAGGCTTCCTCTTGGTTAAGATGTCATAGTAATGTCCCCTTGATGCTTCTATGGTATAAGGTATCACCTAAGATGACGAATCGAGATGCCTTCTTAACAAAGGTTTTCTTAAGGTTGGAGGTGATATTAGATGGGAGGGTACCTCTACTAAGATAGGTGAATATATCGTGATACCATGGGGAACCAGGACCAACGATTACACACACAAATTCAAATTCAAGAACTTTGAAAGTTGGTATGAGAAGTTGTTCTACCAATAATTTGCATTGAAGGACGTTGTGTGGCATGTCTAACAATGATCCAATTGTCACCATGGCATCTGTTGTTCGATTGTTCATGTGTGGTATCTACTCAAAATTTATATCAATGAAGAAGTCCTTAAGACTTTCTACCACCTTCTTATAAGGAGTGATTTTATCATCCTTGGTTTGGTAGTCATCATCAAGAATTGATTGACAACCAGTTGTGAGTCCCCATAGACTTTCAACTCTTGTATTTTCCATTGGACTACTATCCTTAGACCTATTATTAGGGCTTCATACTCAAAAATACTATTGGTACATGGAAATGCTAGCCAATGTGACTTTGGAATATAGTTCCTTGACGGGTGATAAAGAGAATTCCCGCCTCGGATCCATGTTGGGTAAATGATCCATCAAAGTAAATTTTCCACTAATCTATTGTATTGACAAGAAACACTGATTCATCAAGAAATTTAGATATCAAAGGATTCTTCGCATAAATGGGTGCTTCTGCTATTCGATCTGCAATAAATTTTCCTTTGATAGCCTTGTGCTCCACATACTCTATGTCAACTTCAGTTAAGATCATTACCCATTTGGCCATTCTCCCAATGAGAGTTGCTTTAGCTAATAGATATTTTAATGGATCGATCTTAGCAATAAGCTTGATTTGTTGTGCCAACATGTAATGTCTGAACTTTTGTGAGGAAAAACCACTACTAAGGATGCTTTCTCAATGGATAAGTAGTTCATTTCATAGCCTACCAAGGTCTTGTTGATGTAATAAATGACTCTTTATTTTCCCATTTCATCATGTTGAGCTAAAAGAGCACCTAGTGCTACTGATGTTGTTGAGATATACAGGATCAATGATTTTTTGGGTATTGGTAGCATGAGAACTAGAGGTGACAATAGGTAGTCCTTGATCTACTAGAAGGATTTATCACACTTTTCATCCCACTTATAAGTTATTCCTTTATGGAGAAGATGAGAGAAAGGGTGGATCTTGTCTAATAATTGCACTATGAATCTTCTAATGGATTGCAACCTTCCTTGTAACCCTCTCATATATTTTAATGTTTGTGGTGTTTCCATGTCTATTATTGCTTTCACTTTTGTTGGATCTATCTCTATCCCTCTTTGTGACACGATATAGCCAAGAAGCTTCCTTGATGTAACCCCAAAGACACACTTTTTGGGGTTCAACCATACCTTATACTCTATGTCTATCAAAGATGGGTCCTAAGACTTCTATGTACTCATTCCTTTTCTTTTATTTGGCCAAAATATCATCCACATAGTCTTCAACTGTTTTATGAACCATATCATGAAAGATTAGGGTCATCACCCTTTGATAGGTTGCTCTCGCATTCTTTACCCCAAATGGAATCATGTTCCAACAATATGTATCCCATGGACAAGTGAATGTAGTTTTAATTTGATCCTCCATGGTGATCATGATTTGGTTATAGATGGAAAATCCATCCATGAGTGATAGCATTTAATGCCTTGTTAAATCGACAATGATGTCGATGTTGGGAAGAGGGAAATCATCCTTTGGACATGTTTTGTTCAAATCCCTAAAATTTGTGCATATTCTAATGCCCCCAGTGGGTTTGGAGACTAGTACTATGTTGGAATCCCACTCAGGATAGTCAATTGGTCAGATAAATCTAATGTCAAGGAGATTTTGTAACTCTAGATTAACTAGTAATGCAATCTAAGGATGCATTTTTCTCAGTTTTTATTTGTCTGGTTTGGCCTCAAGATAGACTGCTAAGTGATGCACAACAACTTCTAGATCAAGCCCAGGCATATCTTTGTATGACAATGCAAAGGTTGCTCTTCTCTCTTTCAAGAACACTGCTAATTTTTTCTATTCTTCATCCAACAAGGATTCGGCATTGAAAGTTATCTTGGGTGCTTCTTATGTTCCTACATTCACTGGAGTAGCCTTCTCTGGTAGTACTACTGATTTTTTTGGATGTATTGCACTAAGGGGGAGATTAAATCCCTCATCCTTGGGTGCCTCAAAGATGTTTTCACCCTCGGATACATCCTTTCTTTTTACTATTTTAGGATCTAAAAGTGCCACAGTGTGGTTTTCACTAAAAGAGTTGCATGTTATTCTCATGTCATCAATTTTGCGACTGAAGGATCATTCAATTGTCTCCCCATAGTATGTTTGTGTGTCTTTCTCTATATCAAAACCAAATTTGTGATCTCCCCATGGTAATTTGTCACAGATTCTCATGGATTCTGAGATTTCTTCATCATTTTTGAATAAATCTAGAATCGGTGGTCCTCGTTGGTCCCAGTCAATGAGTTGGGGGTATACTAGGCTTAATTCAGTGGTTTGGTCATTTGGGGTGAAAGATGTGTAGATATCATTAAGAGAGAGATACCCTCAAATAGATCAATGACATCAAGTGGGAAGTCATCTAGGGTAGGATCACGTGATGTTGGTAACCAAGAGGAAGCCTCAGCCTTCTTACCAAATGGACTTTTTCCAAGAACAATTACCTTGCTAGTAGTACATCCTAATCTTAGATTCTTTGGATGTCTCTCAAGAATGATGGGTTCAAACAAACCATTATCATTTTGTCCTAGCTTTTCATTCTTGTTGTATCCCCATCCCTTCATTAACTGTAGACCATTATTATCATCTTCCATGGGTAGAATAGGCATGGGTTGTTCATCTTGATATAGTATTTTAGATATGTCTTCCGCATTGACATCCTCTTTGTTCAAGTCCCTATTGGAATATTGCCTCAATCTCATAGGCTAAAACCTCTGAGAAAGCATGGTCGCTGTGACATTCCTAGTGTCTGGCCAACTGACAGTTCAGTAATCTTGTGTTTTGCCCTTGTCACTGTGACTTTTCTTTTGTCTTGTCGAAGGAGTCTATCGCTATGACTTGGTGCATTCGCTATAACCCTTTCCCGAGTGGGAATGTCTCGGTGATAGAAGGGTTTGTTATCAGGTGCCTAACGTATGTCAGTGTGACCTATGGTGACTGGATCATCGGTGTAACCCATTTGCTTCGATATGAAGTCTTAGTGATGGAGGGTTGTCTCACCGATATGTTTTCTCCTGGAGCTGTCGGGGTAACTCAAGTGTGTCGGTATGTGGTCCTAGCGACAGGGAGATGTCTCACCGATTGTAGTCATCGGGGTGACTTGAACATTCAGGAATATCTCTTGGCAATTGGGAGATGTCTGGCCGACTGAATACACTCGGAGTAACTCAAAGGGTATCGGCATGAAGTCTTGGCAATATGTGAAGTCTTGCCGATATTGCTCGTGGTAGGGAAACTCATATGTGTTGGAATATTGTCTCGATGACGATAGGAAGTCTTTCTGATATCGGCATGACCTTTGGTCTGTCTGGCTGATGTGGAAATCGGCATGACTTGCTCCTATCCGCATGTAGTCTTGGCGACCAGGAGATGTCTCACCGATTGGAGTCATCGGTATGACTTGAAGGCTTCGCTATGAAGTCTTGGCGACAGGAATTTGTCTCACCGACGGTGTGGGATGCGTTCGGCATGACTCTTGGCGAAAGGTAGGCTCGGGGTAACCTGGAGACTTCGGCGTGAATTCTTGGCGACAAGTGTTGGTCTTGCCGACGGGGATGCAACTGAAGTCATCGGTGTAGCCCTCGGTGCCCGGTGAAAGGTCTTGGCGAAGTCAAATGTCTTTCCGACTCGGCAAGACATGAGTGCTCGGTATGTGGTCTCGGCGAAAGACATAAGTCTTGCTGACTGGTGAATGCAGCGCTTGGTGTGACTTAGGACCTCGGTATGAAGTCCTGGCGAAAGCGATAAGTCTCGCCAACTCTTGGACGTTTCGGTATGACATGTTCAATCGGTGTAAGGTTTCGGCGAAAGACATAAGTCTTTCCGACTCAGTAATACTTGGCTGTGCTCGGAGTGAGGTCTCGGCGAGAGACAAAAGTCTTGCCGACTACTATTTGGTGCTTTGGTGAAATTTCAGGAGACTCAATGAGAACTCTTGGCGAACGGTAATGTCTTGCCGATGGAAAAGTTGAAATCGATATGACTTGTGAGCATCAGTAAAATGTCTTTCCGATGGAGCAATCTCTTGCCGATGGAAATGAAATGGATGTCGAGGGATTCGGTATGACTCATGGCATTCAATATAACCTCTTGCCGACTGTTGGAACCTATGCCGATATCGTCTATGAATCCCTTGAGCATCAAGGAGACACTTCTTGTGTCTCACCGACATGCGAACTCAGTGGATTGTTTTCTTCACCATTTGACTTGGCTCGTGGATAAATCAGAGGAAGCGAAATTCAAACAGTTGGCGGTTGGATTTTTTGCAGCAGTTGCGATGGAGCTTAACGGTCTACAAGGAAAAATCTACACGTGAGTAGAAACATCTACGATGATAAGGATGTTGAGTTGGGTGATTGATTTTGTGTGATCTTGAACTGATTCATAGAGAGCCTGTTGAGAACGAATGCATATATGTATGCATTGGACGTTCTGGAGCTAAGAAGCTGATAAGCCAATGAGCTGAAGAGCCGAGAGCAAGAGAGAGATAGTGAGGACCGAGTGGTTGGCTGAAAGGCCGAGGCCATGAGGTTGAAGTAGAGGAAGAGAGAGGCAGAGTTGTGCTAGAATCTCTCTTGATCATGAATGCCATGATTGATCTCCCTGGGAGAGTTTGCTACCAGTTGTATCTAGAATGAACAAGATGTAATCTCTGAAAGGCTAAGAGCCTGAAATTGTATTGTAACTGTTTTTTTGCTGAATAATACAATGGCTCGATCTTTGGAGTGTGGGGTTTTTTATCTGAAAGGATTTTCCCCACGTAAAATCTTTGTGTTCTATTTTCTGTAATATCTTTCATCTGTGTTGTTAATTACTGTTGAATTTACATGTGTTTCTCTCAGAAGGATTAATGTGGAAATAACTGTGTCTGTTTTTGCTTTAGGACATAGTTGTACGTGTCTTCGAGGCAACCTAATCGAAATGAAAGTTACCGAAGGCACTACTGTTATGGAGTTTTCACTAGATACGCTCCTAGATTTCCTTACAGTCCCCCCACTTGGTGAAGGTGGTAGATGCAAGCTTTAATGTTTCATTCACTTTGTTGATAAGTGTTGGTTGTCCATGATTTTTGGGGAAAAGATTTAACTCACCCAACATAAAAGTGTCCTTATTTAGTTTATAATCTCCACAACCATCGTCCTTGATAACTATCTTGATGTCTTGAATATTCTACACAACGGGTGCTTTGGTTTCTAAGGTAGAGGCAAGGGTATATGGGTCAACAAATGAGGATGAGGATGTAGGGCCTTCATCATTCTTAGGTATTTGTGGGATCTTATAGAACTTAGCCTCAAGTTTCTTGCAGTAGTAGAAAGGCTCTGGATCTCCATGGATAGTAACTTCCTTGTCCTCAAAATGAAACTTGACGCACTCGTGGTATGTGGAAGTTATTGGTTGCATGGCATGAATCCATGGTCGACCAAGTAAGATGTTGTAGGGTAGATCAAGGTCTAGTACTTGGCATGTAGTCTCAGCAATGATCAGTCCCACTTGGATAGGTAGTATGATGATGCCTTGCAACACTCTTTCTTGATCATCATATGCCTTTATGGTTGTACTCTTTATTTTCTCAATAGAGTCCTCTGAACAACCCAATTTCTTGACCAACTGAAGAGTGAAAATGTTTAGACCTTCCCCTCCATCTACTAGGACACTTTTAACCTTATTCTTATGAACAATAACCTCAATATGTAAGTCATGATTGTGAGATGGTTGTGTGGGTAGGTCTTGTTCTGAAAAGGTAAGAAGATGAGGGGTATGATATGCCCTACCATAGATTGAAACTACTCTGTATCAATATTCTCAGGGACGGAGGAAGCAGACAAAGCCTTTTCTAATATCTCCCTATGTGTGGGGGATAGCCTCAATAGTTCCAGAATAGAGATTTGTGTGGAGGTCTTCTTTAGCTGATCTAGGAGATTGTAGTTGCTAAGGCTGGATGTTGGAAAGGTAGGTTGTGCCCTAGGTTGAGATGAGGCTCCTTGGGTGGTAACCTTACCATGTTGTGTGGTGACTCCACACTCCATGCTAGGTCCTTTGATGGTAATCACCATTACGACATTGTCACAAGAGGTGACCACATTCGTATAGACATGTTGCATGTTATTGTAACTCTTCCCTTTTCCATTGTCATTCCCTTTTCTATGATCTAGCATAGGGTTCTTATATATCTAGAGGTACTGGTTACTGGCTGGTACATCAACAGATATGTCTTCATTGTCTATAATATCTTGGATAACGTTCTTGAGCTTCATGTAATTCGATGTTTTGTGTCCTTTGATTTTTTGAAAGTCACAAAGATCCTTTTTGTTGTACCAAGGTGGTTTATCCTATGGTTCTTGGTAGTTTTGATAGTTGGGAAGTGTTATCAATTTTGACTCTTCTAATTTCTTCATGATAGTTTCAATAGATTCCCCTAATAGTGTGTATTTACGTTTTGGGTAGTTATTCCTATTGGGGGTTCGTCTTTGTTGAGTTTCAATTTTATTGACATGATTATTCTGTGATGAGGGTGTGGTTCATTGCACAATTGGTTGGACGTTGGCTGGCTGATTTGTGTTTTTCCTTAGAGCACTTATGACCACCTTAGCATCCACCACGCCATCATTTTTCATGTTCTTGTTTTTAGCCCATACGTGGGGCTTGTCGTTTGAACTACTTAATGGGCAGTTGTCTCTATACACTTACATGTTTCCTTGTGGTATTAGGGCTCTCTCAATGTTGAGCGCCCTAGGGACAAGCTCGTCATAAGTGGTGATACATTTCATCTTTAAGTGAAAGGATAGATATGGATCAACATTTGCTATGATAATCCCCACTTTTTTGTTCATCGGGAATGGGCCACTTGCTCTTACTAGCTCTTTTTCTCCATATTTGCAAGAAATTAGCGAAATATTCTCCTCTTTTTTTCTTGAGTATAAAACTCTTCTAAGCTCGCATCCATTTCAAGATTCACTACAACAAATCCCTATGATGAGCTCCCTTTTTTGCTCCATTTTTTGCTTCCACCCACTGTTTTAATGTATTTTCCTCTATTTTTTTGAAAAATTCGGCGCTATTTATCGGGATGGCACCATTTTTGGCATTTTTTGCACCGATCAGAACAAGTAGGTGCTAAATCAGGTGCTAATTAGCACCTACTTTAGCACCGGATTTAGCATCAGATTTACCACCAAATTTAGCATCAGGTTTAGCACCGGGTTTAGCATCGAGTTTAGTGTTGGGTTTAGCACTAGGTTTAGCATTGGATTTAGCACCGGGTTTAGCACCTAATTGTTCTGATCTAGTAGGGATTAAGGGTTTTAGAACAAAAAATCCTTCCCCAATATTCAATGGCCTTCAATTTCTTGCCTACATTTCACTTGCATCAAAAGATCCCTCAACCCTCAACCCTCAACCCTAATCCCTCAACCATCAACCATCAACCTTAAACCCCAAACCCTCAACCCCTATACCCTCTACCCTATACATTGGACCCTCAACCCTAATCCTTCAACCATATACCCTCAAACCTATACCCTAAACGCTCTACCCTCAACCCTTAACCATCAACCCTAAACCTTTAAATTACCCTAAACCTTTAAATTACCCTAAACCCTAAACCCTTAAACCTTCTACCCTCTAGCCTCAACCCTAATCCATCAACCCTATACCCTCAACCCAATACCCTAAACCATCAACGCTATAGGTCCCCAACTCTAAACTAGCCTCTACCCTCTACCCTCAACTAGTACCCAATACCATCTACCCTCAACCCTCAACCCTTAAACCCTAATCCCTCAACCCCTATACCCTCTACCCTATACATTGGACCCTCAACCCTAATCCTTCAACCATTTACCCTGAAACCTATATTCTAAACTTTGTACCCTCAACCCTTAATCATCAACCCTAAACCCTTAAACCTTCTATCTATTGGTGCTCTGAATATCAACAGAACAATTGAATCCTAAAGACTAGCCACTTTCCTATGTTCAGATTCAAAGGTTGATTTGGCCAACTAACAGGAAATGGGATTAACACACATTTCCCCTGCACTTCAGGCTCTGTAAAACCTAGGGGGGTGACCCTTCAGCAACATCTAAATATTTGGACACACAATTAACATGATATTTCTTAACAGATAATGTTCTCACAAAATTATGCTAAGAAACACAAAATACCACTCACTACTGGCAAGACACTGAGTGAACTTCAGAAACTAGCATGGAGAACAAGGAAAATACAAGTACTCATAACACAGAATTAAAATGATTTATGATTTAAAGAATTGGGACCAAGCTGAAAACAACAAAAGCATGAAAACCTGACCAATGCCAGAAAATGGGCTATGGAGTCATATAAAAAAGAATTTCATCCTACAATGTTGAACATATTTTGAAGATCTTTGCAACTGTTATCAATTTATGACAAGACCATTGAAGTTTCATCTAATAATCATTCTTTACAAAATCCACCTGAAACATAACACTCCTGTCACATTTGTTGAAGTAATTACACTACTCCCTAAATAATAGGCAATAATAAGCTCAACTTGTGATTTATTAAAGCAATTACATTATTCAATGAGTAGAAGGCAACAACAAATGCAACCATTGTACATGAAATAAATCAGATAACTTTATTATTGAATCCCAAAAGAGCACTACATCTCAAAAATGGAGACAATTATCAGCTAAAACATAAACATGAGAGCAAAACTCATAACACATACTTCATATTTAATGACTCAATTACATTTCTCCTAGCTTTACAATTCTACTCAGAGCTTCTGCTTGACTTGCAAAGCTTTTAGAAATTGGAACCCTCAGAATTAGAATAATGAGAAGAGAAAGAGAATAAAAGGAAACAGAAAACTCCAGAAGAAAATCTGTTGAAGACATCTGGAAGCATCTATCACCGTTGATCAACAATCTACAAAAGATTCTCTCCTCTTTCTTCCTCCAAACAGAATTTTCCTCCAAATTTCCCTTTACTTCAAGTTGCCAAGCAATAGAAAATTTGTCCATGTGATGGAATTCCCCATTTACCAGCAACTGTGAGAAAATATCTTCATTCCTGCTTGCCCGTGAAAACACTGTTAAAGCCTTTTATTTTTGTTCATTACCTCTGTTGCACATTATTTTATTCCACTCTCAATGAATAAAATATTTTATTTTTATAAAGTGAATAAATCCACTTTATTTACTGCACTTTACACTATCCCCAGCAAATACTTTGTTTTACATTAAAACACCTCCTCGTGCACTTTCACATGCAAGTGCTAAGACATTATTTGGGGTTAAAAATTTAACCCACATCACTATAATCACAGTTAAAATATTTTCCCACATTATTTTATTTCACTTGATAAGTGAAACCCCTTTAAACTTATTTCACTTTTCAAATGCCATGCCCCTGTTCGCTGGAAAATATTTAAATTCCATTGGAAGATATATCTGCCTAGAAATATCTCTTTTAAAATACAAATATTTAAATGCTCCATTGTGTAACATTTAACTCACTTTACCTTTTAAATTTTACCTTTGCATATTAAAGGCCTTTGGCTATTTATTTCAGGCTCCTTAAAAACATCTTCACTAAATATTTACTCTTTACCTCACTTCCGGGCCTACCACATACTTTTCTGCTTCTCGCCATCTCGTTGCTTTTACCGTGAGGTCACCAAAATCCTGCGAGCCAGTGGGGCGTGAGATTACCATCGGGAAAAGTTTAATATTTAATGCTTTATTCATAAGCTATCGAGCATTTATTTTATTGTCGGGGTCCACCTTTTTTAATCTCCATGGGCACATTTTAATTTTTTAAATGTTTTGCCTTATGAAAAATCAAAACCCTGTTATGCTTACCCCGCACGCTCACTAAATTTAATGAGCAGGCACTTTCATCCCGCGAGATAGCGGGGAACGACCACGATTTGGCTACACTTTCATCTTTGATTTCCACCGTTGCTCCCTTTTTTGTTTTATTTGTGCCCTAATTTCTCTGTGGGTTTCCAATGGAGGCCATTCTTCAACAAATATACTTTGCATTTTTTGGTGCCCTTCATTATCTTCATGGTGGCTCCATCCACATACTCATTGCCCCATTTATTCGTGCTTTGAGGGATGTCCAGTCTCACGTGGTGGTTTCTCATACCCTGGAATTTCTAAAGCATTTTCAACAAGTGCATTTTGGTGTGTTTTATGTTGGAATCACCATGGTGTGGCATTATATGGCGCTCCCTTCAACCTTTCATTCCTGCAAACTCTTCAACAAATCCATTAGAATGGCTTTGTTTCCTTTTGTTGCACCCCTTAGTGTTCCATTTTACACATTTGTTTGGCATTCAAACAACATTCTGATTCATATATATTTTGTGAATATTCTACAACATGGTGTACTCTGTTTGCACCTCTTGTATTGCCAATGTTTCTATTTTGATGAATCCACACATTTGGTGAATACCCTACAATCATGGTATTCCATGAGACAATATTTTTTTGGGGGGGGTTTCCCTGCAACCTTTTGCACATTGGATCTACTCTATCCTATATACACAGCAAATCCCTTGTTTCCATTTGCTTTTAAGTTTCAAATCATTTCAACAAATTTGTTGTGAAGTGTGCCCTCTCCTTTCAGTTTGCGTTGGGAGTTTCTCACACATTTTCTAACGCATTGATGGACATTCACATCCTATGCATATGGGTTGGGCGAGATGGCTTCAATTCTTCCCAGGACTGCATTAAACATTTTCAACAAATCATTCGATGTACCTTGCTAGGTGCGGGGTCTCTCTGGTGTTCCCTCATTGTTGTATTCCTGGCGCTGCAATCCATATTGCATAATCTCTACTTAATTCACTCTATCTTTCTTGATCACAATTATTTAATAGTTTACAAAGCGCCTTCAATAATCCATTTTTAGCATATCCTTTTCTGCATGTATTTAGCTTTTATGGCATTCCCGAGGCTACATTTGTTTGAGGGCGCACCACCAGGCATGGTGTGTGCCTTGCCCTCATTTGTTATGTTCTTCTATCAAGTTCCATTTGGTTTGACATTGGCACGAGCTTGAAGTTCTCTTAGACCTTTTCAAAAAACTCATTTACTATTTCTCCACAGTGAAGGGGCATTCTAATTTCCTCTTTGCTCTGTTTCTGATGTCTTTGTAGGTTGTGATGTATTTAATAAAACATTTGTAAAGCCTTTTAACCAATGCATTTTGATGTATGTTGTCATTTTTCTTTCCTATGCTTCCTCTATTTGCAGTGCACCATCTGGCTTCTCATCTTGGTAGGCACAAGCATTGTCCATCAGTTTAGAAGTTTCAAAAGTCCTCATCAGCACCTATTTTGTGCATACCCTATAAAGAGAATGCATCCCATTTAATTGAGAGCTTCTAAACTCTTCTTAATAAATCCATTTCATACAGTGCGTGCCTTTTCCAAGGGCGTTTCCTTTCAGCATTCACTGTCTACCTGAAAAAAAAATTAAATAAAAACTTTTCAACAATGCATTTTGGTATATTTGTTGCGCGTGTATCCTCCATGTTTTTATTTATTGGATTTTCTTTGGAGTGTCTAAAACACTTTCAACAAATGCATTTTGTGTGCACATTATGCATACCTCCATGCATCATTTCCTCAATGAGCTAAATCACTTCCATGTCGTGGCCATTCAAATTTGCTTGAAAGTCTCTAAAGCTTTTTTAACAAATTTATTTTGCATACATGCTTTCCTCCATATGCGTTCAAAATCTGATTTTATTTGAGAAAAATTTTGATTGTTTCAGATCTCAGCTAAAACTCCTTTTGAACATGGAGTCTATCGGCCAATCTTTTCACTCCTAATTAGATCATAATACATGGATTTGGTTTGTACCATCACTGTGTAACTATTCTTTTGGATATTTGATCAAAAGAGTTTATTCAACCTTGTTCACATTACCTTCCTTATTGTTGTAATTCTCATTTTACCATCTATAAAGCATAGTAAAATATGGGATGTTTTCTCTTATTTTAGCTCATCTGTACTAACCCCTTTTCTTTTGCTCTTGGCTTTGCCTAGATTCTTTTGATGTTGTCACCCACCATTTTTCTATTTTTATCATTGATCTTGCCTATCTTCCCCCAAAGCACTACAGTACTTAATTGCTTATAAAATCCTTGGAACACTTGTTATACTGAAATGACCCATCCTATTGATTGAATAAGATCAATGTGCCCAATGACCAAAACTCCAGAGATGCTTCAGAATAGTTACTCTACTATCCAATTAATGAAATAACCTTCAAACTTTTGTTTGAATACTAGATATAGCTTTACCTTCAAACCTCTGAAGGTAATTGTGATCAATCGTTCCTCCTCATATGGACCAACTTAGAGCAATTTACTTGAAGTGTTATCACAATGCAACACTCACAAGTTCGTGACCATGCAAATCATGTCGGGTCCCATGTGGGCCCGGCTAAATTTTTTTTTGTTTTCAAACAACTTTAGGCTCAAACTAATCTCAGACAACCTCTAAATACATCTGGAGTGAAAACATGAAATGGGTTTTCATTAAAACTCACTTTCTGACATGTTTGCAAAATGTGCAAAACTGGCAAAGCTGGCTCCAAAATTGGCCTAGGAAACTAGTCAAACAACCTCTTGAAGTCATGAAAACTTGCAAGCATGCAAACATTCGGTCCAAGAATGCAACACAAAAGACAGATCAGAGAAATTAATCACGTGGAAAAAGTTATTCAACCTCAAAGTTGCTTAGTTGAACCTTCTGCAACAAACAACTATTTTGAACCAATTAAAACCCATGAAATCACCTTGTTGCAAAAATATCAAATCAACTCCAAGCAAGCTACCACCGGACACAATAGATAATTTTGGCATAGTGAACATGTGCGCAAGAGGGTTTGGCTCGAATCATCAATCTTCACAAAATATTGAAGGTCAAAGTTGACCTCTCTAAAATGTTGTCAGGAATGCAGATGCAAAACTGAAGAAATTGCATTTGGTTTTAATCTGCTAAAAATAGCAAATCAACTCATGAGGCTCTAAAAACTGACATGTGAGCACAATTTGGTATGGAGAATATAGAGAAACAATCATTTTGGCATGACAATCAACTGGTTGCAAAATGAAAGTTCAAACGGGAGGTTACTTTGCAAACTGAAAGTTTTCAAACGGCAGAAAAGTGTCAAAATCCTCCAGCTTCACTTTTCAAGACCCTAACAAAACTCATCGTGGGAAGCTGAAAATTGGCATGTTCACTCACATAGGTCACATGAGTGTTTCTGCAAATGGGTTTTGCATGAAAATCAATAGGCTCCAAATTATGACCCTCTAAAGTAGGTCATTCAGGCAGATTCATCGGGTGCACTTCTAAAAGTGCAAAGGAAAAATTTTGAAATGGACACTTCAAATTTGGGAAATTTGAGAGTGTCAACACTACCCTCTACCCTCAACCCAATACCCTAAACCATCAACCCTATAGGTCCTCAACTCTATATACCCTCAATTCTCAACCCTCTACCCTATACATTGGATCCTCAACCCTCATATATCTCTGTCCCTCCCTCCTCTTCTAATATCCTCTCTATCTCACTTCTCCCTCCATCTCTCACTCCATCCATCCCTCCCTCTCTACCCTAATCCCTCAACCCTAAACCATCAACCCTTAAACCCTAATCCCTCAATCCCTATACCCTCTACCCTATACATTGGACCCTCAACCCTAATCCTTCAACCATATACCCTCAAACTTATATCCTAAACGCTCTACCCTCAACCCTTAACCAAACCCTTAAACCCTAAACCCTTAAACCTCCTACTCTCTACCCTCAACCCTATACCCTCAACCCAATACCCTAAACCATATTCAACCCTATAGGTCCTCAACTCTATACCCTCAATTCTCAACCCTCTACCCTATACATTGGATCCTCAACCCTCATATATCTCTGTCCCTCCCTCCTCTTCTAGTCTCCTCTCTATCTCACTTCTCCCTCCATCTCTCATTCCATCCCTCCCTCTCTACCCTAATCCCTCAACCCTAAACCATCAACCCTTAAACCCTTAAACTCTCAACCCTAAACCCTAAACCCTCAACCCTCGGCCCTTAAACCCTAAACCCTTAAACTGGCCTCTACCCTCTACCCTCAACCCTCAACCCTTAAACCCTCTACCCTCAACCCTTAAACCCTAATCCCTCAACCCCTAGTATACCCTCTACCCTATACATTGGACCCTCAACCCTATACGTCCCTTGGTGTGACTACAAGGGCCTAAAAATTCAACTATATCCCTTTTGTACATTTTATGGCATAATACACCTCATTTCTGCATTCAATCATCTACAAATTTTCCCATGTTTAAATTTTTTCAATAAAGGATAAAAAATTGTTTTTGAAGGATAATATGAAGATAATAGTATGATCTTAAATTTGAGAATTAATAGCATTTGAATTAAATGGCATTTTTATCTTCTTTTCAATTAAAAATTGTAATATTTAATTTGTAACATATTATAAAATAAATAAATAATAATAAAATTTATATGTTGAATATTAATCATTATTTAGAATTTATTTTTCAATGTAATAATATGAATGGTTTGGAAGAAATGCAAGAGGCATATCTATTTTAATTAAAAAAAATCTTAGGGTGCAAGGAATCTAATGTAATATCACAATCACACAATTTTTTTAAATTATAATAATTAAAATCATAATTTAATGATTAAATTATATATTTAATTTATATATTCATTTTAGTTTTATTTA
This sequence comes from Sequoia sempervirens, assembly GCA_007258455.2. Classification (NCBI taxonomy): domain Eukaryota; kingdom Viridiplantae; phylum Streptophyta; class Pinopsida; order Cupressales; family Cupressaceae; genus Sequoia; species Sequoia sempervirens. The sequence goes on from VDFB02281492.1 coordinate 932,223,832, forward strand.
AATAAATATTTTTCTATATATATTTTAAAATTAAAATTAATAATTGTTAAAGATATTTTTCACATTTTTATTTTATATAAAATAACATCAATAGTTTTTAATTATTAATTCAACATACAAATTAATAAATTTAATAGATAATAGTAATTTTTTATTATAAAATATATGTATTTTGTTTTCTAAATTTGTTTGAATATTAAAAGATTCAATGATTAAACATATACACTATACATGATTGTGTGGGATTTTTTTCACATCAATATTTTTGCCGCCATGATGAGTTAGAATAAAATACCCAAGCCCTAATTTTCAACTCTCATTTTCACTTGGTTTTTCCAAGCTCCCTTGCCCTGCACATGCCACCATCATTAGGGTTTGAAACCTCGAGCTTTCTGAAGGAGTCTCTGTCGATTTTCTCACTACTTTTGAGAGTTTTCTTCACAGAAATTTCTGTTGAGGCCAAATCAGGTAAAGCATTCATGGTTCATCATTTGTTTCCACTTATCTAAATGTGTTTTAAAAGACATTCCTTCTTGGATTCTCATGCATTTTTCTCTTGCTTTACTTTGTCGATGCCTTGCTTGTCTTGAGGCTAACATCAAATAACTTTTGGAGCTCGCATTTCTTTGAACAACAAGAAGTTGAGTAATTTTCTATGCGCCATTTCTCTATATCTTACCTTCATTTTATGTTAAAACAAGCTCGATTTGGACTCAATAGATACGAATGAATGGGTGTTTTGTTTCTACCATGGACCTTATTTTGAAACCCTTCTATCTTGGCTGGGCTTCTTTGGACTTAGTTCACTAGAAAAAGAAATGAAACAAATCATACTCTCCTTATTTGGTTTGATCAAACGATGAAAGATTTTTTTATTTCTGCATTTTTTCTCTTTCCTAGTGATAGCTTGGTCGTGGGCTCTCTAGAATATTTTTTCTATTTCCAAAAAGAACAGAGTGTAAAATTATCTTGATTATATTTTTGAGCCTTCTTCATGGCTCCATGATTATGGTCGTGGGTTGTATTCAATGGCATTCTGGGTTTGTCTTTGATATGGGGTTTTTCAAAAACTCGTGACTCCTATTGCAGATACGAGCTCTCAGAAAAATGAGTGCAAGCCTCTTAGCGCGATCTTTCACTTCTCAAAAAGAAAAATAAATCATTCCACATTTGGGGCTCGGCCCAAAACCCCTAAACCATGGGTTTGTAATATTTTGCATATCCTTCTCCTTTCTTGCAAAAATTTTACATTTTCATTTTTCAGAACCCGCTTCACAAGAAAATTGCATTGTTTTTTGTATGTTCATTTTTCTCTAAACAAGACAAAAATGGAGATGATATGGTTCACAATTATGAAAATAAACATGGTTCTATTTCCTTTTGATGTATGTAACTGTAATTTCATTTTTCTTGTTCTCAGAAATGAAGTTGTGTTCTCTTTCCAAAATTTCATTTATCTCTTCATCATTCCCCAATAAGATTGACTTTCATAAGATATGCCTTGAAACCCTCTAAAAATAGAATAGCACACTGTAGAATTGTTCTTCAAATTGTAAGGGGAAGCTCCCTAAGACCTAACCCTAGACTAAAACTATAGACAAAATTTATATGTACAATATACAAGATTTCAATAGGGGGCTTTGCATAAATGGAAATCACTAAATGACTATGTTTTTTCCCTTAAATGCATACACCAAATTGTTAACAGACAAACTTTGTAGTGATATTTTAAAATATAGAAGAGGATAAAATATCAAGCACAAACAAACAAATAAACACAACTTCCTACTAGCTAAAACAAAGACCAATATTCCATTGCAATCAAGGTTTGAAGGGAAAATAAATGAATGCTTACTTTTGGCTAATGTAGAGACTAGTAGTTTTACATCAACAAGGGAGTGTTAAAAAAATTGAACACATGACTCCAAAAAAAAGTGTCAAGTGATAAAAAAAGCTACCACTTACTAAATAACAAGCATCAATACAAATCTTGACAAAGTTTGATGCAATGCAGGGGAGGTCTTCAAATCAACCAAACTCAAATTCTTTTGTTTGACACAAACTTTACCCAAATTCTCTTCACCGTACCTTGATTTCACAAGGCCAAAAAGACTCCATACCACCAAAACTTGATTCCAACTCTCACCTGAACTCTAGTACACCTTAAATATCATTTATTTGATAGGTTCAAATCAACAAAGCACTCAGAAAAAAAAAATTCATCAGATTCACAAATTCTTGCATTCAAGGACTTAAACTCTTGTAGTAGTCAATATAGTTGAAATCGGGTCAATCTTCAACACCAAATTTAATCTCCTAAAAAAAAAACAGATTATAAGACCCATTCTTTCCTTCTAAAACATATCTCAAAACCATCTATGGTCACTTTGGACCAACCGCTTCAAATTTGAACTTCACCGTTGTCCTACAAGATCAATTTTGGTTTGTTTTTCAAAGAAACTACTTTTAAAACTTGTTGCCCCTTTAATTTTCTGCTGTTCAGCCACTTATAAAGTCTCAAAACCTCATAATTAACCTTCCCCTTCAATAGAAACACTTTCTAAAACACCCAATTTCAAAATCCTCACTTTATGTCCTTCCAAGGAGGGTTTTTTGAAAAACTATGATCCAGGCCTTAAAACACTTGGCCACCACTTATAACATGCTTAAATATGTATGAACACACCTAATAAACCTTCATAACTCTCTTCTTCCACAAATTTCACACTTTTTCATACTAAAACCTCACAATTTCACTCTTTTTCACTCAAAAATCACTCATTTTTGCAACTAGGCTTCATGCCCATTGACCTCAAACGACCTGCTCCTGCTCCCTCAAGCCTCTAAACACCTAATCCTACATTACTAGACCCATTCCACTTATTCATATCAGTTTACAAAAGGTGGAATGGGTTGAACTCCATTTAAGGCCTCAAAACCCTTGTATGTACAAATTCAGACCTATTTTTTGTAGATCAACAATAAAATCTGTTAAAATCAATGTAGATCCTCCAAATATGATGCAAAAAAAATCTAGTTCCATCCCACACCTGATCCAATCACCTGTAGAGCAATAAGGGCCTATACGGATTCGTACCAAGGCTTGAAATTGTTGAAAATGTTACAAAAATTAGAAATTTCTATAAAATCAATGGCTTTTGGCTTTCTAATTTTGAATTCTTGAAAGTCTCTCTTTAAAAAAAAATTTACAAGGCCTTTAAAAGGTATTACATGCATGTCTCAACCACTACCACCTTGTTTTCCAACAAATCACACTAGGTGACTCTTGGACTTCCATAACTGCCATTTTGCAATCTTGCCATAACAACTTTGCAAGATTTTACATTTTTTGCATTATTTGACAAAATGAACTAAAAATATGACTTAAATTACTTTAATACACTAGGAATGGCCTTGACATGGCCTTATTACATTAAAAAGACTCAAAATTTACAAAAATCCAAACTAAGACCTCCTAGTTCCACAACTTGACCTTGGTGCTCCTACACCAAAGTTACTCAATTCAATTTAATTAATGAAATTACAAACTCAAAATCAATAACTTCCATGAACACCAATTTCTTCTACATAGGCTTATCAACTAATATTTAACAATTTATTTTCTCAAAGCATTTATTTATAAGCTTACAAAGGGTAGCTTTTAGTGATTGAAAACTAACAATGAAATATTTGAAGAAGTATTGCTTTAAAGCTATATTATCCCTATCTACAAAAAAAGGGAAAGAAAACTTTTTTAAAACACACCTAATTCTAAAACAATAAATAAAAAATAAAGGTTGAAAATAAGCTCATATCTCCATCGTACAAAAATAGCCAATGTTGAAGTTTTCAATTACCAAAAAATAACAGGTTACACATTAATGACTTACGCTTTAGCCATTCTTCTCACCTACTAAGAGGAGTTTTGTGTTGAAAATTCACTCCCAAAGTGCACTGGAGGAGTTTTACGTGGCATTTTCCAATTGAAAAAGCGCCACAAATCAAGATTTTAAATCTACATAAGAGGCAACTAAGTTTTTTCCATCATTAACTTATGTTGGTAGAAATTTTAGTGGATTTTTCCACTCAAAAGTGTGCCACCTTTTAACCTATGTCATTTTCCTCTAGTTGGTGGAGTTTTTCGTGGTTACGGCTTGATGCAAGAGCACCAATCCATTTTAATGATTTTTCTCTACTTGACTTGTGAAAAGTGAGTCTTGGTGGTTAATTCTAGGTTTTGTGGGTGTTTTAAGTCATAATAAGGTCTAATGAGACCATTCTTGATGTAAGTGATCAACTTTGAGGACTTTTGAGTCCATATTGTAATAGTTGCAAAATCATGTTAAAAGTTGTCAAGGTTGACTAAAAGGTTGTCGAGGTAGGTTTAATCTTAGTTCTCTTGTGTTGATTCATGCTTCTAAGTGTAATAAGGTCTAAAAATTTCATTGGTAATGTCTTAGGTGAATAGGAGGGTCAAAAGTGAGAATATTGCAAATATGCAAAAAGTTGTCAACAATAAACTTGCAAAAATGAAAAATTTGTAAAGGCCAATGGTTAGTTGGGGTTTGAAAAGTGGTTGGTCAGTTTGGGGAGTTATTTTTGGGTTGGAAAACATTCAAAATACATGTACACCTCGTGATGGGGGTTGGAAATTTGCATTTTGAAAGAAATACCACAAAATCTATTAGTTTCTTTGCATAAATTTTGTGTTTTCAAGAAATCTGCTGCTACAGACTAAATTGATCATCCGTACAGAAGTAATACAGCCCAAGGGTGATGGAATGTGTTGATGGAATGTGTTAGCTTTCATTTGAATCAAGTGGGAGGTTCTAATATTGAGTTTTGAGTGAGATATCTTCATTTTTCTGGAACTGCCTATTTATAGCCTGTCAAGGGTTTTGATTGGTGTAAAAAATGAATTTTTAGAAATTCCACCTACTTTCACCACTTTTAACTCATTGGAATATCTTGTTTCATGATAATATAGGTTTGAAAATTGTTTGGTATGCAAGGGATACGTTTTGTATGGTTTAGGATGTAAGGTGATGCCATGGGGTATTTTCATGAGTTTTCCATGTGAATTTGAGGAACTAAAGTAAGTTTTTGACAAAATATGAATGGAGTTGCATGTGTAATGGTGTTTTGAGTTTTTTTAGATGTTTTTATGAAGGTATTAGGTAATGGAAATTTCCGGTAAGGTGTGGAACCATTACTTTCAATAAACCCTCCTCAAATTGGCTTAAAATGAGGGCTTTGTGGTTTGGTATGTAGAGGTGAGTTTATCCTTAAAAAAATTGTGTTTTTGAGGGTTTTGACACATGTAAATTGCTTCCCCAACAAGTCTTGATGGTTGTGAAGAGTTTAAAGGGTAGTTCCTTTGTAAATTAGGCCTCATAGCCTAATTAGGACAACGGTGAAGGCCCATTTTGAGGCACATGTTCCAAAACAACATATAATGATTTTGAGGTATGTTTTGTAACTCACTAAGAGGTATCTAAATCTCTAATTTTTTTGTGAAGTCCTTTGTGAATTTTGTGAGAAAAATCCCAAACAGGGTCAGCAAACCTACTAGGAAAGGCCTAGTTGAAAAGTGAAATTTGAAGAGTTCAAGAGTTGGTGTCTTGAAATTTGTTTGAGGCTCATTGAATTGAGTTTGTTGAGGGATCCTAACCCCTCTCTTACATCATGGCCACTGAAAATTGCACCTCATATTAATTTATTTTCATGCTTACTTTAGGCTCTTTTCACTTAACCTCTTGCCACTTTTAAATCTTCTTGGCAGAATTTTTAAGTTGTTTTACCACTCAAAAATTGTACCTCACCTTTCCCAAATCTGTTCTTAACACTTAGGCACAGATTCATAACACCTTTTCTGACATTTTTATTACCCAAGTGTTCTTTCCTTAGTTCCTCACCATGCTTCATATCCTACGTGCACTTTTATAAACTATTTGCCACTCTTTTGGGCAGCCTTCTTGTTTGAGCCATGAAAATGTGTGCTTTATCTTTTGAATTGAAATCCTTTGCGTTAGGTGCACTTTACCTATCATTTTGACATATATTCTTTCTTGGTTTTAGATCTAATAATTCACTCTCAATTCCAAGATTTAAGTGGAGGTTTGGGTGGCATTTGCCATGATAAAGCATGCCTACCTTAGGTCTCATTTTTTCCCCTTTTATCTGAGTTCTGATTAATAATGTAATTGCAATGATTTTTATGATGAAGTGGAGATGAATGATGGTTTTTTCTCTCTAAAAATGAAATCCATTATGGTGGGCCTCCAGAGTTCCAATCATCTTTCTTCCTCTTCCACCAAACGTCTGCATATTTTACTAATGTTTATTAGAATTGTTGCATGTTTTACATCACTGGAATGACATATTAGCTGTAACTTTTATGAAATTTTATTATGGTATGTGCACTTTGATATGATGTAATATGATTATGGTTTCATTTCACATGTTGTAATATTAGATATGTAACAGAAAAATAAATTATTGCATGAAATAAATAATAACTTTTCATTTTAAATATTTTTTTTGTAGAACACGAGTCTTCTAGAAGATCAAGATGATCCTCATGATATATATATCTAGAATATGTTGGTTCTAGTATAGATCACATGGCAAAGGATGATGATGACACAGATACAAAAGACACTGAGACTGATGACAATGATGATGATGGTAATGATGATCACGATGGTGATGATGATGATGATGATGATGAGGCAGTTGCTAGTAGTAGTGAGTGACATTCATGATCATATAGACTGCATCATGGATCATTGTTGATATATCGTTATGATGCATCTTTTCATGGTTACTATCATATGTATCATTTTCATACCCTATAGTACCATATTATTGAGTTGTATCATTTTGACATCTATCATTTTGAAAAATATCATTTGGACATGTATCATTTTGACTTGTATCATTTTGAGTTATATAATTTATCATTTTTACTTATATCATTTGTACATGTGTCATTTTTACTTATATCGTATTTTGGAAATGTATCATTTTGACATGTTATTAATCTAGTGGCATATTTGACTCACTTGTTTTAATCATTTGTTTTGATCTACTTATATAGATATTTGACTCACTTGTTTTAATTATAAATGATGATCATGTTATAATAATTATCTTGTTATTTAATCATATGAGTTAAATAATTAAATTATTTACTCTATAATCATATGAGTTATTTAAGAGGCATGATATATTTAACTAATTAAATTGAAATAAAACATATTAAATTAATAAATGGAAGAAAAACAAGAAGCATTTTTAGAAGCAAAAAGGAAGCAACAATGGAAGCCAAACTAGAAGCAATCTTGGAAGCAAAACTTGGCGTTATCTAAGATGCAAAAACATAAGCAATTCAGGTAGCAAACAAAGAAGTAATAATGGAAGAAATTTTAGAAACAACAAAAGATGCAATAATAGAAAACATATTAGAAGCAACAAAAGGTGCAAAAATGGAAGCAAAGCTAGATGAAACAAGCGATGTTATATCGGAAGCAAAACTGGAAGTAAAATCAAAAGCAAAACTGGAAACAAAATTGGAAGCAAAACTAGAAGAAAATCTAGAAGCAAAACCCAAAGCAAAACTGGAAGCAAGACCGGAGGAAAACCTGGAAGCAAAACTGGAAGCAACATAAGAAGCAAAACCAGAAGCAAAATCAAAATCCAAACTGGAAGCAACAAAAGTTGGCACTAAACCCAGCGCTAAATTTGATGCTAAATCTGGCGCCGAAGTGAATAGACCATTTTGCGTTGAGTTTTGCGCCAGCGAAAGTTCCTAATTCATGAACTCAAATACACTAAAATCTGGCGCTATTTTAGGCACTAATTTCCTAGCTTTTTGTAGTGATTGAAGGAGAAGTGATCTATGAATTTATCAATGATTTCTTGGAAGGTTTTGATACTTGGAGGCAACTGTGAAAACCAATCAATGGTTGGGCTCGTCAAACTTTGTGGAAAGAGGTGCATTAAATAGGAATCATTGTAGGCAATCTGCATACACATGACTCTGAATTCTTTGACGTGATCCATAGGATTTTCTCTCCCTTTGTATTTATCAAATTTAGGGACCTCAAAACTGGGAGGGAAAGGTACCATTGCAATGTTTCTATCGAATGGGTATGGACACAAGTTTTTTTTGTGTATGGGGTTTCTTCATTTTTCCCATTTGAATGTCCTAAATTTGTTATGTTAATGCCTTGAGTTGTGATGCCATATCATCTTACTAGTTTGGTAGAGGGCCGTAAGGTATGTATTGTGGGATGGCAGATGAATTGTAAGTGGGATTTTGATATGATGGGGTGTTGTAGGGTGTGTATGGTGGTGTGGTATATTATGAAGGTGATGGATTCGTATATGCTCCTAACATGTTTGGATTGATGATGTTTTGTTGAGGATTATAGTATAAGTCGGGTTGTTGTTGTTGTTGTTGTGCAAGCACTTGTGTTGGGCATACTATTGGGCTAGCAAGGCTTGTTGTTGGGCTTGTTGTTGTTGTTGGGCCACTAGGGTTGCTTCTTGTGCTTGTTGTTGTTGTTGAGTGGTTAAGGTTGCTTGTTGTGCGGCTAAGGTTGCTTGTTGTTGTTGTTGTGCATCTAAGGTTGCTTGTTGTGCTTTCTGTTGTTGTTGAGCGACTAAGGCTACTTGTTGGGATTCTTCTTTTTGTTGATTGGATAAGGTTGCTTCTTGTTCTTGTTGTAAGGCTTGTTGATAATCCTTTTGTGCTTGTTGCAAAGCTAGAGCATGTGCTTGCAATGTAGGATCGTTTTGTTCTTGGGACATCTGTTGGGTGTTTATGGTTTGAGTGTGTTGTGGGTTGATGATGAGAGGTTGGGGGTTTCCTTGGTTTAACATTCCTTATAAAATGGTGGATTGGGATGGGGGAATGTAAGTTTGAGGTCCCATTTTACTTTGCATGACATGGGGGACCAAGGGTAAAGACGATGATGGGGCCATTTGGTATTGTGATAGCAATGGCACATCCAAACCTTGAAATCAATTGAAAGGGTTCCCTTGACTGATGGGTAGTGGGTTCCCTTGTTGTATTTAAGGTGGTACCAAGGTATTACCTTGGTTGATGGGGTTTGTGACCAAGGATTTGTTTTGATTTGGGTTGGTGATGGATGGGATGGATGTATTTTGTGCAATCAAAGGGTTTGATGCACCAAGGGGTGCTTAGATGAAGATGTCCCTTGTTGCGTTAAGGCCTGATTTTAAATAAGGGTGTTAACTTTCCCTTGTTTGTCTATTTGAGATGCTTGGTTCACACTACCTTGTGTAACGTTAGGCACACTTGTGGTACTCGTGGGGATGGATGAAGATGGTTGTGCTCAAAATTTCAAGATCATCATGGATTTATGGAGTGTAAGTGGTTGATGTGGATGTAGGGGATGCTCAAGAATGGTAGGAGCACCAAATGTAGGTGTCCAAGTGGTGTTTTGGGGAGGATTAGTGTTTAGAGTACCCACAAGTGTGTTGCTTTCCAAAGGAAGAGTGTGACCAAAGTCTTTAGCAAGACTAGTTGCAAGACTAGGAGTTTGTGTTTGACTTGGCCCAAGCGATGAAGTTGGTGGAATCGTGGATGGAGTCAAGCCTTGTGCCATGGTTTGTGGGGAAAAATATAGGGGAATTGGAGCCACTTTCTCTAAGGCTTGGAATTCTTGTTTATACTCAAGGAGTTCTTCCTTAGTAAGCTCAAATGGATTTTTTGTGATGCCTTCTACTTCATATGGTCCCAATGGATTTTGGGTTTGTTGTGAGGGGGTAGAATGACTCCTTGCATCAAATTATTGTGGATTGTTATCACTTGTCATGGATGTGACTTTGGATTTTTCCATGATTCTATTGTGTTGTGATCTCATTGTTACCATAAATTGTGAGTCACTTATGGGAGAGTTATGTTGGGATTTGTAATGTTTAAACTCTTTAGCTGACTCAAATTTTGGTAAAAGGGCCACTCTACATCATTTTGGACTAATTGTGTGACTGGGAGATGAAATGGGTGAATGTTATGGGGAGATTGATCTTTCTAAAATCTTTGGACAGCACTTTTAAACAAAGAGATTTGATATTTTGATGAAAGGTGTTAATGAACTTGTAAATATTTAAGATAAATTGTTTAATAGGACAATTGAGAGGGGGGGTGAATTAGTTGTCATATATTTTAATCTTTGATTCAATTACTAGAACTAATACATAAACTACTTAAATGATTAATCATCAAATGCCAATGTAGAAACTCAAATCCAATGCATAAACACAATAACACCAGATTTACGTGGAAAACCCAATGAGGGAAAAACCACAGTGAGGATTAACTCACATTATAGAGAATATCAAAACTAATTACAAAAGGCTCACTGCCTGAAACAAGGCTCACTACCTGAGATAAAGACTCAATGTCCAGAACAAGGACTCACTATCCAACAGGGCTATAACCCAGAGGGTTTACTACCATAGAGATATAAAGAATACATAGAAGACTTGTTACAGAGAGACAACAATCCCAATGCAAAAAATGATTAAACCACAATCACTTGATCAACTTGCATGAATGATAGAGTTCGCCTTCTACTCACTGCATCTGAAAACTCAGCATTAAGCTTTGTAGTGATCTACCACACACATAACTCACACACATTTTTTGAATAGCATCAGGGTCGCGTCTACTCTTTCACTTATCTTCCTTCTTTTCTTATGTATGTTTTTCATTACTAGCTCATCATGTATTTATACTATCTCCAACCTTGAAAAGGATACAAAGTTGGCCATCCAACTTCAAATTCAAACTAGGTCAGCGCCAAAACATCCTAGGGTAGAATTAGAATGAGGGCGACCCAAACACACACTTCACCAAGACCCAAAGTAGATCCAACATGCTTCATCAAGTTTGAAGGTGCTTAACACACGGTCAACCAAACTAGTGTAAAACACATAGAACAATCAAGCTCAAAACTTCCAAAAACCAAAAGTATCTTCAATGCAACCAGAACATCTTAACTTTAGAACCGCAAGTCAAAATACTTCATCAAGGGGAAATTCAGACCAGCAAATCTTCTCCAGACCCTAGCCAGAACACAGAAAAACATAGTTCACAACTGGTGAACACAACTTGAACTTCATAATGAAACAATAGCCAAAAAATTTGATATAGCAACCTTCAACAACCATGACTAACTAATCTGAACTGTACAAACATAGGGACAAGTATTGGATCATGATCCTAAGCAACAATTGAATACCTATAATCTTTCTTTTATACAATTCTCTCAATATCCTCAACATATACAGCCAACAACAACTAGTAGATAACCAGTTGACTAGTTGACATCAATGACAACACTTTCATTCCTTTTTCCATTCTTGCAACAATCTCCCCCTTTATCATCGATGGCAACACATGATGTGAAAAACCATCAAAGACACCATACCAGTTCTAAATATACTTCTCAATATTTTTCTTTTTGCTTCTCCCCCTCAAAAGATCATCTACCTCATTACCTGCTTTCTCTCCTTTTCACATGCTTTCTCTCCCCCTTTGACATCAATGGAAAAGGCAAAAAAAATGTTCATTGAATCTTTCTTTGACATGAAAACATAATACTCACAATGACAACACTTGAAACTACTTGCTCCCCCTAAGAGGTAGCCACCAAAACATCAGTCCAAAAAGATAGAACCATGAATCCACCAGATTGATGTATCTCCAAATGCATCTTAGTTTATGAAAGGAGGGGAAATAACCCATAACTTCTCCCAAAGATACTTAAAAGTACCTTTAGGAAGAGCCTTTGTAAATATATCAACAATTTGATCCTTTGTCGAAACATACTCAAGATTGACTTCATTCTCCATGACCTTCTCTCTCAAAAAATGATATTTGATAGATATATGCTTCATTCTCGAGTACATCATAGGATTCTTTGAAATGTTAATTGTACTTTTATTATCACAGAAGATAGAAATGGGATCATCATATAGCATCGTGATACCTTCCAATTTTTGTTTCATCCATAAAAATTGTCTACAGTAAGATGCAACAGCAATATACTCAGCTTCAGTAGTAGAAAAAGAGACTAAATCTTGCTTCTTGCTCAACCATGCCACCAATCTGCATCCAAGAAAGAATGCACCACCACTTATACTCTTTCTATCATCTACACATCTGGCCCAATCTACATTTGTATATGCACTAAGTGTAAGTTCAGTATCTTTAGGATACCATAAACCATAATCCAGAGTGCCATTCAAATATCTAAATATTCTTTTAACTACAACATGTGTTTCTTTCGGATCTTCTTGAAATCTAGCCACAAGACAAACCGCATGCATAATATCTGGTCTAGTAATAGTCAAATACAATATTCCACCAATCATAGATCTATACTTGCTCTTATTAGCCTTAGGCGAATTATCATCTTTACCCAATTTGCAACCAATCACCATAGGAGTACTTACCAATTTGGAACCATCCATCTAGAACTTCTTCAACATCTTTCTCACATACTTAGACTGTGAAATGAAAATTCCTTTCTCTGTTTGATTAATTTGTAGCCCAAGAAAGAAATTCATCTCCTCAAACATAGACATTTCAAATTCTTTTTGCATCTCTTCTACAAACATCTTGCACATATTTTCATTTCCTCCAAAGATAATGCCATCAACATATACAACTACAATCAAGATTTTATCATTTTCAATCTTAAAGTACAAATTATTGTATGTTGTGCCTTTGTTAAATCCTTGTTGAATCAAATACTTGTCTAACCTTGCATACCAATCTCTAGGAGCTTGCTTCAATCCATATAAATTTTTCTTCAATTTGCACACCATATCCAGTTGATCTATTAACTGAAATCCTTCTGGTTGTTCCATATAGACTTCTTCTTCCAACTCACCATTCAAAAATGTTGACTTGACATCCATCTAATAGACTTTGAAATATTATAAGCAGCCAATACCAAGAACATCCTTATAGCTTCCATTCTTGCTACCAAGACAAAAGTCTCCTAAAAATCTATTCCTTCTACTTGTGAGTAGCCTTTACACATAAGCCTTGCTTTTTTTCTAACAACTTCTCCATTCTCATTCAACTTATTTCTGAATACCCATTTTGATCCAATGATATTTTTTTCTGGCGGTCTTGGGACCAATTCCCAAGTTTGATCCCTCTCAATTTGCATAAGTTTTTCTTTCATTGCTTCCTTCCAAAGTTCATCTTTATAGGCTTCACTTACTATCTTCGGCTCAATCTTAGAGAATAAACACAAATTTACTTCAGCAACAGCTTTGCTTCTAGTTAACACACCTTTTGTCTTGTCTCTAATAATTTGATCTTCTAAATGATTTTTTTGTACATATTTTAGTGTCCTAGGGGACATTACTAGAGCATCTTCTTCTCTTTCATTCTATTCATCCTACTTTTTCTACTCATCTTTATCCTATTCTTCCATAATTTCTTCTATTCTTGCACAGTCATGTTCATCAGACACATATCCATCAGTATCAATAGAATTCTTCACTATCTCATCAACCTTCACATTTGAGCTCTCTACAATATTTCTTAGTCTTTTATTGAAACATTTGTATGCCTTTATTTTGGTAGAGTATCCAAGAAATATGCCTTCATCACTTCTTGCATTAAACTTGCCCAAAGTTTCTTCATCTCTTCTGATATAACATTTGCTTCTGAATACCTTGAAATATTTAATTGTAGGAATTCTTTTGTGCCATAGCTCATAGGGAGTCTTTGTACTATTTTCTCTTGCTTGAACTCGATTGAACACATATACAACAGTATGAATAGCTTCTTTCCAGTAAACTTTTAGTAATCCGGCTTCACTGATCATTGATCTAGCAGCCTCTTGAACAATTCTATTTTTTCTTTCAACGACTCCATTCTATTGAGGAGTTCTCAGAGCAGATAATTGTCTCTTTATTCCATGCACTTCACAAAACATATTGAACTCATGGGAGGTGAATTCTTCACCTCTGTCAGATCTTAAGCATTTTATCTTCAAATTCACTTCATTTTCAACCATAGCCTTGAATACCTTGAATCTATCTAATGCATCTAATTTCTCTCTAAGAAATTTAACCCATGCATATCTAGAATAATCATCCATTAAAAGCATAAAGTACCTTTCACCAAGTAGAATTCACACTCTCATAGAACCACAAAGATTTGTATGAACTAAATCCAGTAATCTAGTAGTAGATTGTTCTCTTGATCTATAATGATTTCTTGCTTGCTTCCCAATCTGACAATTCCTACAAATAGCATTGACATGCTTTGTAATTCTCAGTAAATCTATCATGGCATGAACAACACTAATCCTTGCAAAGTTCAAAAATCATGTGACACATTCTCCTATTCCATAACCATCATTTATCTGAGTCATAAAGCATCATCCATCGGCACCCTTAAGTTGATAAATATTCCCTTCATATTTCTTTCTTGTAGCAATCAATGTTTCAGACCCTTTCTGGATCTCACATTTCTCATCCTTAAACACAAGATCATATCATTTTCTGCACATCTGACCAACACTCAATAAATTATTCCTTAAACCCTTAACATAGCAAACATCATCAATATGATGCTTGCCATCAAAACTTATTGAACCTATCCCAAATATTTTAGCACCAGTATCATCTCCAAACATAACCAAACCTCCATCATATTGCTCAAGATTTACAAACTTACTCTTATCACTAGTCATGTGATGTGAGCAACCACTATCAACTACCCAAAAATACTTTTCTTGTTTAGCATGTAGGGTAGAGATAATTGTACCTTCATTTTTCTCCTTCACCTTCTTCAGAGGACTTTCCTTTACTTGTTTTTCTGAATTAGTAGAAGTAGGTTCATCCTTAATCACTAAGAACAAGCATTCATTGTCATCTGGATCTTAATATTCTAAGTCTTCATTTGAAATACTAGCATTCTCATTCACATAGTAAGCTCTGTTAATCTTCTTTCCTTTCTTTTCTTTCTCATATCTTTGTTTATTCCTTTTAGCTCTTTCCTGACACTTTGCAGCATAATGACCAATTTCCCCACAACTAAATCACTTAAAGGTAAACTTACCTTCATACTTACCAGATCCTTTTCTCATTCTTCTTACAAAGTTAGTTTCTATTTTATCAAATTTTTCTTCATCCGGATCTTCAGTTTTTGTAGCTTTAAAAGCAATCTCAGTTTTGCCTCCATTTCTTAGACTTGGCTTCCTCATCTCATAAGATGTCAAAAAATCCTAACAGCAAATCCTTAGTACAAGTCTTATAATCTATAGTATGCTCAATAGCACTCACCTTCTCACTGTAAGCATCAGGAAGAGTTCTGAGAATCTTCTATACAATCTTGGTTTCATCTATAGTAGTGCCAAGAGATCGCATTCCAGCCACTACCTCATCCAATCTTTATACATAAGCTTTAACATTTTCATCTTTGGACATATGTATAAGATAAAACTGTGTTTCCAAATTCTATAATTTTGCCTCTTTAACTATTTCATCACCATCATGTGCTCTTTCTAAAGCATCCCAGGATTCCTTAGTTTTCTTCAAATTTTGAACCTTAATCAACTCAAAATGTACTAGACTATTCTTCAAGATGAACTTCGCCTTATTAAATACACTTCATGTATTCTAATTTCTTCAGGTGTACTTGGACCATTAGCAGGAGGAGTGTAACGATTCTTATAAGTGTTCTCCACATCATATCCTCAATACTCCATATATTCTTCCATCAATACTTTCCAGATGCCATAATTAGTTTTATCAAACCTCGGATAATCAAAGATCAATTTGCTAGCCATCCCAGACCTTCCTCAAGTGGTTAAGCTCTTCACCAAGGAACCAAGCTCTGATACCAATTGTTGAATAGGACAACTAAGAGGGGGGGTGAATCAGTTGTCACATATTTTAATCTTCAATTCAATTACCAGAAGTAATACATAAACTGCTTAAATGATTAACCATCAAATTCCAATGCAGAAACTCAAATCTAATGCATAAATACAATAACACTATATTTACATGGAAAACCTAATAATGGAAAAACCACGGTGAGAATTAACTCACACTATAGAGAATATCAAAACCAATTACAAAAGGCTCGCTGCCTGAAATAAGGCTCACTGCCTGAGATAAGGCTCACTGCCTGAGATAAGGACTCACTGTCCAGAACAAGGACTCACTATTCAACAGGACTACAACCCAGAGGGCTCACTGCCCCAAACATACAAAGAATACAAAGAATACTTGTTACAAATAGACAACAATCCCAATGCAACAAAGGATTCCACCACAATCACTTGATCAACTTGCATGAATGATGGAGTTCACCTTCTGCTCACTGCATCTGGAAACTCAACATTAAGCTTTGCACTACTACCACACACATAACTCACACACACTTTCTGAATAGCATTAAGGCCATGTCTACTCTTTCACTTATCTTCCTTCTTTTCTTATGTATGTTTTTCATTACTATCTCCAACCTTGAAAAAGATACAAAGTCATCCATCCAACTTCAAATTCAAATTAGATTGGCACCAAAACATCCTAGGGTTGAATTAGAATGAGGGTGACCCAAACACATGCTTCATCGAGACCCAAAGTAGATCCAACATGCTTCATCAACTTTGAAGATAGTGCTTAACACATGGTTGGCCAAACTAGTGTAAAACACATAGAACAATTAAGCTCAAAACTTCCAGAAAGCAAAAATATCTTCAATGCAATCAGAACATCTTATCTTTAGAACCGCAAGTCAAAAGAATTCATCAAGGGGAAATCCAAACTAGAAAATATTCTCTCGGACCCTAACCAGAATATAGAAAAACATAGTTCACAATTGGTGAACACAACTCAAACTTCATAATGAAACAATAGCCAAAAATCTAGATATAGCAATCTTCAGCAACCATGACCAACATATATGAACTGCACAAACATAGGGACAAGTACTGGATCATCATCTTGAGAAACAACTGAATACCTGTAATCTTTAATTTATATAATTTTCTCAATATCCTCAACATATACAACCAACAACAGCTAGTAGATAACCAGTTGTCCAATTGACATCAATGACAACACTTTCATTCCTTTTTCCATTCTTGCAACATAAACTTGTGACCTTCAAGATAAACTAGCCCACAAATGTGATAACTAACTTAACTAAGTGTATGGAAAAGGATCCCTTTCACACACAACATAGCTAAGTTAGGGGATTCGTTTGATGATTTCTAAGTCAAAAGTGTTGATGTGTCCAAAAGTTTATAAAGTTTGGTGAAGTGAAAGGTGAAATATGATAAAGGGTGGAAACAAAAATTTGACCCAATAATGTTAACCTAGAGTGAACCTTTGTGTTGCTAGACCAAGGTAGTGAGAAAAATGTTATACCTCTAAAGTGATACAACCCTAAGAGCTCAATGATTTAAATGTTGAGATCATATTGGATATGCAAGTCTGGTTCGTTCCTTAAAGGGAGAGTATAAAAATTTCTTAGCAAGATGTCCCATTGTGGTAAGTCTTCAAGATGCACCTCTTGATAGACTTTGAACTATGATGCCTTTTTTTGAAAAGGAAAAATGTGGATCTTTGTTTAAGGACTTTTGTTTTGCAAGAGATCATGGAGACAAGCACATGTATGGGGTTCAATTGTGAGTTTATCTTGAATAATGAATTTATTTTTACCACATTCATTTGTCTTGCTTAAGTTTCAAACTAAAAGTTTCTATGTCAAAAACATCCTTCATTTCACAAAGTCCATTATGTAAAAATCATGAAATTAGGGCCATAGTTACCTATGTTAACCTTGGAAAGTATGGATTTAGATATAAGCCAAAATATTTAGAATTCTCTAAGGATAGAATCCTTAGGACAAGCATCAATATCAAGACTTTTCAAAGGGTATCCATGCTTAAACCAAAGGGTTTGAAATTTTGAGAAACTTGTTAATGTGTGTAATGTTTTGGAACCAAGTAAAGTATTAAACTGACTCATAAGCAATTACAACCCTAGCTAAAGTGGTATGTTCTTTTGATGGGCTTGCCTCATGCTCTTTGCAGTAGAAGAGACTATTTTACATGCAATTTAGGTAAGAGTGTAGAGGTAATTTAAGAATGAACTCTTAACCTCTACACTTTCAACCAAGATCGGACATGGAAAGTAACTTCTTGGAATACAAGTTTCAATGCACCACTTTAAATAACTCGTTGGATGAACAAAGTTGGCTACTAAAAACAAGGTTCATAATCAATGTTTTTGGGGATAAACTGGTGTATATACATGCAATGATTCATTCAATTAAGAGGCCTCCCAACCCTTAGAAATATCTAAGGGTTTTTACATACCACATAGATACTAGGGGAGACTTTCGTCTGTATAAAGAATTTGTACTAGTTGGTTGATGAATTTTGTCACAATAATTATTGATATAGCAAACTAAAATGAAATTATCGCTTGGATCGTTCCCTCTCACAAGTCAACAGGAAGCCCCTCTAAAGGTAAAACATGGTGCAAAACTCAAGATGTACTTTGAGTATACACAAGCAACAAAAAGAAAAAGTATACTTGAGTGTTTCTCTTCACCCAAGATCGCACGAAGCACAAGGGGAGTGGATATGCACTACAAGTATAATCAAGCAAAGCAAGCACCCATTCATTTTAACCTTGAAAAGCACAATGAGTTCATTTTTAAGCACCAAATGGAAGTATTTGATTGTTCAGTTTAAACTGATATAGCAAAATGAGGATATGTGGGTCCAATTTTAACCAACTTTGAACGTTAATTTTAAACCCAATGGAAGATTAGTTGGTCCTAAAGCATAAATTAAAGAAACATATAATGGGTTATAATTGTCCCATAAGTTTAAAAAGCTTGTTACAATGTGTGGTCAAACAATAGCATGCTTCTTCACTTCAAATATTTTTAAATTTGCAAAACTAGTTAGCCTTAAAAAAAAAACCAGATGTCAGTGACATGTTAGAGAGCATATGAAATCAAAAATTTAAAACACATGTTAAAATTAGGTCTATGTTTTGTTTACCAATTAAAAAGCATCGCTGAAATCAATTGCATCACTAAAATCAAATTGCATCGCTAAAAAATTTTAAACATGTTGCCATATCAAAAGTGCATCACTCTAGTGAAAATCAAGTGTGTCGCTCTACAGTAAAATAGTGACATCAATTGTGTTGCTATAATGAACGTGTCGCTACGTTGAAATTCATGATGTGAAAAAAAAACTTTAGCATCACAATATTTAATATGCAATGATGAAATTAATTATGCATCGTTGAATTTAGACCAAAGTGCATCGCTATATAGTGGCTTGTGTCAAATGCATCGTTGAATTTATTAATGGTATTGTTGTATCTGCAAACACAAGAAAACAAGAATCTAAAGATAAATTCATCAGATTTTATTAGGATATCCCTCCTAGCACCGAAATGTGACCAATGTCATAGTGTGAACTAAATAAACCAGATCCAAATGAATTTAAAGCCTATTTAACTCCCTAAGCATTGATCCCAATAAGATATTTGAAATTCATCAAAAATAAGAAACCATTAAACTAACATAATATAAGCATGAAAGCATAACAAAATATTATTCTAAGACCTCAAAATTTATCCTATTGGGGGAGTGGTGTTGCATTGATGTGGAATGGTGACCCTTTCCCAATCACTTGGATAATATGAGATTTGTTCCAATCAGTTTTATTGAAGAAAACTGATGAAACCGATTTGAGATGTGTGTGAAGTATGATGCAAAACTAGATTTAAAATGCTAAATGCTAAGATGATTGATAAAGAGGATGCAATCTATGCTAAATGTAAACAAAATTCAATGATGTAAGCCACAGATTCCAAAATATGCTAAAATGGATGCAAGCTAAGTGTGAGTTTCAACAGCATGACTTTGCTATCAAACGATGGATCCATTTGTCTCCAAATAGTGATCTATTTATAGGAGAGCAAATGAGAAATAAATGACTCGGATTGAAAAGATCAATCAATGGTCAACAATGAAAGGAGGATGAAACATGGATTGAGAATTCCAATCCATGGTCAAGGTTGAAAGTTGACAAGGATCAATTAATTTAATCAATGGTCCAAATTAGCTTTCAAAAAACACACTTCCTAAGAATTAGGAAGAGGTTAAGAGATATTTTGGAGGAATGAGTGGAATGAGTGCACAAAAGGGGGTATTTCCTTGGAATATTCTCTTTTGGAGGAATGTGTAAAGGAGGAATATTCCAAGAATATTCCCTTGCAAGTGGGAAGGTGAGGATAATTAGTAATTTAGTTAATTAAAACTAAATTTAAATGTGCAAAAGGAGGAATAATATGGTATCCATTAAATAAATGGTTTAATGAAAAGGGGGATACAATATGATAATTAATTGAATAGCTTAGGGTTATTTAATTAAATAAGAGGACTTAGGGATTAAATTAAATAATTTGATTTAGTTAATTTAACAGGGTGAAATGTTAGTGCAAGAGGGGGTGAATTAACCCAATTAGGTCAATTAGATTAATAGGTGAAAATGGGGCATTTGATTAAATGACTAGGTTAATTTAATCAAGCAAGTGAAAAGAGGATGGTTTTTAAGATGAAATGATGTTAATTTATCAAATTCAAGTGTGTATATCATTCAAGACATTTTTAAGTGTCTACACATATTATAAGTTTATCTTGCAACTAAAGATTTGATCTAAGACTCTTTACCACCCCGCTTCACTTAAAGTCTCAACATAGATATGTAATGAACTCAATATCTACATTAAATTCCAATCACTTTGATATTCAAATAATTTAACCCTTGATTATAGTAAATTATTTTTTTATTAACTTCTCATAATCCTACTTTTCATGTTCTTGACCACCATATTAATAATAGTTACCCCTATATTTTGATTCCTAATTACTTATAAAGAATGTTAATTTGACTTAAGATCAATAAAAACTAATATTTAATTTATATTTATCCAACCTAAGTGTAAATCACTTTTATTTAGTCATTTTTAGCTACAACATTAGACAATTCCAAATTCATTCTTCAAAAGCTACAAGAAAATTTATAACCTTTTGAACATATCCAAGAGAGTTTGGATATAAATTCTTCATTGAATTCTACTCAAAAGACTTGTAAATGTGGTGGTGATAGAAAGTGGCTCCTATCATTTATAAATCTAATAGAAATACTCTTTAGTCATTCTTTTCTACATATTGTGCCCTCTTCCCAAACTCTAGTTGAGTGCAAATAAATAGGAGGCTAGTTTTCATCTAATCACATATTTCTAAGGCTTGTCTTTTGCAACTCATTTGGAACATACCCTACCCTAGGGCAATACTCAAGGCCATGTTTCTTAGAGGCATTTTATCAAATAGCTTAGGTGCCTTCTTTTAAGATTCCATAAATTGCACACAATTCTAACCTATGCATAGGAGAAGAGATATTTTATTATTATTATTTGAATTGTCACTTAATACCCCCTTACGGGTAGTAGCTATATGTAACTATCACTTAAACATCCTATACCCACCCTAAATTAGTATTTTTAGTTGAAAGATTGGATATTTATGAATTAGTGCTACTCTAGTAGAGTGATTGTGAAGGAGTATACTTAGCTTCAAGAACGATGTTGAAGAAGTTTATAGTGTGGGCACTAAAATCTGCCTTCCATTTCCTTGAATTTCCTTTCCCAAAGGGATCGCCTATTTTCCCACGTAGGCCTGCCTACCTTTGTTCCTCCCATATAGGGTGAATTTATGCACTAGCAATATTCCTTTGTCTTCTTTTATTGTTCCTTCACTTTATGCAATATGATTTCTTCCCTTCAATTCTTCCTTAAGTTCCATCTCTTGCTTCTCTGCACTTGTACACATTTTCCCTTTCTACTCTCCTTCTCACGCCATACACTGACTAAATTTCCTCCTTCAAAATCTTTTATTATCTTTTTGTCTAATCACCCCACACTTTCCCCCTCTTGAAATTCCTCAACCCCTTTATGCTTGTATGGATGCTCACACCCTACCAACTACATTTTCTCAAAGTTTTCTCAAACCTTTTCAACAAATTAAATTTTATGCATTGCCTGCAATCATGGTATTCCTTGAGAACACCTTACTTTCGATAGACTTTTCTCCCCCTTTCATGCCCTTTTCTTGCTCACATTTATGTTTCTTCCTCTCCCACACTGTATTCATGCATTCCCTCTGCATTTTCTTCCTCCTATCTTTTGTCCAACTAATCTCTCATTTCTACCAGGTTTTTGGAAACAAAGATTGAGTGCAGATAATGGGGTTGTGATGGTTTAAAGTCTAAACTACATGCTAGTTTTCCACGCTACCCATCATTTCCATGCCAACAAATGGGTCACCATGCCATATTAATGGCACAAACACCCCTTTTCTTTCTCATGTGTCATACTTTCTTCTGCACACCTCAATCTCAGTCTTTCCCTTTACGTGAATGGTCAAGGAAAATGGTAGGGCTTCTATGCCTCATCAAATGTGTGGTCTCCCCTTGATTTATTATTTTCATTATTTTCATTAGTTTTAATTATTTCTCCCCCATTTGCACTGTCCAGCTTGGATGTCACTAGTGGAGGATGTGGCATCCTTCCCCCTTGGAATAAGCCATCTCAACTTATTAAAAGGTTAAATTTGTTAATTTATTTGAAATTTTAGCTTACTAGCCAAGTTAATTACTTTTGAACCCCTTATCCTTGCCTCTCAATTGGTTCCCTTTTGGCTAATTTGAACAATTTGGAATAGTTTTTTATAATATTTTAAGAAGGTATGTACTAGAAATATACCCTCAATTAAGCATTTTTACTCCATCCAATCCTCCATTTTTTATTTATAGGTTGATTTTTATGAAAATATGCCAATTTTATACCACTGAGTACACATATTTACCAGTTAACCCTTACATGGCACCAAAGCACCATACATCAATTACCACTATTGGTAGTCAAATACACCAAGTATTTTAAAACTAATTTTCAATATGCCATGATAGTTACCACATGACAATGGGTAAGATCATATCCAACAAGTGAGTTAGGGGAAATATCAATCATCAAATATATTAACCTTCAACTACGTACTATGATTTTCATTTGCAATTCGTATCTATAGATTTCCCTTTTCACCCATTTAGTTTTTCTTGGTTAGGACTAGCCATACATTCTCAAAAGATTGAAATCCCATTTAAGATATTTAAAACAACTCCATACATATTAAGTGGCCAACTTAGTTATGGTTAGTTGGTAGTATAATACAACATACTTAACCTAGAGTCAAGTGAGCTTCATAGGTCCAATATTTGAACCTAATTTCTCTTATACCAATATAAAATCTACCCCTCAGGTGCTATAACTTTTTAAAAAAAATTCAATCTGCATCATACAAACTTAACCAACCAAACATATTCCATCTAAATTAGAAGCATTGATTTCAATAGCTCTTCATTCACCATGGTGTTGAAATAAATGTCACTCTTATATGATTACACTCAAAAGTGTTAAGATATTATGATTAGGGTCCTACCTAGACCTAGACCTAAACCTCAAGGGTTCATGGTGGCCCTTCCTATGTATCCCCTCATGGGAATTAGAGCCTTCGTAGTTCACCTAACAATGTTAGAGGGAGTTCATTCTCTCCTCTTGCATCAGATCTTTTATCTCACATTTAAACCAACACTATTCATTAAACATAAGCTATCAACTTAGACTAAATATAATATAATGATAATAATTTTACCATCAAGTGTTGGGTTCATACCAAACATCACAAATCCTTAATGTACAAACATGAAAAAATATGTAAGGGTCATATCATACCATAATCCCAAAGATAATACATAATGACTATCATGAGAATACATACACAATGACTATCACAAGTATGCATCACATATACAAAAGTTGACTAGCTCATATGCATCACAAGTACAACAATGACTAGCTCATATGTATGTCATGAGTACAATAGTGATTAGTTCCAGTATACATTACATATACATAGTGACAAGCTCCAACATACATCACAAATATACAGTGACTGGCTCAAGCACACGTCACATATATAACATTGTGGGTCCCATCCTTTCCTCCAATCTTCTGCACCATTAAACAACTAGAAAGAGGATTCAGTGTATCCCATACTACACTGGGGGTCTACCCTCAACCCTACAAGTCCAAATATACCATCTAATAATTGGGAAGGGGATTCTATGCATCCCATTCTACACCGAGGGTCCATCCTCCATCCCAATGCTTTCCAAAAGTAGTAAACCTATCTAACCTAGTGGATTACAACTTCAATCACCTATAGGCCACTGTCGACAAGTCTATCCACCCAAGAAGAAATAACTCCCAAAAAATACCACCTTTTTACCTTAGTGATACTATCAACTATCTTCTTCATAATATTGGGTAGCACTCGACACCCATCACCCTCGTGTTATAGGTGACTACCAGTGAACCCTCCTGATACAATTATGAGCTCTAGTTACCATTACATGCAAAGTAGGGTAACTACCCATGCAATCATTACCATGTCAAATCTTTAATAGCCCCTGGCAATCCATCTTCATGAACCAGGTGAATGCAAGCTAATCCAAAAGATACAATAGTAGCTCTAGGCATTCACCATTGGCACGATCCAATGACAACTTGCTAACTATTATAGTATCATAACTAAGGTAGCCCCTAGTAATCCACCTCGGTGAACCAGGTGAATGTTGGTTAATCCCTAGCAGTATCCTAGACATCAATCATTAGCACGGTCCAATGACTGCCTATCACTGCTCAAATACCTTGGAGGTTCACACTTGGGCACATCATACATAACATGATTCACAATACTATTCAAGTGACCTAGATAAATATATCACAATCATTAGATTCAAGAGCCTATACATGGAGTCTTATAGGTCTAGGGTTGAATTACACAAACACATAAGAATCACATTGGATCAACACAAGATGGCTAGCACTCAACATGTGCACATGGAAAAATATTGACCATAATTTAGTCAAATCCCTTAATTCATTCAACTTACTATTCAAATTCATATTAATTATTAAATATAAGTTATTAGGTTTCCTTAACTCATTCATACCCATCTAGTACCCATTTTAGCCTCAAAATGAAGCTTACAGAGGAGGAAAGGTAAAACCATATAGGAACAACCCCAACCCATGGAATTATCCCCCTAAACGCTCCCCCTATGGACTTAAGGTAAAAAATGTATTCTTCACCCAAGGACTACCTACGTATCCACTTCCAAACGGATCAAATTCAAATGTAATTCTCCTTATAAGGTCTCCCTCAAAGATACCTACGGATCGATTCCCAATTTAGTGAACCTATACCATGCCACTTCTAGCTAAGGATGTCAAGATCTCTAATTAAACTTCACCACCTTTTTATTCATGGAGTACCTTGAATGTCCTAAGGTTCATCTTCACATTATAGGGGCTAGGATTATTAATCTACAAAAATTATTTTGGTTCACACAAACCCATAGAAAAGCATTTCTTCATATAATAGGTTTAATATTGATTTTTCTTATACTCAAGGGGTCAATAGATGTCTTTGAAGGACATACAAAAATATTTATAAGCTTGTTTTAAGTATAACCAATACTCAAATCCTAGTTAAGAAATTTGGAAACAGTATATCCATTGGACCAACATATGAAGTAAACCCAATAATATTATTACTAATAATATTCTTGATCTTCTAATTTATTTTACCCTATGTTGCAAACCTATATTCTTATGGTAGTCTAGTTAATAGACTAAATAGTTTATCCATACTTGTC
Source organism: Sequoia sempervirens (assembly GCA_007258455.2). Taxonomy (NCBI): domain Eukaryota; kingdom Viridiplantae; phylum Streptophyta; class Pinopsida; order Cupressales; family Cupressaceae; genus Sequoia; species Sequoia sempervirens. Next base: position 932,249,718 of record VDFB02281492.1, read on the forward strand.
ATTCATTCTAAACATGACCTTAATGGTCATTAGTAAGGCTTCAAGAGATGCTATGTAGCATTTATCTCAACTCAATATCAACCATATTGTTAAATTAATGATAGTTTTCTTCCATTTGGTAAAAAAAAATTATATTGTGATTCATTATAAGTATAATAATAATTTCAAGATCAAGGTTCTCATATCTAAGAGATTGATAGACATAATGTTGTCATATAAATCCCTTACCATGGTATCAATGAATTATCAAAAGTACTAAGTTTCAATATTAAAGACATGTTTAATAAAGTATGCTTGTAATGCCACTTATAAATGAAGTCACCCTTGCTTACAATAATATGTAGCCAAGTGTCAAGGCTCATATTAACATGGTTCATATTATAAGGTTATCTTGCAGCTAAATATTTTATCTAGGACTCTTTACCACCCTGCTTCACTTAAAGTCTCAACATAGATATGTAATGAACTCAATATCTACATGAAATTCCAATCACTTGGATATTTAAATAATTCAACCCTTGATTATAGTAAATTATTTGTTTATTAACTTCTCATAATCCTACTTTTGATGTTATTGAGCACCATATTAACATTAGTTACCCCTAGATTTTGATTCCAAATTACTTATAAAGAATGTTAATTTGACTTAAGATCAATAAAATCTAATATTTAATTTATAATTATCCAAAATTTCACCAATAAGTGTAAATTGCTTTTATTTAGTCATTTTTTATCTACAACATTAGACAATTCCAAATTCATGCTTCAAAAGGTGCAAGAAACTTTATAACCTTTTAAACATATTCAAGAGAGTTTAGATATAAATTCTTCTTCATTGAATTCTATGCAAAATACTTGTAAATGTGGTAGTGATATAAAGTGGCTCCTATCATTTATAAATCTAATAGAAATAATCTTTAGTAATTTTTTTCTACATATTGTGCCCTCTTCTCAAACTCTAGTTGAGTGAAAATAAATAGAAGGCTAGTTTTAATCTAATCACATATTTATAAGGCTTTCCTTTTGCAACTCATTTGGAACATACCCTACCATGGGGAAATACTCAAGGACACATTTGTTAGAGGCGTTTATCAAAAAAAATCAAGTGCCTTCATTTAAGCTTCCATAAATTGCACACAATTCTAACCTATGTATAAGAGAAGAGGTATTTTTTATTATTATTTAAATTGTCACATAATACCCCCTTGGGTAGTAGCTATATTCTACTATCACTTAAACATCCTATAACCACCCTAAATTAGTCATTTTAGATGTAATAGTGGATATCTATGAATTAGTGCTACTCTAGTAGAATGATTGTGAAGGAGTATACTTAGCTTCATGAACGACGTTGAAGAAGTTTATAGTGTGGGCACTAAAAATTTCCTTCCATTTCCTTGAATTTCCTTTGCCAAAAGGACCACCTATTTCCCACGTAGGCCTTCTTTCCTTTGTTCCTCCCATATAGGGTGAATTTTTGCACTAGAAATATTCCTTTGTCTTATTTTATTGTTCCTTCTCTTTATGCAATATGATTTCTTCCCTTCAGTTCTTCCTTAAATTCTACCTATAGCTTCTTCATACTCCTACACATTGTCCCTTTATATTCTCCATCTCATGTCATACACTACCTAAATTTCCTCCTTCCAAATCTTCTATTCTCTTTTTGTCTAATCACCCCACACTTTCCCCCTCTTGAAATTCCTCAACCCCTTTATGCTTGTATGGATGCTCACACCCTACAAACTATATTTGTTCGATGGTTTTTAAACCTTTTCAACAAATCAAATTTTTGTATTGCTTACAATCATGGTATTCCCTGAAAACACCTTACTTTCGATGAATTTTTCTCCCCCTTCATGCCCTTTCCTTGCTCACATTTATTTTTATTCCTCTCACATGTTTTATTCATGCCTTCCCTTTGCATTTTGTTCCTCCTATCTTTTTTCCAACTAATCTCTCCTTTCTCCCATTTTTTGAAATAAATATTGAGTATAGATAATGGGGTCATGATGGTTTAAATTCTACCCTATGCATTAGTTTTCCATGCTAAAAAATGGGTCACCATTCCATATTAATGGCACAGACACCCCTTTTCTTTCACATAAGAGTAAGTTTGTTAAACTTGAAAAGTTTCAAGATGGTCTTGTTAAGTTTGGTGATGATACATCTACTAAGATATGTGGAAAATTTTCAATCAGTTTTGATGGAAAGCATAATAAATATGATGTTCTTTATGTTAAGGGTCTCCTGCACAATCTTGTAAGTGTAGGAAAAATGTGTAGCAAAGGATATAATCTTGTATTTCAGGATGGTGGTTGTGAGATTACGAAAGGCTCTAGAACTTTGGTTGTTGTAGGAAGAAGGACAAATGGAAATGTTTATCAGCTTAAGGGTGCTATGGTATGTGATTTATGACTCAAATGATTGAAATTTAGCTATGGAATAAAAGAATGTGTCACATCAATTTTGATAACCTCGTGAGGATCAACTCTACTCAAGTTATGAGAGATCTACCAAAGATTACAAAGCCTATAAATGTAGTTTGTAAGGAATCTCAAGTTGGGAAGAAAACAAGAAAAAAGTTCAAAGTCAAAGAATACTCTATCATAGGATCTTTGGAGTTGGGGCATACAAACCTTTGTGGACCTTTAAAAACAATAAGTTTTCAAGGTGACAGGTATTTCATGTTGTTGATTGATGAATACTCTAGAATGACTTGGGTAACTTTTCTCAAAGAAAATCAGAAGCTCTATATAAGTTTAAGGAATTTAAAGCTATGGTTAAGAATGAAATGGATATGAAAATCAAAATTTCCAAATATGACAGAGGTGGAGAGTTCACCTCCAATGAGTTTAATAGTTTTGTGAAGATCATTGAATAAAGAGACATTTATCAACTCCTAGGAATCCTCAACAAAATGGAGCGTTGGAAAGGAAGAATAGGACCGTTTAGGAAGTAGTAAGGACAATGATGAAGAAAGCAAATCTAAAAGATGTATATTAGAGAGAAGTAACTCATACTGCAATCTACATACTTAACAAAGTGCAAGTAAGGACAAACAATTCAAAGACTCCCTATGAATTATGGTATGGAAAAACTCCTAATGTCAAATATTTCAGAGTATTTGGAAGCAAGTGCTATATCAAAAGAGATGAAAAATTAGGAAAGTTTGATGCAAGATCTAATGAAGGAATCTTCCTTGGATACTCTACAAAAAGCAAGGCTTTCTAGTGCTACAACAAGAGGCTAAAAAGAATTTTTGAAAGTGCAAGTGTCAAAGTGGATGAAGACTTACATAAAAATTTAGTGTTGACAGATGGATATGAATTAAATGAGTCCTCTTGCAGAGAAGAAGAGAAGAATTATGGTAAGGAAAAAGAAGTGTTGGTTGAAGAGGAAGAAGCTCTGGAAAGGATCCCTAAGACCCCTAAGTATGAGCAAAAGAATCATTCTGAATATCAGATCATTGTTGACAAAAGTAGAGGTGTATTGACAAGAAGAAAGGCTACTATGACAGAAGAACATGTAATTTTTTTTAATTTCCAAATTTAAACCTAAGATAGTGATTGAGGCATGCAAAGATGAATTTTAGATCAAGGCTATGGAAGAATAATTGATGCAAATTGAAAAGAACCAAACTTGGGAACTTGTCCCAAGACTAGCAAACAAGAATTTGATTGGAACCAAGTGGGTATTCTGGAACAAGCTGAACGAGAATGGAAAAGTTATTAGGAAAAAGGCAAGGCTTGTGTGTAAAGGATACTCACAAATAGAAGAAATAGAATTTGAAGAGACATTTTCTCTGGTGGCAAGGACTGAGGCTATTAGGATGTTTTTGGATAGTGCAACACATAAGGATTTCAAATTTTATTAGATGGATGTGAAGTCTACATTCTTGAATGGTGAGTTGGAAGAAGAGGTATACATTGAACAACTAGAAGGATTTCAGTTGTCAGAAGATCCTAATATGGTCTTTAGATTGAAGAAGGCTTTATATGGACTCAAGCAAGCTCCCAAAGCTTTGTATGTAAGATTGGATAGGTAATTGTTGCTACAGGGATTCAATAAAGATATCACAGATAGCAATATTTATTTTAAAGTTGAGAAAGATCAAATATTGATTATGGTTTTATATATTGATGATATAATATTTGGAGGAAATGAAAGTATGTGCAAGAGATTTTCAAAATAGATGCAGAGTGAATTTGAGATGTCTATGTTTGGGAGATGAATTTCTTCCTTAGACTTCAAATCAATCAAATAGAGAAAGGTATACTCATTTAACAATCAAAGTATGTCAAGGAAATGTTGAAGAAGTTTGGAATTGAAGACTTTAAACCGGTACGTACTCCTATGGTTATTGTTTGCAAGCTAAGTGGGAATGAAGAATCTCCTAAGGTTGATAAGAGCAAGTATAGATCAATGATTGGAGGACTGTTATATGTAACTGCCACTAGACTGGATATTATGCATGCAGTTTGTCTTGTGGCTAAATTTCATGAAGATCCCAAAGAGTTGCATGTGGTAGAAGTAAAAATAATATTCATATACTTGAAAGGTACTCCAGAACATGGTTTATGGTATTCAAAGGATATTGATTTCTCTCTAAGTGCTTATACAGATGCAAATTGGGTAGGTTGTGTGGATGATAAGAGAAGTACAAGTGGTGGTTCTTTCTTTCTTGGAAGAAAGTTGGTGTCTTGGCTAAGTAAGAAGCAAGATTCAATATTATTATCTAATGTAGAGGCAGAATACATTGCTATAGCATCATGTTGCACATAGGTGTTGTGGATGAAACAAACCTTGAAGGATATCAAAGTGTCATATGATAAACTAATTTCTATCGTATGTGACAATACAAGTGATATAAATATTTCAAATAATTTGGTAATGCATTCAAGGACAAGGCATATCTCAATCTAGTATCACTTTTTAAGGGAAAAGGTTGCAGAAAATGAGGTGAAGTTGGAGTATGTGCCTACTAAAGATCAGGTTGCAAATATCTTCACAAAGGCTCTTCCTCAGGACACTTTTGATTATCTCTGAGAGAAGTTAGGGGTTATTTCCCCTTCTTCTTTTAGTTAGATCATAAGGTTATGCATCAGTCCAGTGGATTTCAAGCTTCATTCCTTGTTTTGGACTGATGTTGGTGGCTACCTCTCAAGGGGAGTAGGTAGTGGCATTGTTGGTTGTTGTAGTTATGGGGAGTAAGTGTTGTCATTGTGTTGGTGTTTTCAAAGGAAGTGAAAGTTGAGTAGTTGTCCCTTATAGGTGTTTCCCTTAGGGGAGAGAAAGTGTATGTGATTGTTGTCAACGGGGAAGCAAAGAAAAGAATACATATGTTTTCCTTTTTCATTGATGTCAAAGGGGGAGAGAGCTAACTAAAAATCCATATGTAGAAAGGGGGAGAGAAGTCCTATAAAAGAGAAAGTGTTAAAAAGTGTAGATGCTTGTGTAAGGGGGAGCAATATGCACTATGGTGTAGTATACAAGTTGGTGATCAGAGCTTTTGTTGATGGTTTTTCATATCATATGTTTTCATCAATGACAAAGGGGGAGATTGTTGGAAGTTTTTTTTGTCATTGATTTCAATAGATCTTTGTTGTTGGATTGATGTCAACCTATGGATATGCTTTGATTGGTTGCATTATGTTGTCATTAGTAGTATCACTAATGTCAACCTCTAGTGTTTCCTTGATTAGGATCCACTTGTGGATGTTCAACCTTGTGTGGTTGAGATGTTGAAAATGTGTTGTAGATGTTGATATTTCATTTGTGGTGCTTGGTTTCTAAGTGATTTTGAGAAAATTTGAATAAAAGAGGACATAGTGTGGTAAAGAGTGTTCAATGTGGTAGAGTGGTGTTCAGCGTTTTGCTTTACATTTCTTTATGATTTAAGATCTACTTGTGTGGTTCAAATATGTTGATCAAAGGTGCTCATAGGTGTTATATCCAAAGTTTCATGTTCTGGATTGTTTGGTAGAAGAAGTTGTGTTCACCAGTGTGTGAACTATAATGTAGTGTTATCTGGAAGAAATAGTTTTGCTCTGCATTTCTCTGTGTTGTGGTTTCTAGTTTTGTGGATTTGAAAGTGTGCCTGTATTGTTCATCTCTATCTTTAGTCTAAGTTATTTGTGTTTTGGTGCTCTACAAGGTTGGATTCATTTGTTATAGTGTGTGGAAGGTTAACTGGGTGCACAAAATGAGTATGTTCTTCATATGTATGATGTTGCAAAGGATTCATTGGATTTCAAGGTGTTGATGGAATACTCAAAGTTTTGTTTTAGTGTTGTGTGTGGTTTGTGAGTCATCTTTGTATTTTATGAAGCATGTACTTACATATTTAATGGTGTTAACACAGGTTCAGTCAACCTTGGGTGTTTACACTAATTGCGGATATGATTCAGTGTTTTTGGAAGCGTGGTGTGGCATGTATATGTGGATTTAGGTTTGAGTTAAGGTGTGATGTGGTTCACCTTCTTTCCTCTCCACTTCGAGAATGTTTTGGTGTCGACCTAATTTGAATTTACACGTTTGAGGTGCATAGTTGACCTTGTAGATTGTTTTCAAGGTTGAGGATGATATATATGTATGATGAATCAATGGAGGAAGATGTGTGGTATGAAGTGTTGAGATGTAAAGTGAAAAAATGTGAAATGTAGTGTGAGCTTTAACGACTAAGGCTAATGGAAGAAGTGAGTAAAAGGTGTCTACATTCTTTAGAGAGAGTATGAATGCACTAGTAGTGTAGTGGTGGATCTTTTTGTTGCTCTGAGATGGATTTCTCATTGTAAAAATATTCTATCTTCTTCTTTCTAATTTGTCAGTGAGCCATTGGCAATGAGCCCTTCTTTCTTTTGGGAAGTAAGCCCTCTGGCAGTGAGCCTATTGTATTTAGTGTTGTAATTACTTTATATTGTGAGTTAATCCTCACTATGGTTTTTTCCTTCTTGGTATTTTCACATAAATCTGGTGTTCTCGTGTGTATGGATGTGTTTGTATTACTCTTGCTCATGTTTATATTCTATTAATACATGATAAGGGTTTAAGGATTAATGTAGATCTGAATGTTAATGAGGGTTTTGATGTTTTGGTGTATAACTAATTCACCCCCCTCTTAGTTGTCTTGTGCATTCAACAATAATTACTCACCCAGAGATCTATCCAAGAGATGATCCTTTCTAAAACTCCCATAAAAATTTGATCAATTGAGCACTCCTCTTTTTCCATCCAATTTATAGCATCCAAAGTTCTAGTGAAGATTCCATGTACATCATACAAGGGATCAAGTGTCTAACCATCGTCAGAAAACCCTTCTAGAATGTTCTCCTTAATTCCAAAGTCTCTCATCTGTAGAATTTTCAACCTTTCATAACTTCTTCTCCAAACCTCAAACTCATATAGCAAGTTGGCCCATAAATCATTGATGTTTGGTTCATGGCATGGGAAGAGAGAAGTGTAGAGGTTGTTCATCTTTCCTTTTGGATCAAATTTTTTCCTTGCAATATATTGCTTCATATTTATTGCTTGCAACTCTTTCGTGGTTGTTTTTGTAGCTATCACTAATGGAAATGAGTAAAATCAAGGATTAAAATCCATTAGTGATCCCCCGCCTTATGCTTACTGGAGAAATTTAAATTGATGTCCATCATCTTCCTAGAGAACTCAATTAATATCACCTTATCACTACAACATCTTGGTAGCAGGAAGGGATCCTTGTCGTAGCCAAAGATTTGAATGTATGTAGACTTAGGAGAATGTACAAACCAGTATCCCCACTCACCAACCAAAGTCATAGCTTCCTATATCAATTTGAATCCAATATCACCTATCAGTTGATTGATGACCACATATAGAAAAGCATCATTCACCCACTTGAAATATTTCTCTGCTTTCTTGTTTTCTATTTGGTCATAGTGTTCCCATATTTTACTTTTCCCGGGGTCTTCCCCTCTAACCCCCACAATATTAAACCTTGGAAAATTTCCCATCCTTGCAGCACAATATACAACATATGAGGACATAAAGAATACTTTCGGAGTCCTTGACTATGGTTAATTAATTATAAATGCTATCTGAGATAATTTGTCCCCAATCCAAGTATAATTCTCCTTCTAAGATGACATTAATGAAATGGAACATCCATACTTCATACATATGAGAATCCTCTTTACTAAACACCTTTCATAGCAATGTAATGATATCTCCTATTTCTGAGTAGAAATTTGATCTTCTGAACTTCGTGGGAAGTTTAGCGAGCCATTTCTTGTTCAAGTACCTCTGATGGCTACTAGCATTCTTCTCATATTGTTCAATTTATTGTGCCTCCATTATAGTTCTCAAATCATGCTACTTATATGTAATCTTTATTATGTATTTGAGTAGAGAATTAGCATTGTGATGTGATCTTTATGTTATGATATTTTGTAAGATATATATTTCCTACATGAGTATATCTTTGATCATTCACTTTATATTTTGCTTCAACTATATATGCTAGATAGGCTTGATGTGTGCTTTAGTGTGTAGAATTATAGATGAAAACCAACAATGACTAATAATGGAGATAATGTGAATTTATTTAAGCGTACTTGTCTTGCTCCATGATGACGTAATCAAACATGACATGTGAAATAATTTTGAAATTCATTTATTTTAATTATGCATGATTCAAGACCCTTACGTGATGATATAAATAAAGTGTGTTTTAAATGGTTTAATTAATTTCCTATTATGCATAAAGGGTTCTCTTATGTGTGGGATTTTATTAAGTGCTTTTTGGAATATTACAATCCACTTGAAAAGTAAAGGGGTCATATATAATTGAAAAAATATTTTAAAAGTAATGAAAATGGTCATTTTATTATTATGGCAAAATATCCTTGGGGTGATATATACATATGTTAGATTTGATTTGGACTCATTTAAAAGATAATTTGCGACTTATAAAGAAATTTGTAGGGATAATATTTGATTTGGAAAATCAAATTTTTATCTCATTATTTTTGTTTAGTGTGAATTCAAAAAGGGATATTTGGGAAAGAGATTTTTGCTTTAGGTTTAGAAAGGGATTCATTTTTCATTATGTGCATCTTTTGGATTTGGAGAGATTGTAGAGAATTTTCTTGAAACCCTTGAATTATTCTTGTGCTTGGGAAGAGATTTATGTAGGGGAAAAATCTTCTAGGGAGTTTTGAGGAGTGCTTGCATAAAGTGTTGTGTTCTTCAAACCCATTGGATTCAAGTTAGAAAAGAAAGTACATTTTCATTTGTATATTTATAATATTATTTGTATGGTTTCAAAATTATACAGAGTATTATATTATTACTTGCCTTGAATATGAGATATTTGATTTGTTTTTCAATATTGTTGAAAAGATTGAAGAGACTCCATTAATGGACACTTGGGATTATCATAAAAAAAATTAAAAAAAATTGAAATTGTTAAGAAGGGAACCATTTTGTGGGTGTGATAAAATTAGTTGAGAAATGGAAAATTTTAAGAATAGGTGATTACTAGAGGATTGTGTGTATTCCATAAACCCTCTTAAGAGAAAATTTGAGAATCAAGCTCCTTAGATTGTGTTGGATTTGATAATAAATAAAAAAGTTGGAGTGTTTTCTATTCACTCACCTTGGATGTTAGAGTGCTAGGGTGTAGCTCCATTACCCATTCCTCTTTAATAGAAAAGTGTCAAGATGGGATGTTTACTTTCTCAACTTGGATAGTAAATGTCCAAATAGAGTTTTCTACAATGAAATAACTTACACAAAATAAAAATATAATGTGAAATATGTTGAAAATACTTGGTAATAGTTAAATAACAAGCCGCCAATATTGGCATGGTGTGATGGTTTAAAGGTGGCATTGTTGTTCTTTCCATCAAGGTTAAAACCATGTTGGGGTGATATTGTTGAGTGGTTATATTAGGGATGAGGTCTCCCGTTTGTGACCTCACTGATTCATAGCTTTGGGTCAAAAGCATTTACCCCTTGAATAAAATACAAGCCACTTTGAATAATAAACCGACCCCTCTACCCTTGCATCAAGGGCTTATCCTCTGTCTGTATCATTTCCACCTTTCCCTATGTCCGTTGAAACCCATTTTTGTTGTTAGTGTTAAGGAACCATAACCCTTTGATCAGTCCTCTGCTAAACCCTCTCTAGCTGCCTTTGTTGGCCCTAAAAGAAAGAACCCTCCCATGGCTATCCAACCTCCTAAGGAACCCAAACCTAATCCCCCTACCAAAAAGAAGAAGACTGGTGTAGGTCTGGCCCAATCTAAGGCCATTGTTGGTCTCTGCGAGCTAAAGAATATTCCCACAAAGAAAGAAAGAAAGTTTCCCACCAAAGCTAAACCTGAACCAAAGAAAGGAAAAAAGGACATTACCTTTCATGTAGAGGAACCTCCAACATACAGTGATGAAGACGACTCTGCTACTAAAGACTCTTAGGGGGATATGGTCGTGATTGCTAGTGTTGAGTTGGGGGTGGAACAGACGAGTGTGCAGAGATCCAATAGGTTGTTTTAACATAAAATTAGGTCCTGGTTGATGATATATCCAACAGCTCAAAACAGGAAAAAGGCTAGGAGGTGAGAAAACAAGATATGGTTGAGGAAATTGAAGTGTACGTGGAAAGACCTAGTCTCTTCCCTGAGATGAATCATATGATTCAGGAGGAATCCACACTAGATTCCTCTAATCATAAATCTTGGGTGGAAGGGACCAATAGGTTTGTTGTTAAAAAGTACAAAGACCCCAACAACTCGGTTGATCATGTTGCGAAGCTAGATGGTGCAGGAACACCCTAGCAAGAACATGCCTCCATGAGGCAATTTTTAGGTTTTTGACTTAGTATTGATGATTTCATGATGTAATAAGGTCTAAATGGCCACATTAAGCTTGTAATAGGTCCTATTTAATCATTTTGGGTTCATTGGGTATAAAATGTAAAAGTTGCAAAATTTGACAAAATGTTGTCATAAAAATGCAACAAATTGCAAAAAAGGGGAATGTGAAGAGTCAAGTAGTTAGAAATTTAGGTCGAGTCATTGTATTTGGTTTATAAAGGCATTTTGAAGCCTCTCAAACTTCGAGGAAGGAAGGGGAAAGATGTAGGAATGAAGATTTCAATGAAATACTCTACTTTTATGTTAATTACCAGCATTTTCTTTGTTCCAGGCCTTTGTACAACCATGTACTATGCATAAATCCTCCCCATCTCCATTTTAATATAAATCACTATGAATCCACTTTAATATGCATTTTTTTTCATTAAAATCCATTCATATTTGTGTAAGTTATGAGCAATTTTGTCTAGGCGGGTAAAAACCCTGATCTAGGGTAACAGTGTGCATTAAAAATTGACTTTCTCTAATTTTCACTGTTGAAAATATCTGTAAATTGGTGGTAATGGATTTTGATATGTACTTTAAAGGATATCAAAGTTGAAAAGCATGAGAAGGAGGTTTTGGGCAGATTTCATGATGCCCTAGGTCTGCAATTTGTGAAAAATCTGGAAATAACAATGTGCAGGGAAGCTTTTGAGAGTTTTGATTGTGGTGTGTGCCCTTCTTGAGTAGTTATTGATTTAAAAAAAGATCGATTTGGTGTATTTAGATCCTTTTCTTGTCAGGGTTTGGTAAAAGTATAATTTTTGAGTCCATTATTGACAACTATCCTGTTAGGCAGATTGGGGACAGTCCCAATTAGGACAATATTGGATAGGTTGGAATTTCCTATCTTAAGTAGCCATAAAAATCATTTGAAGGGTGCTCAATTGTGGAGTTTTGCATGCCATTGAACCAAGCTAATAGTTCAATAGAGCCCTTATTTGTTGCATGTCAAATATGTATGGTTGAAAGATTGCAAGAAGCCTAATTAGGTCGGTTAGGACAATCTATTTAGAAGGTTCTAATGTTTGAGATGTTTAAGTTGGGAATTAGGTTTGATTCATTCATTCTAATGTTGTTTAAATTTTTTTTGAAGAATCAACAAGAGGTTTTGTGCCTTGTTCTTAGTTTGGTTGTTTGAGTCAAGAGTCTTGTGAAGGAAGGATGAGTCCTAGTTGTAAGAGCTATCAAGAATTGGTTGAGTTTGTTTGAGAGTTTTGGACCCTTGCATTGCATTATTTTGGTATCAGAGCTCAGAAAGGTTTGGGCAAAGAGAGAGTTTGGAGTTTGTTTGTGTTTGTGTGTTTGTGCAGGTTGAGGAAGGTACCTGATTTCCAAGAGACTAGGTAGAGGAAAAGAGAAGGGACCTAGGTGAGGAAAATTGAAGAGGAAGCAAGGAGAGACTTACTTGAGTAAAGAGAAGATGGATTTATTGAGAAGGCACTTGCAGGTAGCGGAGTTACAAAAGAAAGCAGAAAAAGAGAGGAAGAGGAAAGAGGAAAAGATGAGACAAAGAGAGATTGAGAAAGAGATAAGAGAAATAAGGCAAGCTATGGAAGAGATGATAAGAAGACATGAAGAAGAGATGGAGCAGTTGCTCAAAAGAGCATTCAGTTGGCACTTGACCATGAAGAAGAAAGTTGTATGGCCCATTAAGAAGATAGTAAAAAGGAGAAGACAAATGAAGATAGTAGAGGAAGAAGAAGAATTCATGAAGATAGATGAAGAGCACATGGATGTGGCAGCCACTTCAAGACTTGAAGAAGTTGTGACAGCAAAGGTGAAGGATGAATTGATTTTGGAGGGAAATGATGAATCCCTCTTGAAGACATAAAAAGAGATGAAGATACATGTTGTAGAGACACTATACCACTTCTTTTTTGTGATAACACTTTTTAGGAACAAACTAATGGACAAGATGCATCATATGGAAGAAGGACAAAGAGTTGTGATAGAGATTTGACATATTAAGGCATGAAGGAGCAGATTCACAAAGAAAAGACAAAGTGGAAACAAGTTGGCATAGACCAACTAAAGCCAAAGGTGAAGATGAAGATGCTTAAAGTAGTAGGGCATAGAGGACTACAATAAGGAGTAGTTAATGATGAAGGTTTGTTACTACATTCAATCCAAGAGGACTTGGAGTTTTCATTTGGTTGGGAGTATGGTGCAGGAGCACCCTAGCAAGAACATGCCTCCATGAGGAAATTTTTAGGTTTTTGACTTATTATTGATGATTTCATGATGTAATAAGGCCTAAATGGCCACATTAATCTTGTAACAGGTCCTTGTTAATCGTTTTGGGTTCATTGGGTATAAAATGTAAAAGTTGCAAAAATTGACAAAATGTTGTCATAGCAATATTATAAAAATGCAACAAACTATAAAAAAGGGAATGTGAAGAGTCAAGTAGTTAGAAAGTTAGGTTGAGTCATTGTATTTGGTTTATAAATGCATTGTGAAGCCTCTCAAACTTCGAGGAAGGAAGGGGAATGATGTAGGAGTGAAGATTTCAATTAAATACTCTATTTTTCTGTTAATTTTCAGCATTTTCTTTGTTTCAGGCCTTTGTACGGCCATGTACTGGGCATAAATCCTAAACACATCCATTTTAAGTGAAATCCATATGAATGCACTTTAATATTCATTTGGTTTCATTAAAATCCATTCAGATTTGTGTAAGTTATGAGCAATTTTGTCCAGATGGGTAAAAACCTTCATCTAGGGTAATAATGTCCATTAAAAATTGACTTTCTCTAAATTTCACTATTGAAAATCTCTATAAATTGGTGGTAAGGGAGTTTGATATGTAATTTAAAGGATCTCAAAGTTGCAGAGCATGAGAAGGAGGTTCTGGGTAGATTTCATGATGCCCTGAGTCTGCAATTTGTGAAAAATCTGGAAATAACAATGTGCAGGGAAGCTTTTGAGAGTTTTGATTGTGGTGTGTGCCCTTCTTGAGTAGTTATTGATTTTAAAAAAGGTTGATTTGGTGTATTTAGATCCTTTTCTTGTCAAGGTTTTGTAAAAGTATAATTTTTTAGTCCATTATTGATGATTGTCCTGTTAGGCAGATTAGGGACGGTCCTAATTAGGACAATATTGCATAGGTTGGAATTTCCTATCTCGAGTGGCCATAAAAAACTATTTGAAGGGTGTTCAATTGTAGAGTTTTGCATGCCATTGAACCAAGTTGAGAGTTCAAGAGATCCCTTATTTATTGCATGTCAAATATGTATGGTTGAAAGATTGCAAGAAGCCTAATTAGGCCGGTTAGGATAGTCTATTTAGAAGGTTCTCATGTGTTGAGATTTTTAAGTTGGGAATTGGGTTTGAGTCAGTCATTCTAATGTTGTTTAAAAGTGTTTTGAAGAATCAATAAGAGTTTTTGAGTCTTGTTCTCAATTTGGGTGTTTGATTCAAGAGTCTTGTGAAGGAAGGATGAGTCCTAGTTGTAAGAGCTAGCAAGAATTGGTTGAGTTTAGTCAAGTTGAGTTTGTTTGAGAGTTTTGGACCCCTACATTGCATCACTAGAAAGAAATTTTTTGAGGCTGAACTAATTCACTATCAAAGTCATCCACCGTTTTGTTGTCACTTTGTTAGAAGTTTTGAAAGATGAGGTGAACAAGAGGGTTGATGAGGATGAAGCCAACAATATATGGGTTGGGTATGATGTGTTGAAACTCCTCATTGAGGAGTGGGAGGGTATATCTAGTTGATTGGGGGCTTTGGTCTAGTTCTGGTAGGTTGTATTTTTTCTATTGCTACGCTATCACTAATCTTTGGTTAAAGTTGTTTCTAGTTTTTTTTAATCTAACTCTGGCCTTATGGGCTCCTCATGTTAGGGGTGTTGCACCCGATAAATCCAAAATATTTTATCAAAAACAAGCCACTTTGAGGGGGAAAACCTCCAAATATATCTCCAATAAAAACTAATTCACAATATGGTGATGAAATGAGACTTACTACCTCCTATATATACCCTACTTATGTCTAGGATATCAGAGAAGCATTTCCCTTAATATTAATCAATTGTAGATGCTTCTGAATGAACTCTTCATCCTCCCATGTGGCATCTTCAATTAGTAAATTCTTTCACTGGATGAGATACTTAGCAATTTTTCTAGTGCTTAGCTTATTTTTGCATGTTTGAAGAACAAAATTTGGTTCCAATATGTTTCTTCCTTCTTCATCAAGATCTGGCAATATTTTTTGTGTAGGTATATTACACCCAATTTCTTTCTTCAAATAATAAACATGAAAAATTGTATGTATCTTTGTTGTTGAAGGTAACTCAAGCTTGTAGGAGATATTACCTATTTTTGAATGATTTGGTAATGAGCCATAATATTCTAGGGACAACTTGTTATTTGTCTATTGCTTCAATGATATTTTCTTATAAGGCTACAATCTCAAGAAAACCCAATCCCCAACTTCAAAACTCATTTCACTATGGTGTTGTTTAGCCTATTGCTTCATTCAATTTTGTGTCATGGCTAGATTCTCCTTGAGACCTAAAATTAATTGTTTTTGATGATGCATGTAGCCTTCCACAACCTGAAATCTTGGTGACACTTTTAATTATGATGTGATGGATGGAGGATGATATCCATATAGTGTCATAAATGGAGACATTTTTATGAATTATGGAAAGAAGTGTTATACCATCGTTTTGCAAGTAGTAGCCAGCCTACCCATTGAGGTTGCTTATATAAAGTAAAACAACATAGATACCCTTGCAAAAACTTATTAAAAACCTCAATTTTCCCAAGAGACTAAGGATAGTAAGAAGATCTATGAGCCAATTGAGTACCTAAACATGAGAATAAATTTATCCAAATTTCATTTGTAAAGTTGGGATCATGATCATTGAAAATAACCTTAGGTATACCATGTAGATTTTGTATATTATCCAAAAATGTACCATATTCAGTGAGATGATCATCTCACTGAACCATGTATCATGTAGGTGTACTATGTGTCCCAAGTAATATATTGAAAATAGTAAGCATTCTAAGTGTTTTTTTGGTCTCGTATTTAGTGAGATGATCCACCAATTCCATGATGACATTCTTACATTTAGATAGTGGAATCCCTATGATGAAGTTGATGGAAATATCTCCCCAACATTGGCTAGGAATAACTAAGGGCTAAAATAGACCACATGTCTCAATTGTCTCCCCTTTGTTTCTTTAAAAAATAAAAAATTATTCATAAAATTTTTAACATACCCTTTTAACCCTTCACAAAAGAAGTCTTGCTTGATTTGATGATATGTCTTCAACAATCCTAAATGATTTCCAATTTGAAACTCGTGAAGCTTTGTGAGAATATTTTGTTTGAGATCAGAATTCTTGCATAGGTATAATCACCATTTATACCACAAAGCATCTACCTTCCAATAAAACTTATTTGAACTACTAAGATCGCTTTGTTACTTTTGAATGATATTTTACTTGTAGCAACATCATTCTACCACTCTACTTTGGATTCTCCTACCCAATCTACTTGTAATATTTACTTGACACATATTAAAGCTTCATCCTTCCTAAATAATTCATCAACCACAACCCAACATCTTAGTGACTCATTTTAGTTTCTCTTCAAAAGATAATCTTTTTCAAAAAAAAAAAATTAGGCTATCATGATTTGTATTAACTTTTAAGTGTTTTCCCATTATATATGGCCTCCTTTATTTTACTGCATGAAGAATAGCTAGTGTTTCCTTCTCATAAATATGTTTTATTTGATTCTTACCCTTCAATTGATGACTCTCAAAAGCAATGGGTCAACCCTCCTGCATGAGAATTGCTCCTATACAATTACCTAAAGCATCATTCCACAATAAAATCCTTCATGAAGTTTGGAATAGCAAGAGTTGGAGTAGTACACATAACCTCCTTCAATCTCTCAAATATTTCATTAGCTAACTCATTCCATTTAAAATAATTGTTCTTTAATAGAGTTGTGAGGGGTGCTACTATACAACCATAGTTCTTCACAGATATTCTATAGCATCCATTCAATCCTGAGAAACCCATCAATTTATTAATGGTTTTGGGAACAAAACATTCCATGATAGCCTTAATTTTGTTAGGATCCACCTTTACTCCATGTGAAACTATGTGTCTCAAGTACTCCACCTCTTTGAGACCAAAAACACACTTAGAAGGCTTAGCATAGAGCTAGTGATCTTTAAGAACTTGTAATGCTTGATCTAAATACTGAAAATGTTTCTCCTATGTATTTCTATATATCAATATATTTTTTAAGAACACATACAACATTCCTCAAAAATTTGTTAAAGATGAAGTTCATTAAACTTTGAAATGTAGATGGTGCATTAGTAAGACCAAATGACATCACCAAAAACTCATAATGATCCCCATGAGTCCTAAATGTTTTCTTGGAAATATCTTCTTCCTTAATTCGAATTTGGTGATAACCTGATATATGAGACTAACTTTGTAAAAAATATAGCTCCATTAAATTCATCTAGTAAAGCATCAATGGGTGGAATAGGAAACTTATCCTTGATCATGTACATGTTGAGAACTTTTTAGTGTGAGAAAATGTGCCAAGCTTAATCCTTCTTATGGATCATCACCACAAGTGAGGAGTAAGCACTGTGGGGGGGTAAGTTGACATCAAAGGTAAAATAACATAAAAATAAATGAATTCAAATACATTACATAAGTGTATACCTTCAATAACCCTCCATGGATTAAGCTCAAGAGTGCACCCAAGTCTTGAAGATTTGCTCAAGTGTTGGAATGTGGATTGCTCACCAAAGTACCAGCATAATAAGGCTATGATTCAAGATGTCCAAATGAGGAGATTAAGCTCCAATTTTATAGAAATTGGAAGGGGTAAATGGAGGGCCAAGATTGATTGTTTAATGAAGGGATAGGATTGATTGTGAGATAGGGTTTGGATCAAGGAGGTGTGACTTATTAGCATTGTGTCACAATGGGGGTGAGAGAGAGATGATGAGGTGTGCTCACACATGTGTGAGCACCTTGGATAGAGAATCCATTAATTTTAGAGGATAGGTGTAGGATAGTGTAAGAGTTAGTGGGAGTAGGTAGGATCTCACACATGTGTGAGAGGAGGTGAGAGAGAGGGTTATGACACTTGTCATTATGAGACAAGTTTAGGGAGAGGTGAGTAAATTAAAAAATGGGAGAATAATGGTAATAATGATTAGATATGTAGTTTAGATTAATTTATCAAGGATTAATTAATTTAATGAGGTAGGTTGAGTTAATAAACCATGGATCTATTAACTAGGCTAGGGTTAAAAGTTGGAGAATGGGATAATAAAGGTTAGGAGGTTAATTAATAAAGGATTAATTAACTCAAATGAGATAAGAAGGAAAGGGGGTAGTGATGGGATTAATTAAATAACTCAATTATTTAATTAATTGGAAGAACTTTAGTTTAGGAGGTGATATAATTAATTAAATAATAAAATATTTAATTAATTACAAGAAGAAGATGGAATAATTAATTAAATAATAAATATTTAATTAAGGTTGGGAATGGGTGAATTAATTAAATAATGATATTAATTAATTAAGAAAAATAATTGTCAAAATTAGGGTGACTACATTTTTCCCCTCTTTGGTGGGGCATCGGTAGTGATGTTGCATCAAAGAAGTTTAAAATTTTTACCTAGCAAATTTGAAAGTGAGTAATGAGGTGATGCCCCCTCGAGAAGCTGACCAAATAAAATTTGAAAAAAATATTTTGGTCAGCATCTTGAAATAGGTGGGTTAGGATGATAGAGGATGATGCAGAAGAGGAAATTAGCAAAAATTAGGAGAAGAAACGAGGAAAAAGGCTCATAAACAAGAAAGGTACAGGACTTTTGATGCGTCCAACATAGAGGAAATTAGGGTTTGGGGGAATTAGGGTTAAAAGGCCTATAAATAAGAATTGGGGGGGCCAAAAAGTCATTTTCAACCTTGTGATTGGTAGAGAGGAGCTTAGGTGGCAGCACAGAGGTATGGCTCAAGTTCCTCATCATTTGCATTGCTCAGAGAGGGTTGTAGAGTATCAACAACCAAACGACGTTGGGGACCTGGTATATACCTTATCCCTTAGATTTTAGGCTAGGTTAGGGGGCTCAGTATACATCAAACTAGGGCACAAAGGTTGCGAAAGAAAATGCACAGCTTTATAAAGCTACGATTAAGCACATGATTGCAACACTTGTACCTAAAATCTCTACGCTTTTGAAATTGTTGTGCTCATGGTCAATTTTAGTGCCCCTGTGAAAAAACATGGCAATTTTTTTTGTCACACATGCGATCGGCGCGCTTGCATTCATCACGCATTGCGATCAACGCACATGGCGGGTCAGGTTCAATTAGATAGAATAAAACACTTTTATAAAGCGGCACATGTGTTGCAAATTATCATGCCTATGAGTGAAATTTTTGCACTTGTGCAAAGTGGCACTTGGGTTAAAATTTGATGCACTTGGACCCAAAAATAATGGTGCCTGCACCAAAAGCAGAAGCGCAGCTTTACAGAGGCTGCAAGGCTGGGTCGGTTCGGGTAGAAGGAAATAAATGATTTGGTTTAAATAGTTGATGTTAGCATGTGAAATGATGCAAGAGGAATTGAAGATCCTCCAGTCTTGGGAGCGACAGATGGAGATCATGGTGATGAATTGAAAGCGATTGACGCCCATGGGTGACGATTAGCTGCATCTGATGGGTCTATACTTTGTCTCGTGAATTCCCTAGATTTGAGTGCACCGGGCACTAATGATAGCATTAGTTGAGCGATGGCATAGTGACACGAGTAGTTTTCACTTGCCCATGGGAGAGGCCACTATCACATTAGAGGACATGTGATGGATTCTTCAACCACCTATTCGTGGGGAGCTAGTGGAGTATAGTTTACGTGGTGCGAGGCCTATCCTTCACATGATATTTATGATTAGAGATTTTCCCATCAAGGGCCTGGAGATGGACCTAGAGGCTAGGATGGGTCAGTATCTAGAGTTGTCTCTTTCTACAACTGCATTGATTATAGGTACCTTGATGCCAGATAGGAGGTCATGTGGGTTTGTAGTGGGTTGGGCAGGAGTATTGGAGGGGATGCTGATAGACAGGATAGTTTATGCTTGGGGTAATGTCCTCTTAGCAAATCTATATCGAGAGATGCATTGTGTGGTGTATAGGGATGGGCAGAGCTTGGGTGTGGGGGTGACTCTGTTACATGTTTGGGTGTTTGAGCATATTGTAGTTTTACGATCGGTATGTGATATGTGATGGGGGGCTAGTATGCCATATGTATATATGTATTCATTATTTCAAAGGCATCATCATTTGTGGGAGTTGTTCATTGGTGGAGGATCATAGAAGAGATGGACTCCTTCATTTGGCATCCATACATTGATTGTGAGGTGTGAGACGATGATCGCTTATATATTTCATGTATTCATATGGTGCATTATTTGATAGGGAAGACACTAGCGATCATTAAGAGATACATGCTTGCAAAGGTATTGAGACAATTTAAGCAACAACTGGGAGTGTCATAGGTAGAGGAAAACTTTTCTCGGGTGACCCATGAGAGGTGACTATGGGGTGGTTATGTAGATTATGATGCTACATTCTAGAGTTGGAGAGATACTCTTGTAGTTGCATGGGATCCGTGACCAGGAGTTGCAAATGTTGGGACTACACGTGAGTAAGATACATGGTGGGAGAGGTACAGACCTGTTCGACTCATGATCTTGCATGATCAGTTAGCAGTTACACAGGGCAGCGGTGATGAGAGCAACAATAGTGAGTCCAATGGCTGTAGTAGTGACAGGAATGGTAGTGGGGATTCTGATGATGATGACAATGATGATGGAGACAATGATGACGATGGTGACGGTGGTGATAGAGGAGGGGGAGATGACAGAGGAGATGGTGGGGGATAAGGTTGTCATGTGCGGTAGAGAAGAGAAATGTAGGAATAGCTATAGGCCATGACCATGGAGAGGGATTGACTCTAACAAGAGTGAGATTAGACCAAGCAATACCATTTGTAGGTGGTGGGTGAGAAGTATATGGCTAGGGTAGATGTGGTCTGACTACAAGGGAAAATGGATGGGCAGTTGGCGATTGTAACAGCTGAGCAGGATGTAGCCAGGGCAAAGGTAGCTTGATTATAGGGATAGGCAGATGGGTAGTTAGCTACATTAATAGTTGAGAGAGATGTGGCCAGGGTAGAGGTAGCTCGATTATAGGCATCACTAGATGGAGGAGCTAACGGGTGAGGGGGTGGAGATGACGTACATGTAGCAAGGATCATCACAGAGCAAGATCAGCTACAGAGGGATGTGGAGAGATTGAGGAGGGAGCAAGATTGGGCTCATGATTTTGGGGGTGATGGTGGATTCGTATATGCATTTTTGAAGGTTGTTAGAGCGACTAGGGAGGAAAAGTGATGGAGGAGACTATATGAGGAGGTAGCACCACTTGATCATAGGGTGCCTAGTGTTACCATCAGTGGCAGGTCTCATAGGCCAGCTTGATCAGGTCCATTAGTGTCCATGGGTCCTTCATGGCCACCACAACAAGATCAGCAGCCGCCATAGAGATCCCCAGAGAGACTAGTTCATTTGGATGCGGGAAACACTAGGTAGTTCAGAGTAGGATTATTATGAATTTTTACTTTTTTTCCCCAAGGATGTGTTTGACTTTTTATACACATGAGAGACTTTTATACATGTTGTATCACGATATTGTATTATTTTGATGATATATATAATATGATGGATTTGTCCTATATGATTTATGTAGATGTTTACTTTGATGGACATTTATTATGATGTTATCATGCTTTATGTAGGATGGTTATGTATGGTTATGATTATGCATGTGTTGTGATGTTATATGTTTTATGATGTTAGATGATTATGTTGCTATGCATGTGATGATAATTATATGGATGTATGGTCTAATGGGAAAAAAATGGTTTAATGTTAATGACTTAATATTTTAATGGATGTGTGGATTAATTATTAGATGATTTGATACATTTATCTAATTACTTATCAGATGAATGATGCATGGATGATGATTATGGATGCATGGCTTTATGGATAAAAATAGTTTAATGAAAAATTTCTTTTGATTGTTGCTTAGGTAATCAAAGATACAAGTGTCTCCTTCCTTTATATTATTATTGTTCTTGATTATGCATTGTACCTTGCAACACCATTTGTTTGTCTTTCTTATTTATCAGTTTGTGAGACAAATGCAAGAGGGATGTGTAGTTTAACTACAAAGTCTTCAAGCATAACTTTGAGGAAAAAGGCAAACACTTGCAGAGTATGCAGTGAGAAATGTTATAAAATTTGCAGTATTGCTTTTTTGATGGATGTATTTATATTTATGGCTATTATGCATGTGATCTTAATGAAATGGATAATGTAATGATATTAAATGACAAAAATATTTTAGAAAGGGGTGTCACTAGGATACTTGGTCAAGGAAATGGGAGATTTCTTAACCAAAGTTGTTGATAGTATTAGGTGCTTTGTGATAGTTTTCCCTCTCTTAGTCATTATTCAATCATAATGGATGTGCAACATGGGGTGGCCTAGGTGATCATGGGGTAGATGCATAATGCTTTGTTTTTTGTGCCATGATACAAAATGTACTCTAGTCTAGGTGTGTAGGGAGGAAAAAAGGGTACATGGATTAGATGGGGGAGGGGGGGTGGTTGATAGGTTTGGAAATGTGAAGAAATGGAAGGGGGATTATGCTAGAAAAATGTGGTGAGAAATCCTTAAGTTTGATATAGCAAAGGACATTATGCCCCAGTGGTATAAGTGACCAAAGGTGCAATTATGTACCTTACATGGACTTTGAGACTCACAGACACATATAAATAAAATATTATTCCTTATCACCAAATGATTTCTAACGACCTTAGTGTATCATAGAGGGGATTATATAGCATACCCAAATATTTTTCCCCTCTAGATAAGGTATTAGGAATCATTAGAAAATTAGGCTAATCACAAAAATTCCATACAAAATGACCCATGCTTACTTCATACCTTGTCCTTGACACACCAAGATATGAAATAATCTAGGTGGCCTTGACTTGGTGACTCTGTAGGTTTCAAACTACAATAGATAAATCCAAAAATGAAAAAAAATCTAAATCTCTTGCCAAGGGTAAGTCTAATAGATGTTGTCGAACCAAGGAAGGATTCATCCTATTAGGAAAAGATGGAGGGGATTGCAATGGGTGGCAAGCAAAGTGACGAGGTTCCTTAGAGATCACATTGATAGTTTAGAATAAGGGCTTTATGTAGGCATGCTTGTTGTTTGTCTATGTCTTACTTATCTCAGGGTGGTCTAGGTGGAACATTTTGGGTGATAAAATTCTATTATGGGTGGACTTTTATTGTGGTAATGTGATGGTTTAAGCAACTAGGCATGGTGAGGATCACTTCCCACTACGTATGATAGGGTGGGGTGATGGAATGAATTGGGGGGATACGAGATGGGTGAGAAGTGAAAATTGATTCATGCTAACTATAAATTCATGTCTTATACAAACACCATTGTATTGTATTCATTGTTTTTTTGGCTAATTTTTACCCAAAATTAATCCAACAGTAAAATAATCATGTATGGATGTAAGATTTATATCCGACACAGGTGGCATGTGAAGGTGATAATAATGTAAGCTATAATTTTTATTATGGGACATGGGTTGAGTGACACCAAGGTGGGGTGTGAGGATACATATCATATGAATAGTGGGGAAAGCTCTTATCATTACAGTAAGCGTTCCAAGCCATAGTTAGGAAAAGATGGGTGTATTTTTATTATAAATAGGAGGGAGAAAGTGACCTCATAGATGATGGACATGACCATTACACATGGCACCTGTTTTCCAGGTTTTCACCATGGTACTTGCCCAAGGCACCACAAAGTGGTTTTCACCATTGGACGAATTATTTCTCTTTACTATTTTTGTGCTTTTTTTATTTTTTTATTTTTTTGTATTTTTGTATTTTTTATTTTCTTGGGTTCTTCTTAGTCGAAGAATTTTTTGAGATGGATAATATTCATGGGCTCTTCAAGGGTTTCACCCTCCATGGTAGCTAACTGATATGCCCCTAATCCATATTTTTTTGTAACAATGTAAGGGCCTAGCCAATTAGGTTCAAATTTTCCCTTATTTTCTTGTTCTTGTAGATTGCATTGGTTTTCTTTAAGGACAAGGTATCCAATAGCAAAATCTCTAGGCTTGATCTTCTTATTATAGTTTTTGCGGAGCCTATTTTGGTATGCTCTGAGATGATTGAGAGTATTCAAGAATTTTTCATCTAAAAGCTCCAACTGCTGAAGATGTGCTACCTGATATTCATTGTCATCAATAAGGTGTTGTAAAGAAATTATCAAAGATGGGAGCTCAACCTCTATTGGAAAGATGGATTCAGCATCATATTCTATGGAATAAGGTGTGGCTCCAGTAGGTGTGCAGATGCTAGTGCAGTAAGCCCACAAGGTCAAATTGAGTTGTAAATACCAACCGCGACTAGCTCCATTGATCGTTTTCTTTAGAATTTTCAAGATTGTTTTGTTTGTGGCCTCAACTTGGTCATTTCCTTGTGGGTAATATGGGGTGGAGAAATGATGTTGGATGTGGAATTGTTGTCATAGGTCACAAACCTCTTGGTTCTTGAAAGGGCGTTTGTTGTCTGTGATTATGGAGGTGGGGATACTGAAGCAGCAAATGATATAATGGAGTATGAATATGGAAATTTGTTTGCCTATAACATAGGTCATGGGTATAGCTTCAACCCACTTAGTGAAATACTCAGTGGTAGTTATTATAAAATTATGACCATTTGATGAAGTAGGGTGTATCTTGCCAATGAGGTCTAACCCCCATCACGAGAAAGGCCATGTAGTAATAATAGGTTGTAACTCTTGTGATGGTGCATGAATCAGATCACCATGTTGTTGACACTTTCACCATATTATTCGCATCTTGTTCCATCGTAGGCCAATAATATCTTGTATGCAATAAATTCTTAGCTAATGATGGTCCACTAGAATGGATCCCACAAATACCTTAATACACTTCATTTAGGGTAGTTTCAGCTTCTATTGTGTCCAAGCATCTCAAGAGGGTGTCATCAAAATATCGTTGGTAGAGGGTGTTTCCAAGGATGGTGAAACAGGATGTTTTACGAATGAAGGACTATAGTTGCAAGGATGATAGGTTAGGCGAAATGGTGTTTTGTGTAAGTATTTGTATATGTCTTGGTACCAAGGTGAATTGGGCCCAACAATGATTATTTTAGAATCTAGGATGTCATAAGTAGGAACAAAAAAAAAATTGATCAAGAACTCATATTGCTAGCTATTTTGTGAAACATCAATAAGGGAACCAATAGTAGCCATGGCATCAGTTGCATTGTTTTTTACTCTGGGTATCTGATCAAACTGTATTTGTGTGAAGTACTCTTTGAAGCTTTCCACCATGTCTTTATAAGGAAATAACTTGTCATCCTTTGTTTGATACTTATTATTTACATGTTTGATGACTAATTGAGATTCACCGTAGACTTGTAATTTTATAATTTTTCACTAGATGGCAAGCTTTAGTCATGTTATTAATGCCTCATATTCTTCCATGTTGTTTGTGCAATGGAAATCAATTATGTAGGACTTAGGGATGCAATCTCCTTGAGGTGTAACGAAGAGTATCCTTGCCCTTGAGCCATGTTTTGTAAAAGATCCATTAAAATAAAAATTCCACCATGTTCCTTCTTCTGTGATCAAGATATTTTCATTGAGAAATTATATCAGTAATGGGTGATTATCTAGTAGAGGAGCCTCAACAAGTTGATTAGCAACTACTTGTCCTTTAATAGCTTTTTTTTGACATACTCAATGTCAAATTCACTGAGAATCATGATCCATTTAGTCATTCATCATGTGAGAGTTACCTTTGAAAGCAAGTACTTTAATGGATCTACCTTAGAGATGATCAGAGCTTTATGATTGAGCATATAGTATCTTAATTTATTAGCCTATAAGACCATTGCTAAACATGCTCGTTCTTTGGGGGGATAATTTAACTCACTTCCAACTAGTGTGCAAGATATGTAGTATATAGCTCTCTCCTTCCCTTTATCATCAAGCTAAGCTAATAATGCCCCCAGTGCCACTTGAGTAGCTGATATGTACAAAAGAAGTGGTTTATCTTCTTGTGATGGCACTAGGACTGGTGGTGTTGCAAAATAATCCTTGAGTTTTTGGAAGGCCTGCTAACAATTTTTGTCCCATTTAAAGGTGATATTTTTGTGAAGTAGGTGGGAAAATGATTGACACTTATTAACAAACTGTGCATTGAATCTTCGAAGTGCTTGTAGTTTTCCTTGCTGAATTCTATGCTATTTTATGTTATTTGGCAGAGGCATTTCCATTATTGCTTTTACTTTGGCAAGATCTACTTCAATTCCTTGATGATAAACAATAAATCCCAAGAGTTTTCCAGAGGAGATGCCAAACACATATTTCTTAGGGTTAAGACGCAATTTATATTTTTCCATTTGATCAAATATTTTCTCAAGTACTTCAATGTGTCCTTTTGTTTTTCATTTCCCTAGAATATCATCCACATAATCCTCCATGATATCATGTAAGATATCATGGAAAATAACAGTCATTGCTCTTTGATATGTAGCTCCTATGTTTTTGAGTCCAAAGGGCACTACTTGGTAGCAAAACGTTTCCCATGGAGTTATGAAAGTTGTCTTATGTTTGTCTTCTTTGGAAATCCAAATTTTATTATAGCCTGAAAATCCATCCATAAGGGATAACATCTCATGTCCTGCTGTGAGATCTACAATAATATCAATGTTTGGTAGTGGGAAATCATCTTTTGGACATGCTTTATTGAGATCATCCCTAAAGTTTGTGCATATATAGATGCCCCTTGTGGGTTTAGAAACTAGTACAATATTAGATACCCACTCGAGATAATCAATAGGTTTAATGAATCTTGCCTCCAAAAGTTTTTGTAATTCTGCTTTTACCAAGAGAGCAATTTGAGGATGCATTTTGTGAAGTTTTTGCTTGATGGGATTTGCATTAGGATAGACTACCAAATGATGTACCATGAGGGATGGATCAAGGCCTAGAATGTTTGCATATGTCCAAGGGAACTTGATGGATCTTCTTTTAAAGAAATCTTCCATTTTTGCTTTAAATGCTTCTTCTAGTTCTTTAGTTATGTACGTGACCTTAGGCTCCTCAATTGTTCCCAAATTGATGTACGTGATGTCTTCAATTCTTATTGTAGATGTCTCATGATATTTGGGAATAGAATCAAATTCCCCATCCTCTAGTTCCTCATAAAGGTTTTCATTAGAGGATACATCTTTTATTTTTACTTTTTCATGATCCAAAAGTGCCTCATTGAGGTTTTCACTAAGGGATCTTTCTTTTTATTTTTTCCTTTTTTTATTATTTTTTTATTGAGGCACATGATTTGTTCCCAAAAATAGGCATCTTTATGCAACTTTATTTGATGTTCTTACTTGCGATCTTCAAAGGGTATGTTGTCAAAGACTCCCATGATTTCTGTTATTGCTTCATATTTTGAAATGTATCAAATACATGAGGCCCTTATTGGTACCAATCAATTAATTTAGGGTATACAAGTGGAAGGTAAATGGAGGATGTTATGGTGAATACATGGCCTGTTTCAAAGAGTTCGATGATGGTTTGGAAGGATTCTTCAATGACTTCCTCTTGAGATATTTTATCAATAAAAGTCTTACTGCCTTTATCATGAGTACATTGAGGTCTTATGGTTACCAAATATGTGGCCAAGAAGTTGAGTCCTTGATGATCTTTATATTCTTGAAGCTAAATAGGTTATATTATCCCTTGTTCTTGTGCCCCCAATCCTTTGCCCTTATAGCCCCAATTTTTGCATAAGTCATGTCCTTTAGGGTAACGATGAATCTCAAGAGCAAGTAGTGATTGTTCGTCCTCTTCCTTATATAACCATGAAGAGACGTCCATGTCCAAACCCAAATATTCTTTGTATAAAAATCCCCATTTGTTAAAAAATTTGGTCTCTTGGTTTCAAGTTGAGTGTGTAGCCATATGATCATGGGGAAGTAGGGAGTTGTCCTATACAAAAGGAATTTTGCATCCTATACTCTCCACATCATTTATTAGTTATCTTGACCTTGCTTTTGGGAATATGGTGTGATGTGGATGACGGTTGTAAGGTGGATGGATTGAGGTATGTGGAAGAAGTGGAGGCTTCATCATTGATAGGGAAATGGTGGTAGCTTTTGTATTTTCCTTCCAATGATTTGTAATATTAGAAAGGTTGTGGATCGATGGGGATGGTGATTTCTTTTCCATCATGTGAAAATTTTAAGCATTGATGATAGGTGGAAGGGATAGCTTGCATGGCATGTATCCAAGGTCATCCAAGAAGTATATTATATGGTAAGTCAAGGTCAAGTATCTGACATGTTATTTCCATAATGGTCAGACCAACTTGATTAGGTAGCTTGATGGTCCCTTTTGATTCTCTTTTTGCATTGTCATATGCCTTTATTGTTATTTTTTTGTGGGGATCGATGACGTCCTCTGAGTAGCCCAACTTCCTTATTAGCTTCAAAGTGCATAGATTAAGTCTTGATTCACCATCTAATTTTTTGCTACATAAAACAAAATTATATTAATTTTTTAGAAAATTTATGTCATTGCTTCATTCCTATAGTGGCTCCCAGCCAAACCCATGACCACCCATACATACAGAGCTTCACATTTTGAACATTGCCCAGATGTTGATGTTGTAAAAGATACAAACTTTACACCCCATTACCCCACCCAAAATATAGAGTATCGGGCTACATCTTAATAGATGATATTACACTTCTCTAAAGCATAATCAGACACACCAAAAAGGAAGCAAAAATTAACCTTGACCACATTTCATTCGAATTCTATGCCTTCATCAATAAGGCATTCAAAGAAATTGCTTCTCCATTCCCCATTAGGAGTTGGCTCCAAATAGAGAAACTGATGTAGAAATTCGGCACTGTGAACAACATGAGCCTTGTGTTCCAAAAGGGCCATTCCCTTCATGTCCAGAAAGAATGGGTAGTGTTTCACATGGACGCCTGGTAAGAGGATCCTTTCCATATCCTTCAATTGTGGCATGTGAACCCTGAGCTCAACAATGATGATCATGTCCTCGACTCTGTCCAGCAGCTTCGACCAAACCAATTTCCTTGCCATCATTAGCATCATTGCCTTTGACATCTCCAAATCAAGGAGGGTAGCAATGAACCGGGAGGTAATGTCAACATTCACCCTATACCTCTCCTTGGATACCAAGAATTTTGACCCCAACACCAGCTCTATCGCTTCCACCACCAAGTATTCATCCTCCATAAAGACCAACTTCAACCTGTTGTCTATGATTTTCCCCAAAAAATTTGATTTCTTGCATGGGATGGTGAGATGGATGGGAGTCTCCATCTTGCCAATTAACACTCAAATAAAAATTGATATCACTATTACCACTTAGCCTTCCTTATAACACCCATCAAATGTGCCATCATAAATGGCATTTAATACTCCTTAGCGTGAGCCTTACCACTTCATCCTTTCAGCCTACCCTAGGCTAATGAAAATCCATGTGAGAGGATATAATTTCCTATTTCCAAAGTACTTTAGTATTGCGCCAACCTATCTTATGCTCTAGAGATGTCCTTTCCCAACAACACAATGTAGTGAGCTCGCAAGAGTGCCACGAAATTGAAGCTTTAGGGGGCCTATACTAGATCAGTTGACCCTCTATATATTTTGGTGGCCTTTCTTCCATCTGTACCCTCATTCATGAATTTTTTTGCTGCCCTATTTTCTTCCTTGTAAATGTGTTTTACAGAGAAGCACCCTAGATCACCTAAAAGTTGGCAAGCCAATTCTAATAGAAGTTGTAGTTTCCAATTTTCTAACCTACCCACCTGCAAAGCTTGGATAACCACCAACGAATCCCCTTCAATTTCAAGATAATGTAGATTCAAATCCTTACATAGCTAAAGACTTCTCACAAGATCCAAAAGCTCCACCATTGTGTTGGTTCCTTCTGGAATTGGCAATGACCTTTCTACCACCACCCTGCCTTCCCAGTCTCGAATTTTGCTACTTGCCCCAGAAACTCCAGGGTTGCCCCTTGAAGCACCATCAAAGTTCAATTTGAACCAACCTTCCTTAGGTTTTTTCTAGAATTCCTTGTCCCTTGTGCAACCAAAAGCATTGGAGGAAGATGCCCCTTGTGAAGGCAGGAGAAGGCCAAACCACGATCAATGCATCTTGACATCCCAATCTAAAGCCTTACTTGTGTTCATTTGAGTTTTCCAAGCATTCATCACTTCAACTATGGCCACTTCAAGTCGATTGACAAAGGTGGGACCCTAATCCACCATCTATTAAGACTCTTTTGATGTTATGTTTATGGACAATGGCTTCAATGTGCAATGGTTTATTATGAGGTGTTTCAGAATGGAGTGATGGGTCTAGATAATAGTTAGTTTTTATAGCTTTTATACATGATCAGAGACATTATCAAGACATTTCTCCTATACATATTCATACATTATGCTATCTTTGATACTTACTTTGCAACCGTAAACCTAATTTAAGTATATGGAAATATATTATGATGTGATGGTTAATGCATGATTTATGTGTGAATTGTGATTGCATATCTATGCTTAGTCATGGTTGTTAGTATGTGTGCTTATTTTGTGAACTAACCCCTTGTAGCCAGAGGAGGCACTGTAGCCAACAACAACTACAGTACAAAGCCCGCAGCTGAAGCAGTTCCTGAACAACAAAATAGGGGATTCCTAGAATAAATTAAACATGATGACTACAACATGAAGACATTTAACAAATGAGATAATGCATCATTATGATGACTAATAAAGATTAAAGAAGGAATACTCTTGTTACAATTGGAATACTAAACAAAACTAATTTTGAGCATTCTACGTTCCAATCTGTTACAAATAGAGTTATAATCCAATTTGGATTCTTCTTCTTTTCTAGTCGCATTTAGAGTTAACTGAATCTTTGTCACCTTCTAAAATCTAGGGAGTGGTCATTAGAGGTTTTAGTTTAGAATCCTAATTTAAATAAGCTCCCTTGTACCTATATGTATAACACGTTGGTTGAGTCTTAGGTTAGCTAGTCAATTTTTATCAGTTATCATATACTCTTCAATTTTCAGTTGAAATACAACTTATGTTTATTATGCAATGATGATTTCATGAATAAGATCTTTGATCATAATCTTATGTGATATTATGGATTTGTGAAATGATGAATTTGAGTTACTATGATTGTGTTGGATCTTAAGAGTTATATTTGGTTTACATTAAGTGAAGACAAATACTTGAGCAAGGGCCGCTCAAGGTAATTTTCCTTCACTCCTTTCTTTCAATTATTTCAATTTTGTTTAGTTATTACTTTGTAAATGCAATTTGTGTAAAATAGATTCTTGTGTTTTTAATCATTAATGAATGCATGAAAAATCTCTATTTCATAATTATATTGCAATTACTAGAGTTATTGTACTTCAGAGTGTAGAATAGGTTCAATTAACAATTCAGTTAGTTTCCAACATTCACTTATGAACATTAGTTGACTATAGTCTTATACTATAGGTACTTGTAGCCATAGGAACAACTTTGCTTTCTTTACTGTTTTTTAGTTTTATGAATTTCCAATAAGTATAGTATCTTATCAAGAATGGTTTAGATAGTCTCCAATATTCGAAAGCACATACAGTGCCAATACTATCACAAGCTTACTAGCCCTGGTCGATAGTCAATGAAATCCTTTTTAGATGTTAAGTGGATTGTTTAGCTAGGTTTTCCCTCTGAATCGTGGGTTCACCACCAAGTTTACTAGACACCAGTAGGGACTACATTTTTGGCGTCGTTTTCAGGGATGGTGCTACTCTCAAAGATTGGTTTCTTTCATTTTCAAGCTTTCGTAGTTTAGAATTTACTTTCAATATTAGGACTGTTAGGTTTAATCTTATCAAATACCAAAGAATTCTACTAACATTATGTAGGATCCATTGCCATACAAAGTCATATCTATTGTATGTGGAGGTAGAGAGACTCTTTGGGAAGATTCTTCCCCTCAAAGCCAAAAAGATAGAGAAAATGTTGGTGACTCCATTTATCAGAGTGAGGGTACTACTAAAGAAGAATATTCCATTTCACCAACATCTACTGAGAATATAGAGGGGACCTTCCAAATAATGGGTGATGCAGTAGTGGATGATCTGATCGAACATGTGACCTTTGAATTTCCAATTACCAGGAAAGGGATACTATGCTGAAGAATATCCCTCCTTCAACATTACCAGTCTTCTATGGGTTGGTGACTGAAGATCTAGACACGTTCTTGTTTGATTTTGATGTCCTATGTAGGAGTTATGACTATACAACTGATGCTCATAAGCTCAAGTTATTCCTTGCTACTCTAAAAGATGTTGCCCTGAGATGGTTTATGGGATTAGGAAAAGGTGTTGTTCCAAATTGGGACATCATTAAAATAAAATTATTGGAGAAATACCAAGATTATTTTAGAGGAGTTGATAGGAGAAGATATGATATCTTCAGGATGACTCAAAAAGAGGATGAGCCATTGGAAGAATATGTAGAAAGGTTTTAATTTTGCTTGAACAAAAACCCACAGAATAAGCTCTTTAAGGAATTATTGAATCTTGTATTCCTAAGAGAAGTTTATGAAGATTGTATGGATGACCTCAATCTTATTGGGCAAGGTGACGTGTCTCAATTACCCTTTGAAGAAATCTACAGGTTCTGCATAAACTACTCTAGGACCTTCACTAAAAGGTCAAGGGGAGAAAGAGCATCCACCATGGGTAAGACATATAATGGGGTTTCAAGAGTGGAGTTAAGTAACCTACTATCTAATATGAAGGTGGATATCATAAGTCACCTAGATACTTAGTTGGACACTCTGCATATAAAGAAGAAACAAGAAGAGGTTGAAGCTATGCTCACTGAATACTACCCCAATTGTAGACAAAGAAAAGAAAATTTCAAGTGCAAGAGAGTTGCTATTATTACAGAGGACAAATCAAAAAAATTGAATTTCAACCACTTGAAGGAGAAGATGGACAACTATTTTACATTGCTCAAAGAAGGCCATGGTATCCAAGACAAGGTATGCCACAAACCCTCTTAATTCCAATACATCTTTTCTTATTGGTAATCAAAAAAATTCTACTTGGAATTCTCAGCCCCAGCTAAATAATCAAAACCCTTAGCAATGGAAAAACCCCAAAAAAACTAGAAGCAACAACAACCAAATACTTGGTCATAGCCAAACTTTTAGGGTACCAATTATAACCCTTAATGGCTATTGCAGCAAAACCCGTGGCAGCCATAATGGCAAAAAGGTTAGTGACAACAACAATAGAATGTGAATTACCAACAACCCTTGCCACCTTCTCAGCCACAACAACAAGCTATCATGCATACTCCCCTAAACACAACATCTCAGCCACCTAGACCACCACAATTACCTACCCAACTTGCACCTAACCCTAACAACAAGCATGTCCAATAGGCTTATACTAACGAGGTTATACAATACCCCACTTGTGGGGTAGAGGTGAGTGATGTCCACCTCAAGTCAGGGAAGACACTAGCTAGACCTTCATCCCCCCCATATCATTGAGATGAAGGATGAGGAACTTGTAGTTGAAGCTTCAGACAATTCACCTCTGGAACCTAGGTCAAATTAGGTAAAATAGATTACCTCAAGTCCAGAGCCTCCTTTCCCTAAGTATTTAGCCATTCAAACACATCATACCCAAGCTGAGAAAGACCTATTGGGTCAGCTAAAGGATGCCAATATCAAGATTCCCCTCATCCAAACTATAAAGGATATCCTAATCTACACCAAGATAGTGAGGGACCTATGTCTTAAGAAACCAAGGAGAAAGAGAAAGGACCCTCAAATAGTTCATGTCCTAGGAAACCTTGTTGATATTATGCTAGGGAATATAACTGTCCCTAAATACACATACCCTGGTAGTCTAGTAGTGGATGTTAAGATTAATGGGACCCTTATCAAGAATACCTTAATTGACCTAGGGGCAGTAATTAATGTTATGACTAAAGATACAATGTAGTTACTTTAATTAGCTAACCTTAGACCTACACCAACTGTTGTACAGTTGGAAGATAGGTCAATAGTAAAGCTTGAGGGAATCATTGAGGATTTAGTCATTACCTTAGATTCATGAGAGTATCTTGAAGACTTTATAGTCTTGTAGTAAAAAGTTAACCTTGTAGGATATCCACTCATTTTAGGCAGACCATGGTTAGCTACAGCTAATGTATTCATAGGTTGTAGGTCTAGAAACATGATAATATCTAATGGGACTGTAACCAACAAATTGGTTCTCTATCCACTAGCCCAACCTCATGAAAAACTCAAGAAAAATATATGGCCTACTTTGGATGAAGAAGATCATTGCTCACTGTAAACTCTCATGACAATAGAATGCAACCCTTTGTTAAGAACCCAAGATGAGTATGACTTAATTGACCATATTGTATAAAACAATTGTGATAGGGACCCATAGCAACAAGACTGTCTCTCATGTCTGCAGGATCCACTACAGACCATTATACCTGTGAATTCATCAAAAGAGGTATCCCAACTGTTCCATTCCCTTTTTCCACAACAATTTGTTACCAACATTAGAGGCCTTGATCTCTCATTTGTGCAATCACAATCCAAAAATTTGGAAATTATGCTAGGTAAAACCCTGAACATCAACAATAGATTAACTGAAGAGTAGCAAACTTCCCTGAACACTGTGTTGTAGCACACATAGCAGCCTTTGCATTGACTACCATGATATGAAAGGAATTGATCTAGAACTTTGCATGCATATAATCTATATAAATGATGGTTTCAAGCCAATTAGATAGCCCCAAAGGAGAATGAACCCTGCCTTAAGAGAAATAGTCAAGACTAAGTTGCAAAAGCTACTAGATACAGGCTTCATTTATCCCATTTTTGATAGCCAATTGGTGTCACAATTAGTCATTGTTCCTAAAAAAGGAGGAAAATGGAGGGTATGTGTGGACTATAGGGAGTTGAACACTGCAACAAGAAAGGATCACTTTCCCCTACCTTTTATTGATCAAGTGCTTGATTCCTTATCAGGAAAAAGTACTTCTCTTTCCTAGATAGGTTTAGTGGCTATAACCGGATAAAAATAGCTCCTGAGAACTAGGATAAGACTACATTTACATGCCCTTGGGGTACTTACACCTATTTTTTTCTCCCCTTTGGACTATGTAATTCCCCAACAACTTTTTAGAGGGTAGTGCTAAGTATCTTTTTAGACTATGGTCATGATTCCATGGAAATCTACATGGATGACTTCAGTACATATGAAAACACCTATGAAGATGCACTCAACAATTTGGAAAAGGTTTTGAAAATGTGTAAATAACATAACCTATCATTGAGTCATGAAAAATGTTTCATGATGATGACTCAAGGAATTGTACTAGGACACTTCATCTCAAGTGAAGGTATTCAGGTGGAACCCAACAAGATTGAGATCATTTCCACACTTCCTATGCCACATAAGCAAAAAGATGCCAGAAGCTTCTTACGCCATGCACGCTACTATAGGAGATTCATCCAAGATTTCAGCAAAATTGTAGCACCATTGTTTGTCTTACTCACCAATGACATTGAATTTGAATGGACTGTAGAATGTCAACGTTCTTTTAAAGCACATAAGACAGCCTTGACACAAGCACATGTCTTAAGGGAGCCAAATTGGACACTACCTTTCCATATACACACTAATGCTTCAAATTTTTTAATAGGAGTGGTCTTAAGACAAAAAGAAGGGAACAAAGAATATGTCATCTACTATATCAACAAGAATTTGCAAGGAGTTAAGCTTAATTATACTATCATTGAGAAAGAGATGTCGGCAGTTGTTTATGTTATCAACAAGTTTAGGCATTATATCATTAGTTATCAAGTCTTGTTTCATACAAATCATACAACCATAAGATGCTTGATGAAAAAACTTGTAGTTTGGGGGAGACTAGTCAGATGACTACTCTTACTATAGGAGTTTAACATAACAATACTGGTTAAGCCAAGGAAAGCTAATGTGGTGGTAGATTTTTTGTCTAGGTTGCCCACACAAGTAGAAGAAGGTGTCATGGATGACTCTTTTCCAAATGAGCATTTGTTTTCTATTATAGTACACACACCATGGTTTGTTGATATTGCAAACTACCTAGTGGAAGGACAAATTCCATCACATTTATCTCCTAAAGAAAAGAGATATTCGGTGCATAAAATATTTCCATATTCTTGGGTAGTTGGTTACTTATTTTACACTAGTCTAGATAATATCATGAGAAGATGTATAAGAGAAGATGAGATCTTTGACATTCTAAAGGTTTGTCATGATGAGCCCTGTGGGGGTCACTATGTAGCCAAAAGGAAAGCATTTAAGATCTTGATGTTGCAATTATGAAGGTGATGTCATGGAAGTTGGTTTTTGGTTGTATATATCGAGGATATTGAGAAAATTGTAATAAAGAAGGTTTGCAGGTTGTTCATGTATAGTTGTGATGTTGAAGAAGTGTTAAAAGTACATGGAGTTATCCTTATGTTGCTATGTATGGAGGTGTGTTAGAGTGAAGTATGTTCTACAATGATGTCTCTGGTACTTGGGTTCCAAGTGCTTTTGAGAAAATTTGATAAATAGAAAAAATAGTGTCATGCAGGTGTTTAGTATATGCTCCAAGATGTGCTCCACGGTTCTTCTAAGTTGCTACTATGCTTGTGCAAATCTGAGGTATTGTTCATGGCTATTGGTAGTTGTTATATCTAGAATTTGGGCTTCTATATAGTTGTACAGTGCGAGATATTTTCACTAGTATGTGAACTATGCATTTCAATGTGTCTAGTTGTGGTTTGGGAGAAATGTATTTGCTCTACATTTCTCCACATTCTGGTTTTAGGACTTGTGGTTTTGATAATAGGTTGATAAGTTTTCTCTCTTCTCTTACTTTGTTCAAGAGGAATTAAGATTTGGTGTTGTTGTTGATCAGAATTTGTGTTGCAATGTATTCCAATGGTTGACAGGATTATCCAAATATACAAAATGATCATGCTTTTCAAGTGAAGTTTTTTGCAAAGATTCTATATGAATTTTTAAGTGTTTATTGCTAACTTCATATCATGTTCAAGTGAAGTTTGTTGTTCTAAAATATTGGACTAAGTTAAGGATGTGTGTGTTTAATTGTTTTATGTGTTTTACACGGGTGTTGGTTGACCTTGTGTTAAACACTACTTGTGAAGTTCATGGAAGCATACTAAGGTGTATTGAGACTCATTTAGGTCCTCATTAAGTATGTGTTTGGGTCACCCTCATTCTCTTCCACCGTAGGAATGCTTTGGCGTCAACCTAATTTGGATTTGTAAATACAAATGGTGTATGGCTAAACTTGGAAGAGTTTCAAGGTTGAAGATGGTATAAGTACAATTTGAGATGATGTGAGATAGCAATGCATGATGCGAGGTTGAGCAGATCAGTGTGAATTTCAAAGTGTTGAGTTCTTGAAGGCAGTGAGCTGAAGGTGTACTCTATCTTTCAAGCATGTCTGCAAATGTGTGAGAAAATTATGGTGGAATCTCTATTTCATTGAGATAGTTTTCTCTCTGTAACAATCCTCTTCTATCTTCTTTGTAATTTTGTGGTAGTAAGCCTAGGTAGTCAGCCCTCATTGGTAGTGTGTCCTATATTGGCAGTGAACCTTTCTAGCAGTGAGCCTTTGTATTTAGTTTTGGAATTATTTATAATCTGAGCTAATCTTCACTGTGGTTTTTCCCTCATTGGGTTTTCCATGTAAATCTGGTGTTATTGTGTGTTCATGGTTTTATTACTTTCAGTTTCTATTTTTGCACTTGACGATTTAACACATTAGCAGAGTAAGGGTTTGGTGAATGCTTATTGATCTAACTTCTGGTCAATAATTTTAAAGTTTAAAATTGCTACAACTAATTCACCCCCCTCTTAGTTGTCTTGTTCAACAATTGGTATCAGAGCAAGGTTCCTTGGAGAAGATTTTTACTTAAGGAAGGTACGGGATGGCGAACAAGAGCACTATTGAGTGTCATAGGTTTGATGGCACTGACTATGCATTCTGGAAAATAAAGATGGAAGGATATCTATCATACTATGGACATGAGATCAAAAAGTCTATTCAAAACCAGTATGTTGCTCCGACGAATGATCCAAGTACTGCTGATGAGATCAAATTGCATGAGATCAACAATAAGGCAAGGTTTATTATTGTAAATAGTCTTTCAAATTCTAAATTAGTTAAATTTATGAATCTAAATACTGCTAAATGTTAGGGTTAGAAAGGCAGATATCTAACAATTAAAATGCAGATTTAAGTAATAAATAGATAAACTAAAACACACATAGAATAAATTATAACATAGAGAATTTAACATGGTTCACCCAATTCGGGCTAAATCCACCAAACTGCAACCATCCAATGATTTTATTATCCAGTGCAAAAACCTATTACAATCTTGCGAATAATCGCGTTTTTCATCATACTGTAACCCCCATCTAAACCCCTTTTTAACAAGCTTAGAAGCTTCTAGATTAGGGTTCTACAAAGTCAGTTTTTTTCCTTTTTCCGATGATGATGCGAAAAAGTAGGAGAAAATTTTTTCTCGGGGGCTACCACCCCCGAACCCCCACGCAAGGATACATGCAAGGGTGTACAATATAGCATGATCAATCACCACATACCAACAATCTCCCACTTGGAGACTAATCAGGCTCCACACCAACACAATCTCCCACTTGGAGACTGATCTTGGATGACACTGTTGCACTTACAGCTCCCACTGGAAATAAGTACCTTGGACCCTGCTGCTATGTTATACTTGAATTCAACCTTGAAGGCCAACCAAAGTTGAAGAGGATCTTAGCTTCTCCCTTGTCACCGCCTTCGTAAACATATCCACTGGATTGGCATCTGTATGTATCTTGTCCAGTTTGACCTATCCATCCTCTAACACCGACCGAATGAAATGATATCTCAACTGTATGTGTTTTGTTTTAGAATGCAAGGCATAATTCTTTGCAAGATGTATAACACTCTAGCTGTCTGTAAACAAGTAATTTATAGCCTGTTGTTTTCCCAACTCATCCATGAAAAGTTCTAGCCATATCATCTCCTTTGTTGCCTCTGTTGCAGCAACATACTCTGCCTCTGTGGTGGATAAAGCAACCACCTTTTGCAATCGAGAAATCCAGCTCACTGCTGTCCCACCAACTGTAAATACATAACCTGTGGTACTCCGCCTGGTATCTATATCCCCTGCCAAATCAAAGTCAACATAGCCTTTTAAATCAGTATTAGAGAACATAAGCATTTATTGGATGTACCTCTCAAGTACCTGAGAATTCATTTTACCGCATTCCAATGCTCAATTCCAGGATGACTCAAATACCTGCTAACAACTCCTACGGCATGTGCAATATCCAGTCTCATGCATACCATGGCGTACATTAAACTACCTACAGCTGAAGCATATGGTACCTTGGACATTTTTTCTTCCTTCTCTTATGTCTTTGGACACATATCCTTAGTCAATTTAACATGACTAGGCAAAGGTGTGCTGAAAGCTTTTGCATTCTCCATATGAAATCTCTGCAACACCTTTTCAACATAATTAGCCTGAGATAAAAACATTTTTCTATTTTTCCTATCTCTACAAATTTTCATGCCAAGGATTTGTTTTGTTGCCCCCAAATCCTTCATAGAAAAAGATTTTGCTAACTTTTGTTTTAGCTCACTTATGCGATCCATGTTAGACCCAGCTACAAGCATGTCATCAACATATAAACATAAAATAATGTAGTTTTCATTATCCAACCTCTTAAAATAAACACAATGGTCAAAATTACACCTGTTGTAGCCTTGCTCAGCCATAAAACTATCAAATTTCAAGTACCATTGTCGAGGTGTTTGCTTCAAGCCATATAAAATTTTCTTCAATCTGCACACTAGTTTCTCCTTACCTTTGACCTCAAATCCCTGTGGCTGTTCCATATATATTTCCTCTTCCAAATCACCATGGAGAAAGTTTGTTTTAACATCAAGCTGTTCTAAATGGAAATCTTCAGCAGCCACAATACTTAAAACAATACAAATAGAAGTCATTTTAACAACTGGAGAAAAAATCTCATCAAAATTAATACCCTTTTTCTGTGCAAATCCCTTTACAACTAATCTGGATTTAAATCTCTTCCTACCTCCATCCTCCTCTTTCAGCCTATAAACCCATTTGTTTGGTAAAGAATTTTTACCTGCAGGCAACTTGCATAATTCCCAAGTCTGATTTTTCAGCAAGGAGTCCATTTCTTCTTCCATTCCATGCTCCCACTGAACCTTGGTATCCACCTGCATAGCTTCATCATAATATTCTGGTTCACCAGCATCAGTTAATAAAATAGTATACAAAGAGGGAGAGAATCTTTCTGGAGGTCTACTTATCCTTGAAGATCGTCTAACATTCACAGGAGTTTGTGGTATTTGTTGTTGTTGTTGTTGCGGAGAATGAGGAACCACTGAAACATCATTGTTTGGAATATCATCCAACAATGCATAATCATTTTCTTTCTTCTCATGCTACAACAACAGATCTTTGTACAACACTTTCTCATTGAATATGACATCCCTGCTTCTCACAATTTTCTGATTTTCAAAATCTCAAAGCCTATAACCAAATTCATCAATGCCATATCCAACAAATATACATTTCTTTGATTTTGCATCAAGCTTGGTTCTATTTTTAGAATCTACATGTGCAAATGCTTCACAACCGAAGGTTTTGAGAAAAGAATTACTCGCCTTCTTACCTTTCCATGCTTCCTCTGGAATACCACAACCCAAAGGATTAGAGGGACCTCTATTAATTAAATAAACAATAGTGTTTATAGTCTCTGCCCACATTTTTAAAGGTAACCCAACATGCAATCTCATAGTCCATGCACACTCCATTATTGTTCTATTCATGCGCTCAGCACTCCATTTTCCTGTGGAGTCCTTGGAACTATTTTCTGCCTATGAATACCATTAGAGGAACAATAATCTTCAAACTCTTTGCTGCAATACTCACCACCATTATTAGATCTGAGACATTTTAGCTTTTTACCCATCTCATTCTCAACCAAGCTTCTCCATTTTTTAAAAGTTTCAAATACATCAAATTTCTGCCTAAGGAAATAAATCCATACCTTCCTAGTTGCATCATCAATGAATGTAACATAATACGAGAGCCACGAGAGAAGATACCTGAGTTG
This sequence comes from Sequoia sempervirens, assembly GCA_007258455.2. Classification (NCBI taxonomy): domain Eukaryota; kingdom Viridiplantae; phylum Streptophyta; class Pinopsida; order Cupressales; family Cupressaceae; genus Sequoia; species Sequoia sempervirens. Next base: position 932,291,126 of record VDFB02281492.1, read on the forward strand.
GTCCCCATACATCCATATGCACAAGATCCAATTTCTCATCTTTCTTTTGCTTCCCATCCTTGAGAAAACTTACTCTCTTTTGTTTTCCATACACACAACTTTCACAGAAATCCATATTAACACATTTTAGACTTGGTAAAACATTATTTGAATGAAGTATTTTCATACCTTTTGCACTCATATGCCCAAGTCTATTATGCCACAGTGCTGATTCAGAGTCCACAACAACTGTATGATCTTCTACCTGCTAAACCACAACAATTGTTCCTGAACATTGACCTTATTCTGTAACAATTAAAGTAGAAGGAACATTATGACTTGTAAAAAGATATAAGGTGCCTAATTTCACACCTTTTTCTACCACTAAGGCACCCTTTGTGACCTTCCAATTTTTATCACTAAATGTAACAACACAACCTTCATCATCTAGTTGCCCTGCTAAAATTAAATTTTTGCTTAACTTTGGAACATTCCTTACCTCATGTAGTAGCCAATGATTCCCATTCTGCAACTTAATCTTGATTCTTCCCTTTCCAACAATCTGACAGCCTGGTTCGTTATCTCCTAAATAAACCAGCCCAAAATCCCCTTGGACATAATCAAGAAAATAAATTCTATGGAGGGTAGCATGAAATGAAGCCCCTGAATCTAACACCCAAGAATCATCAACATTATCAAGGGAAAGAATCAAAACATCCTCATTAGATTTATTACTTACCACATTTTCCTCTTTACTTCCTTCCTTTTTGACTCCTTTATTTTTCTGAGACCAACAATCTTTCTTTAAATGACCCAGCTTACCACAGTACCAACAATCCCTCTTGTCTCTAGATTGGGACATTTTGTCCTTTGATTTTCCTCGTGACTTCCCACGATTTCTAGAATTGTTTCCTCTCTCCTTTGTTTTTCCCCTACTTTCTACATTCAAAACACTGCCTGATGTGGATGTTCCACCTGAGCTTTTCCTACGAATTTCCTCACTTAAAATAACACCAACAACATCGTCAAATTTCAATGTATTCGAACCAGAAACAGAATTGCTAACAGCCATTACCAAGCTATTCCAGCTTTCAGGCAAAGAACACAGAATCAAAAGAGCCCTAACTTCTTCATCAAAGTTTATTTTTACAGAAGTTAATTGACTGGTGACCGTATTAAACTCATTTAAATGATCAGTAACTGACCCACCTTCTACCATTTTCATATTAAATAAACGCTTCATAAGAAATACCTTATTCAAAGTGGAAGGATTTTCATATAACTTCGCTAGGGTTTCCATAAACTCTTGAGTTGTCTTTGTTGTTGTAATATTGAACGCCACCGATTGTGTCAAGCATAAACAAATACTACCAAGAGCCTTTCTATCCAAAATATCCCAGTCCTCATTAGACATTGTTGTGGGTTTCTTGGCTTTCCCTTCCAATGGCCACCATAAATCCTTCTGATAGAGGTAGTCCTCCATCTGCATCTTCCATAACTAATAGTTCTACCCATTAAAATTTTCAACCTTCTTACCCTCGTATGCCATTACTCCCACTCAACTGTGAGACCTTCCTATAGACGATAATCGAAACACAACCCACTCTGATACCACTTGTTAGGGTTAGAAAGGCAGATATCTAACAATTAAAATGCATATTTAAGTAATAAATAGAGAAACTAAAACACGCATATAATAAATTATAACATAGAGAATTTAACGTGGTTCACCCAATTCGGGCTACATCCACCAAACTGCAGCCATCCAATGACTTTATTATCCAGTACAAAAAACTATTACAATCTTGTGAATAATCATTTTTTTCATCATACTGTAACCCCCATCCGAACCCCTTTTTAACAAGCTTAGAAGCTTCTAGATTAGGGTTCTACAAAGTCAGTTTTTTTCCTTTTTCTATTGATTTTTCCTTTTCCGGTGACGACACAAAAAAGTAGGAGGAAAATTTTTCTCGGGGCCTGCCAACCCCGAACCCCCACCCGGGGCCCGGCCTGGCCCCGGACCCCGAAAATGATACATGTTGGGGTGTACAGTATAGCATGATTAGTCGCCACATACCAACACTAAAGAGGTATGGGATAAGTTGGAAAAGATGTATGAAGGAGATGAAAAGGTTAAACAAGAAAAGTTGCAGAAGTTAGAGGCACAATTTGAGATCCTATGAATGGGTGAAGATGAGAACATCAAATCCTAAATGTAGAGAGTAGATGAGATAGTAGGTGGAATGAGAGGACTTGGTGCACAAATAGATGAATCTAGGATAGTGAAGAAGGTACTCAAAACTTTCCCTGATATATATAGCGAAACGGTATCTGCTATAGAGGAAATTGTGGATTATAATACTTATACTAAAGATCAGTTGTTTAGTACTCTAACTTCATTTGAAATGAGAAAGCATGGCTTAAAAAATGGAACAAAGATAGAAGCTCCATTCAAGGCTGCAAAAGTGGAAGATCCAGATGAAGAAAATCTTGATGAAGTGGAAGCAAATTTTGTAAGAAGAATGAAAAAGGGTTCTAGTAAGTATCAAGGTAAATTACCTTTCAAATGTTTTCGCTATGGAGGAATAAGTCATTATGCTTCAAGATGTCCAAAAAGAGCTGAAAGAAATAAACATACATAAGGTAAATAAAATAAAGGAAAGATGATAAAAAAAGCATATTATGTCAATGAAAATGTTGGTATTTCTGATGATGAGTCTAATTATGGAGATTTTGATGATAATGAATGCTTCTTCCTAGCTTTAAAAGATGAATATACTCTTGAAAAATGTGTGAAGGAAAGTGCTCCAGAGAAAGTTGAAGGTACTGTGGTCTCTACTCTTCATACTAAACAAGAAGATAAATACTAGGTCATTGATAGTGGTTGCTCAAATCACATGACCAGTGACAAAAGTAAGTTTGTTAAACTTGAGAAATATGATGGAGGCTTAGTTAAGTTTGGAGATGATTCTGGTGCTAAGATTTGTGGGATGGGTTCAATCAATTTTGATGGAAAGCATAATACTGATGGTGTATAATATGTTAAGGGTTTGACACATAATCTCTTGACTATTGGAAAGATGTGTAAAAAGGGATATAATCTTGTGCTCAAGGATGAAAAATATGAAATCAGAAAAGGGTACAGAACTTTGATTATTGTTGGCAAGAAGACTGCAGGAAACATCTATCAACTTAAAGGTGTTGATGGACATTGCTTTATGTCTCAAATTAATGACAATTGGCTATGACATCGAAGGATGTGTCATATGAACTTTGACAACATGGTGAGAATTAGTGCAATACAAGCTGTGAGAGGTTTACCAAGAATTACAAAGCATGTTAATGCAGTCTGCAAGGACTCTCAATTTGGAAAGGAAACAACTTTAGGTCAAAGGAACAATCTACTATTAGACTACTGGATTTGATTCATACAGATATTTGTGGTCCTACAAGGGTGATAATTCTACAAGATGATAGGTATTTTATGATTTTGATTGATGATTACTCTAAAATGACATGGGTTACTTTTCTTAGAGAGAAATCTAATGCATTAGACAAATTCAAGGTATTTAAGGCAATGGTTGAGAATGAAGTAAATTTGAAAATAAAATGTCTAAGGTCTGACAAAGGTGGTGAATTCACCTCCAATGAGTTTAATATTTTTTGTGAAGCCCATGGAATAAGAAGACAATTGTTTTCCCCTAGAACTCCTCAGTAGAATGGAGTTGTTGAAAGAAATAATAGGACAATTCAAGAAGCTACTAGATCAATGATAACAGAGGTAGGTCTATCAGAAGTTTACTGGAGAGAAGCAATTCACATTGCTATTTATGTGTTCAACTAAGTTCAATCAAAAGCTAACAACACTAAGACTCCCTATGAGCTATGGTGTGGAAGGAATCCTACTGTCAAAAGGATATTTAGATATCTAAAAGGCACTCTGGATTATGGCTTATGGTATACTAGGGATACTGATTTTACACTAAATGCTTATACAAATGCAGATCAGGTAGGTTGTATTGAAGATAGAAAAAGTACAAGTGGTGGTGCATTCTTTCTTAGATGTAGATTGGTATCATGGTTAAGCAAAAAGCAAGATTTAGTTTCCTTATCCATTACATAGGCTAAGTATATTGTTGTAGCATCTTGCTGCACACAAGTTTTATGGATGAGACAGACATTAAAGGATATCAGAGTAATATATGATGATCCCATCTCTATTTTCTGTGATAATACAAGTGCAATTAACATTTCAAAGAATCTAGTGATGCACTCAAGGACAAAGCATATATCTATCAAGTATCACTTTTTGAGAGAGAAGGTTTTGGAGAATGAATTAAAGCTTGATTATATACCTATACAGGATCAAAATGCTGACATATTTACTAAGGCTCTTCCTAAATATACTTTTGAGTATCTCTAGGAGAAGTTAGGGGTTATTGCCCCTCCTTTCTTAAACTAGATGCATATGGAGATCCATCATTTTAGTGGATCTATGGATCTATCTTTCTTCTAGACTGATGTTTGGTGGCTACCTCTCAGAGGGAGCAGGTAGTGTCATGTGTTGTCATTATGGAGTTGATTGGGTTTACTCCTAAGGGGGAGTATTCAATACTAGTAATGTTCTTGGTGAAAAAGGGGAGAACAATGTAAAATATCTTTTTCCTTTTCCATTGATGTCAAATGGGGAGAAAGTATCATGTGAACAAGGGGAAGAGAAAGCATTCTGGAAAAGGGGGAGATTGATGGTTCAAAGATGTTGTATTGTCTTTGATGGTTTTTCAAATCATGTGTTGCCATCAATGACAAAGGGGGAGATTTTTGCAAGTATGAAAGTGTTGTCATTGATGTCAATTGGTTGTTGTTGTCATTGATTTCATGGAAGTTGGTTTTTGATTATATATGTCGAGGATATTGAGAAAATTGTAATAAAGAAGGTTTGTAGGTTGTGTATGTATAATTATGATGTTGAAGAAGTGCTATGAGTACATGGATTTATTCTTATGTTGTTATGTCTATAGGTGTGTTAGAGTGCAGTATGTGCTACAATGATTTCATTGGTACTTGGGTTCTAAGTGCTTTTGAGAAAATTTGATAAATAGATAAAATAGTGTCATGCAGGTGTTTAGTGTATGCTTCACGATTTTCTCTACATTTCTTCTAGGTTGTTTCTATACTTATGCGGATCTGAGGTATTTTTCATGGCTATTGTTAGTTGCTATATCCAAAATTTGGGCTTCTAGATCATTCTACAGTGCGAGATATTTTCACCAGTATGTGAACTAAGAATTTCAATGTGTCCGGCAATGGTCTGGGAGAAATGTATTTGCTCCGCATTTCTCTGCATTTTGGTTTCAAGACTTGTGGTTCTGAGAATAGGTTGATAAGGTTGCTCTCTTGCTTTGTTCAAGAGGAATTGAGATTTGGTGTTGTTTTTGATGAGTTTCTATGTTACAATGTATTCTAGTGGTCGACATGGTTATTCAAATATACGAAATGATCATACTTTTCAAGTGAAGTTTATTGGCGAAACTTCTAGATGAATTTTCAAGTGTTTATTACTTACTCCAGATTGTGTTCAAGTGAAGTTTGTTGTCTGAAAATATTGGACTAAGTTAAGGATGCGTGTGCTTAATTGTTTTACGTGTTTTACATAGGTGTTGGTCAACCTTGTGTTAAACACTACTTGTGAAATTCACGGAAGAGTATTAAGGCATGTTGGGACTTATTTAGGTCCTCATTAAGTATGTGTTTGGGTCACCCTCATTCTCTTCCATCGTAGGAATGCTTTGGCACTGACCTAATTTGAATTTGTAAATACAAATGGCGTATGGACAACCTTAGAAGAGTTTCAAGGTTGAAGACAGTATAAGTACAAGTTGAGATGTTGGTGAAAGACAAGATAGATGCAAGTTAGTGATGTGTGATGCGAGGTTAAGAAAATTAGTGTGAATTTCAAAGTGTTGAGTTCTTGAAGGTAATGAGCTGAAGGTGTACTCTATCTTTCAAGCATGTCTGCAAATGTGTGAGAAAATTATGGTGGAATCTCTATTACATTGAGATAGTTTTCTCTCTGTAACAATCCTCTTCTATCTTCTTTGTAATTTTGTGGCAGTGAGCCCTCATTGGAAAATGTGTCTTGTCTTGGTAGTGAGCCTTTGTATTCAGTTTTGGAATTCTTTATATTATGATCTAATCCTCACCATGGTGTTTCCCTCATTGGGTTTTCCACGTAAATATGGTGTTATTGTGTGCATGGTTTTATTACTTTCAGTTTCTATTTTTGCACTTAATGATTTAACACATTAACAGAGTAAGGGTTTGGTGAATGCTAATTAATCTAACTTCTGGTAAAGAATTTTATAAGGTTAAAATTTCTACAATTGATTCACCCCCCCTCTTAGTTGTCTTTTTCAACACTTGACAACAAGTTACTATTGGCCAACTCTTCACAAGGATTCAGTAAAGTACACCAGAAGTTGTGATAGATGTCAAAGGATGGGAAAACCAACAAGGTTAGATTAAATTCATTTGCAGCCATAAATAACATTAACACCATTTGACAAATGAGGGCTTGACTTCATTGGACCAATTTTACCAGCCTCTAATAATAAAGAGTATATTTTAATGTGTACAGATTATTTGAAAAAATGGGTTGAAGTCAAGGCATTATAGTTTACAAGAGATAGAAATGAAGCTAAGTTCTTGTATGAAGATATCTTTACCAAGTATGGAGTACCTAGAGAAATTGTCACTGATCAAGGTCCACAATTTACTTCTAACCATCATTTGGCTAAAGAATATTCAATAAGACACAGAAAATCCAAACCTTATCATCCCCAAGCCAATGGGTAGGTGGAGGTTACAAACAAAGAATTTGAGAATATTTTGACCAAAATAGTGCAAATTCATAGAAAGGACTGGGCATCAAGATTATCTAAAGTAGTATGGGCCTATAGAAAAACATGGAAAAACTACTATACATTTCACACCTTATGAGTTAGTCTATGGTAAAACAATAGTTTTGCCAATAGAGTTTAAATACAAGACACATAGGACAACATTTGATTTAGGCATGGATTTAATAGAAGCACATAAAAAGAGGTTACACAGTCTAAATGTATTGGATGAAATCAGAATAGAGGCAATGCATCATATAGAGATCATTCAAAAACAAAGAACCAAATGGCATAATATGTTAATCAAGGCCAATGAGTTCATTGTAGGTGACTGGGCTCTACTATATGATTTCAGGTACAAAGACCATAAGGGTAAGTTATATTCAAGATGGTTGGGACCCTATGAAATCCAACAAGTATTTCCCAATGGAGTAGTTAAGTTACAAACTATAGATGTAGTCAAATTCACATTGTTGGTAAATGGAGATAAATTGAAGATATATAAACAACCAACTTAGAAAGATGACTTTCTTCCTTCATTAATGAATCTATATGGTGAAAGTAATGATTCAAATATAGACAATCAATCATAAGATACTACTTCAGTAGTAGATACGACTGATTCTCATAGTTCCTTAGTAGATGACCTACATAGTTAATCCCCTGAGGTTACTCAGGTATAATTTACTATCCCACAAATTTATGCACACACAACATAATTACAATGATTCACAATCTTCTTCCATGATTTTTTTATGCTACTGAAGGAACCTATAACTTCATGTATTAAAGCTAGTATACTATAGTTTGGGCCCTATTGCAGTAGGGACCTGTAGCTTAATACATGTGAATAGTCACAGTATAGTTCAAGACATGATGCAGAAGGTACCCGCAATGATGTTTTTCAAAGTGTTTTAAAATTTGTGCTACATTAATTGCAATTTCTCATATTCCATTTCACCTTATCTCACACATGCAACATTATTCATATCATATTAAGTACATGTATCATGCTCATTCCATTCCACGTTGCCAATTCAAATTTCAAGTATTCGAACTATCACTTCATATCTTACCATCTGTACATTCTGCTTCATTTCATTACACACACCACCCTATCATTCAATTAACCATACATTGTAATTAACTCTTATCAAATCAATATCAAACTATGAATGCTCTTTAATCAACCTCATAAGCACAACATTCAATTAATCACATCTGATAGGTACACATACTACACTACCATCATTAACATGGATTTCAAAAATCTTTCATTATGTATTTACATTAAATTTAGCATGCTATATACTCATTACATTTATTTTCATGTTCTACAATCATACCCTTCGCCTATTTTTCACATTCCATGAAGTGAGGTCACCTCAAAACTTAAGTTGGGGGGTAATATATCAGCCAAATTTTTCATTTTTTGCCACCAAAAGCCAAATACGGAAAAAACATGCAAACCCTTTTTGTCCTAATGCTTTTTGTACCTGTAACCTTTTGCTATTAATATTAGTTGTCACTTCCTTAAGATCCTAGATTTTGAGCTAATTTGAACCCCATTTAAGCTGAATTAAGCTGATACAGAGGAGCAAGGGATGTAATAGTTGCAATTACAATGCAATTATAGTGGGAAGTGCATGTGCATGCAATGGAGTAGAGAGAGTTTGAAGGTGGTTAAGTTGAAATTGAGTTGAATTTCTAAGAAACATTGAGTAGAGGAAGAGTATTTCACCATGGGAGGTAACATTATCTGGAGAGAGCCATCAGCCCACAAGTAGATATTAGAGGACACATTGTGTCTTCCCATTTTCACAAGGGTCGGTTAGTTAGACTACTTCCTCAAATTGTCAGAGTACAATGAAGAAACGAATAGGCAATTTGCAACCACATTATAATTTGATGAGGCCACAGTCAAGGGTTTGAAGGTGGATGCTTCAGAGGCGGCAATTACACAAGTGTCAGGACTACCAAGGGTTGGAGCTAAGTTTCCTGCTCGAGAAAATATAGTCACAACTAGAGATGAGTTCAATGAACTAGGAGAGAACCTTGACTCCTCATCACAAGGTACCAAAAGACTATCGTTTCCATGGGTATGGGCCTTGATGGGGGTTAAAATGTTCCAATAGTTTTACCTTTTGTTTCCCTTTTTCCTTTATCTTTTCTGCCCTCCTATCATTATTTGTCATAGGAAGTATGAGTATTTGATAAAATGTAATAGGAAAGTAAAATGATTAGAAAATGCCAATGTTGGTTGAAATGTTAACTAATTTGTGGCTGACATGGTAGGAAATAATCAAAAAGTTGCTAAGGTGGTTGAGAACGCGAACAAGGGAATGATCAAGCTATTTTTGTTCATGTTTATTTTCGAAGATAGTACTTGTTAAGACTGTTTTATATTTTTTGGCCAGCGTCCATTGTTAGTTTTATCGAACTCATACATTTTTTTGTTTTATTGAACTTAAATGGTTTGTTGGCCGCAAGCCACAAACAAACTATACAAACCTATCGGTGCTTGTTTTAGTATAAATATGTGCAAACTTAAGACTTCTGATATAGATGATAATGCAAAGTTATTATGTTATTCCAAAAATCATTTTGAATTTCTCATATACATGTGTGATTGAGGTGAGTTAAGAATGTGTTAGTATTTCTATCATCAATCGACCAAGGAGGCAAGGCCCACTCTTTGCGTCAATTGGTGATTTACTTTTAGTTCCAGTGTGGTAATTAAATGTGTGATTTTTTCAAGTTTGTTTCTTTTTTGTACACATATTTAATTATTTACAGTCACGTTTAATTTGATTTGTTGTATGCAGATTAGATTATCCATAGTTACGTTTAATCTGATTTCAAGTTTGATCTCATTAATGTGTTTATTAAGTAATTTGAGGATTAAAGATTTGGTTTGTGCATATGGGAATTTATTGTTAACAACGCATCATTTCAAAAGCATGCTTTATTTGCTGTTATAATTTATGTCACTACAATTCCTATCATAATTTCTACTACACTTCCTATCACAATTTCTGTTAGGAAGCAAAAATAGCAGAATCAAACATAGTTCAGAATTAGGAGTTTATTGTGTAATTCTAAGACATTGATTTTAAGAGTTTAAATGAGAATTCAAGAGTGTGTGTGTTGTATTGAAATAAGAAGGTAGTGATTAAAAATATGAGTTTATTAAATTTATAGATTAAGAAGTGTTCCTTGATTTAAATGTATCCATCCCCCTTAGTTCATTAGTTTCAGCCCTTAGGTAGACTGCCACAACACCCTTCGTAAGTTTATGACTCCCAGATTGACAATTAAGGGATAAACTGAGGGAACTACTACAAAATTTTGAAGGACCAACCTAAATACATTTCCCAAATTGATAGAATCATGAGAGAAATTTATCTTCAATATCAATCCACAGTTTAATCCAATTAGGCCTCATGTGCCTCTTATATCATTAAGTGCATTACATGTGATGGTAGATTATCTCTATTATATATTGTTCATTTCAAATTATTAAGTCATCTCCGTAAAAATCTATTGGTTAATGCGCCCAATTATCTTTGCAATTTGCTCAAAAGAATGGGGTCAGAATATCAGAGGAAGAATAGTGATTCAGTCTTATCACATTATTATCTGATAACCTTATTAAAGTAAAAATGATTCTTAGGATTCATCACCCTCAGGTTTCTTGGGAGAATTTTATATCTTTTCAAAACATTAATCAAATCCTTGAGGAACTTGCAGAGCCAGAGGCCCCAAAATCACCTACTGAACCTATAAGAGAAACCCCTCCTGCTTCACCTACCTGTATCCAAGGTGAACTTGAGGAACAAACTAAGCAAGAGTTACCACATGCAGCCTCTAGGCAGCTTGCAACACAAGAGACTCCATCTTCCTCTAAAACACCTAGGACTAATAAAAAGAGAGGTAGCTCATCTACACCTTCTAAAGTACAAAATAAAAAGAAGGGTACACAAGAAAGGAAACCTACCCACCTAGGAATTTGGGCCATTTGAAGAAGGGTGTTATGGGAGGAAGTGTAGAGAAACTAGAAGAGGAAACAAGGGACAAAGAACAACAAGAAGAAAATGTTATGGTGGTTGATACTCATTCAAAAATGAAATGGAAAACCTTTGAGAATGTACATGTGCCTATAAAAAGAAAGTGGTATATATCTACCACCTCTAAGTCAGACTCAAAGGATGTATTTGTTGCCAATAAGACAAGAAAGAAAACCCCAATTAGCCCTAGTGATGAGGGTTATGATTATACAGGGGGTTGTGATGAATGGTTTTTAGAAGAGGAAATGTTTTTGGAGGACAAAAATGTTAAGAAGGAGCTACAGGAAGCTCTAGAAAGAATTAAACACCTAGAGAAACAAGTTAAGAATTATGAGAAGGATGAAGAAAGGGAGATAACGATACAAGATTTGGAAGAGGAACTACAAACATATAGACATGGGGAAAAATTGGACCTATTGGCACAACTTTCCATGGTCAAAATAGGGAGTAAAGAACTTGTAGTTGAAAATCAGAAGCCCCTGCTACAAAAACCCCTACATATCATACAACTCTATCCCTTGGTTACCAATTGTGGAAGATTACTCAAGAATTTTCTCAACAGAAGGAAAAATGGAAAAATGAAAATGAAGAAATGATGGCAGAGCATACAAAGATACTAGAGGGTAAGGACATTGAGTTAAGTAAGTTAGCAATAAAAGTGGAAGAGGTAGTAGATAAGGCTGCCCAAATTGTTAGATGTAGACCCCTAGCTAGAACTTATGCCTTGTTTTTCCAGGAAAAGTTTTTGAGCCTTCAATGTAGTAGGTTAATAAGCAACCAACTAGTTTCCATGAGTGAGAAATATGATTTCCTTAACGTTTTTGTTGATTCTACACTAGATGAGCAGGGCCAACTTTGTGAGTATTATCTACATAACTATGTAGTGCTGGAGGAAACAAAATGGAACCCCTTGATGTTTATGGGGGATTTACATGTAAGAGCACTAGCATCCTACTTTAGAAATGAAAGATTCAAGGGTGAACTCATGGAGGAGTATGAGGAGAGGAAAACCAATTACTCTCCTAGTAAGAAAGGAATCCAAGGACCCTGATGCAATCATAAATGAATGGTTACAACTTTTGGAGTACAAAGGACCAAGAGGAAAGATCATGAGATTGAGGATGCAAGATTACAATAGAATGTAGACATTGACAGTTGGATTGGTTCATCATTGTTACAAGTATGTGTAGGAGAGGTGGGAATTTTGAATCCAGAATTATAGAGGAAAGAGCCACATTCAGTGTACAACTTCATGGCCATGATTGAGAGAGTGTGCAAGTATATGGATATTGTTGTTGAAAAATCACTTAAATGGTTGCCACTCACATTCCAGCCACCAATACTCCTTTATCAAGTGCCACATTGGACATGAGATAAAATGGAGGAATGTGAGCAAGTTGAACTTATAAGAATGAGGAGACTCTCATGTTACAAAGGCTTTTACCTGAAGCAAATCAAAGGAGTAAACACTATCATGGATCTCAGAGAAATTACATTTCACAACAACTTCTAGCCCTAGTTGATTTGCTTGAGGGCAAGCAAAAGGGTAGTTGGGGGAAAGTATGGGTCTAGATAATAGTTAGTTTTTATAGATTTTATGCATGCTCAAAGACATTATCAAGATGTTTCTCCTATACATATTCATACATTATGCTATCTTTGATTCTTATTATGCAACCCTGAACTTGATTTAAGTATATGGAAATATATTATGATGTGATGGTTAATGCATGATTTATGTGTGGATATGTGTGAATTGTGATTGGATGTCTATGCTTAGTCATGGTTGTTAGTATGTGTGCATTTTTTGTGAACTAATCCCTTGCAGCTAGAGGATGCACTGCTCGCAATAACTATAACACAAATCCCGCAGCTGAAGGAGTTCCCAAACAACAAATAGGGGATTCCTAAAATAAACTGAACATGATGAAGTTACACTATGAAGACATTTAATGAAGGAGATAATGCATCATTATGATGACTAATAAAGATCGAATAAGGAAGACCTCTGTTACAATTGGAATTCTAAACAAAACTAATTTTAAGCATTCTACGTTCCAGTTTGTTACAAACAGAGTCATAATCCAATTTGGATTCTTCTTCTTTTCTAGTCGCATTTAGAGTTAGCTAAATCCTTGTCACCCTTTGAAATCTAGGGACTGGTCATTAAAGGTTTCAATTTAGAGTCCTACTTTAAATAAGCTCCCTCATGCCTATATGTACAACACATTGGTTGAGTCTTAGGTTAGCTAGTAAATTTTTGGTTAATCAGTTTTTATCGGTTATCAGATACTCTTCAATTTTTAGTTGAAATATAACTTATGTTTATTGTGCAATGATGATTTCATAAATAAGATCTTTGATTAGAATCTTATGTGATATTCTAGATTTGTGCAATGATAAATTTGAGTTACTATGATTATGTTGAATCTCAAGAGTTAGATTTGGTTTAGATTAAGTGAAGACAGCTACTTGAGCAAGGCCACTCAAGGTAACTTTCTTTCACTCCTTTCTTTCAGTTATTTCAATTTTGTTTAGTTATTACTTTGTAAATGCAGTTTGTGTAAAATAGATTCTTGTGTTTTTAATCATTAATGAATGCATGAACAATATTTGTTTCATAATTATGTTGCAATTACTAGAATTTTTGTACTCCAGAGTGTAGAATAGGTTCAATTAATAGTTTAGTCAGTTTCTAGAATTCACTTCTAAACAACAGTTAACAATAGTCTTATACTGTAGGTACCCATAGTCATAGAAACAACTTTGCTTTCTTTAATGTTTTGTAGTTTTATGATTTTCCAGTAAGTATAGTATCTTTCCTAGAATGGTTTAGATAGTCTCTAGTCTTTGAAAGCACATACAATTCCAATACCATCACAAGCTTACTATCCCTAGTCAATAATTTAATGAAGGTATTTTAAAATGTTAAGTGGATTGTTCAACTAGGTTTTCCCTTTGAATTGTGTGTTCACCACCAAGTTTACTAGACACCAGCAGGGACTCTACATGGAGGTCTTTATTGGTGAATGTCAAATGGTGTGTGGATGATAGGTGTCCAATTATAGCTTGGAACTGATTGACATTATGTCACTTGGTACCCTAGATTCTTAGAGAGCTTTATCAAGGGCTTCCTTATGTATGGGTGAAGTTCGAAGAAGTTCCAAAATGGAGATTTGTGATGGTTTTTTACCAAGGTGTACAATGATATTGTATTTATGGGTGGTTGATGGAGTGGATGATGAGGATGAAAGCCCTTGTATTGTCATTCAACATCGGTGGGTGGTGAATGCACAATTGGGTCCTTTGATGGTTATGGTGTTGCATTCTTCAATACATCTAATGCTTGTGTCATGTGATGATGCATTGGTTGTATTGTATGTGTATGAAATATTATTGTAGGAGGAAGATGCTTTTCCACCATTATGTTATGGGAGGGGGTGCATGTATATGCCTAGTTTCTCATTCGGGAAGTTTTGATTTTGAATTTTAATTTCTCCCTTGCCAATAAGATCTTGGATACAGTTCTTCAATTTCATGCATTTGATGGTACTATGCCCCTTGATTCAATGATATTCACAATATTTGTCATCCCTATACCATGCTGGTTTTTGTTTGCTTTCATCAAGGGGTGTGGTGATCAGATATTGGATTAAGTTTTCTTGTGCCAATTTGTGAAATACCATGTCAAGAGGTTCTCCCAAAGGGGTGTGTTTGTGCTTGGTTTGTTTTTTTTTGTTGCCTTTTCCTTGGGGGATGGTGATAGTATTGGTATTGTCTTGTTATCATGATGTTTTTGTATTGTTTGATGGGGGATTTTGCACATTTTGAACATGTTTGCTATCAGTTACTCCATCATTCACAACATTTTTATTTTTAGACCAATATTTAGGTTTTTCATTAGATGATTGATTATTGTCTTTTTGGTCCTTATAAATTTTGTTTCAACAATTAAAGCCTTTTCAATGGTTACCCATTTTTCAATGACTTCATCAAATGTGATAACACACTGTAGTTGTAAATGTAGGGCTATTTGTGGATGCAATTTTTTGATAAAGATGTAAACAATTTGCTTTTTTGGTACTTGTAAGGGGAATCTACTTGCAAGGTGTCTCCATCTTTGAAGGAATGTGGC
Source organism: Sequoia sempervirens (assembly GCA_007258455.2). Lineage (NCBI taxonomy): Eukaryota > Viridiplantae > Streptophyta > Pinopsida > Cupressales > Cupressaceae > Sequoia > Sequoia sempervirens. The sequence continues at coordinate 932,306,206 of VDFB02281492.1, forward strand.
AAAACTTTCCCCGTTATTTTGTTTTGTTATGCATAACTTAGCTAAGGTTATCTCTTGATCAATATTGTATGAAAAGTGAGTCACAAATCATTTGGCTAAGTCAGTAAAGGATGTTATGGACCCTTAGGGTAAATGTGTGAACCATTCCAAGGCTTGGCCACTAAGGGTTTTAGGGAATAACCTCATGAGGTATACATCGTTATAAGTGACTTCTTGGCATGCCACTCTAAATTCTTTAAGGTGTTCAATGGGGTTCACTTTCCCTTTGTATTTTTCAAACTTTGGCATCTCATAATCCTTAGGAAAGGGAATAGCTAGTATATATTGGTCAAATGGATAAGGGCATATGTCCTCATACCTAATGGTCTTCTTTGTTTGACCACTTTGGATTCCTTAGATCATGTCCTTCATATTGTACAACTCTTATGCTAGGTTAAGGTTGTTATGTGGTTGATTATGGAGTAAATGATTGTACATGTATTGATATGAAGATTGCAATGGGGGATTGTTGGTGTATTTTCAATGGCTAGGTGTTCAGGGCAAATTATTAATGTATTGATTATATTGAAGGTTTGATGTTGAAGGGCTATGAGGAGGTGGAGGTGGGGGATTGTTATATAAGGTATGTTGGGGGGTTGGATATTGGGGGATTATTAGTGTTATGTGGGGGATTATTGGGAGGTGGGGGTGGAGGATTGTTGTTTAGTGGTGGAGGTTGAGATACATTAAGTCCTTGTTGCAAAATGTAATTGGTGTGGATAGATAAGGTGGGAAGAGGTTGTGTGGGTATGGTTGGGTTGGGGGTGCATAAGTGACATTAGTGTTAAGATGAATGGTGACCCTTAAATGTGATGTAAGTGGGGGTAAATTTTTAAGAGGTTGGGTTGTATTTGTGGAGAAATGTGGATTATTATTGGGTTGTGTTGTGTTTGTGAGGGGAGGTAGATTAGTGTTAGGTTGTTTTATGTTTGTGAATGGAGGTATGTTGGTGTTAGGTTGTGTTCCAAGGACATGATTAAAGAAATTATTGGATGGTGATCGATTATTAGAAGGGTCACTACCCCTAGCTTGCAAAATATTAGTGTTAGAAGGAATTTTAGTCCCATGTGCTATGAGGTTGAGCACAAGGTTGTCTTTTCCAAGTAGGAAGAGTCTCTCCATGATCTCTTGGTTATGGGGATTGAAAGAAAATTTCCTTAGTCTAGGGGATTCTTCTTGGTCATCTACCATTTCCTCATGGGTTGTTTGTGGCTGGGATGAGTTGGTGTTGAAGAAGGCTTCTCCTTGGGAATCCATTAATTTATTTTCTTGTGCTCTAGTGATTGGCATGCAAAACAAGGATTCCTTGGAAGATTGGGTTAAATGTGTGTGGACTTTGGACTAGGTTTGGAATTGGATTTTGTGATGGGATGGCATGGGAGTTTGACTAAAGTTTGGATGATGAGGTTTTGAATGTGATTGGATGATTAAGATTGATTTAGGATGATTGATTTGATTGATTTGGGATGTTTGATTGGTTAACTTAAGATGATTGGATTATATGCAAAACCAATTTTGTAATCAAGAGCTAAAGTATAGATCCTTAGGATTAGATGAATTGGGATTTTGTGTTTGCTTACTTAGTATAGGAAAGTTCCTATGCAAGGTTAGATAAGGATGATTTGAAAAATTCAACTTAAGGGAGCCAAATCCTCAAGCTAAATAAACCAAAGAGATGAGCTAACCAAGGATGCAACTTAAGCTAGACAAGTTCTTAAGCTACCCCTAGATTAGTAGGATGATTAAGGATCTAGATTGAACCCTACTAACAAATTTGATCTTGCAAGGATGATAATGGGATTGGATAAGGATTTTTATGGGATGATTTTGGATGATTAAGAAATATGTTCTAATGTTTAATGATGATGAAATGGGAACAATACTAAGTACAAGATGATTATGGTGTCAAAAAGATGGAAAGGATAATTAAAATAGCGTAGGTGATGGAAATGATGAAGAACTCCAAGGTTTATCCTAAGACCATGGGGGAAAGTCAAAATGATAGATGATGACAAGATTTAGGTATGAATGAGGTGAAAAATAATGGTGTAAATGGTGGTCAAGAAATGATAGAGTTGTAGAATTTTTCAAACTAATCAAAGAACCCTACGAAGTAAATGTTAAAAGACTCAGGTTTTGTGGCTAAACACAGGCACAACTTTGCATATAGAGCTAGGTGTAGGCATAGTTTCAGAGGACACAAGTACAATAGTTTTTTACAAAAGCGCAAAATGACAATGGTGACATGGCAGAGTGCAAGGGCTAATATTTTAGGCGAAGGTGCAATAATTTTGGTCACAAGCACAGTTTTATAGTCTTAAGTATTTCGGTAAGAGCTTTAGCAAACAATAAAACACAATGGCCAAATTTGACAGATTTTTTCAGGGTATGGTCAATCCTCAGTCCCTTGAATGATTCATTTTCATTGGTATTGCATAAGAAGAAACTTCAAGCACTTGTTCACAAACCTAAATTACTCAAGTGGGTTTTATAGACTAGTGTAGTCCCATAACTTGGAATCTCCTTCGACTCAAATGTAGGGACACCTTAATGGGTGTGTACACTTTTCTCTTTGTGAGAGCGGAAGATAGGAGCCTTCGAGACTAGAAGGATGACCCAATCACCCTCTCCCCAAAAAGCTATGTGTAGCTTATGCTAAGCTGAGGATTTATGTCTCATATCAAGGGAGCCGCATGGTGGGGATCTATAGGGTGCGATGTGCATCCCTTGCACTACACTAGCCGTGTTCGAAGATCTTATATAGGTTACACAATTTTTTTCTAGGGCATCCTCTAAATACTTCAAGGGTACGTGAGGCAAAGTGAACACTAGTCTATCACAAGCGTGGGGCAGGAACTTTTAGTGGGAAAGCTCAAACTAGCCCTTCACTCTTAGCATGGAATCACCCTAAGCAATTAGAGATTCACCAATTATGACACTAGATTGGGGTACAACTTCCATTCTCCCCCTTTATATACCCCACCGATAACACATGGTTGAGGTTGTTCCCTAGGGTGATGAAATCCCTAGGTAGGCCTTCTAAAGGGAAAGTTATGCTAGGTGTTTTTGATCCCCAAGATTGCATGAAGTGCGAAGGGAGAGCATACACACAAAAATAGCACACCTTATGTTTACTTAAAACAATCTAAATAAAATGAAGAAATGCAAAAAAAAAAAATGATCCCCAAGATCACTCTAAGCGTGAGGGGAGAGCATACATCTATTGCACTCTTCCAAACATGACACACAAGTTTATTAATCCACTACTCCAACTTTAGTGCCTAATTTAGTAAAAAATTAAAATCTTTTATAAAACATTCTGCAAAACCATTGATTAGTAGTTTGATTTGTTTTATCTTGGAAAATTCAATTAGTTTCACCACTTGTTTGTTCAATTTGTTAGCTCAAAATATCAAAAATCAAAAGTGCAGCTTTACAGTCAAACATCATCAAAAGTGTAGAACTAGAGAATAACAAATTTTGAACCAAAAGCAGAGGCACCGAAATAAAACAAAACTATGCTTATGTTTGCAAAATAGATTTACTCAATTTTAACTTAAATATCAATTATGTTGACTATTTCTATTCAAAAGATGCAAGCTACTATTATTTTTCCTGATTAATTGATTATGAAAAAGTTGCAAAAGTTAAAATGAAACTAAATAAGTTAATCTTTATGCCCTAAAGCAGAAGCATCATTTTGTGTAATAGGGGCACAACTGGTTGATGCAAAAGTGTAGCAGGTCACGATGCAGGTGTCGCTAGTCTATGGGCAGGCACCAAAAAGTAGAGTTGAAGCACCGCAAGTCGACATGCAGACATTGAAGTTTTATGTGCAAGCATCGAAAACCAAGGCCCGACCAAAAAGCAAAAATTGCCAAAATTTAAGCTAAGATGTGAGTTCTTTTGACCTTTAAGGGTTAATTTTAAAATCCCAAAAATGAAATGTGAGTTATGAGAACTAGAGAACTTGCATAACCTAGATAAATTTTAGATTATTTAAAGTTGTGGGTAAAATTTTTATCTTTTCCTTAGTGTGATAGTTGTAGTTGTCAAAACAAAAGAGGAAAAGAACTATTATATGCACTAATAGTTATTTGAATAGAACATAGACTTCAATAAAAAAACAAATACAACATCAAAATACCAAAATAAAATGTTGCAATATCAAAATGGTTAGTAAAATAGTAAAACTAATTACGTTAGATGTGAGTGCCGCAATTGTGATCGTAGGCATAGCAAGTCAGCATGAAGGTGTTGAAGTTGTGAGCACAAGTGTAGTAAAGAGGAGCAAAGGCACTGAAAGTCGCGATGCAAGCACAACAATCCAAAGCGAAAGCACAGTTTAACAGAGGCCGAAACCTACACACTTCAATTTTCACAAAAACTTCACACAAAAGTTAGAAGGGATGTGGGTCCCATCAGGCATGCCAAAATGTGAGGGGGTAAGTTGAAATCAAAGGTAAAACAACATAAAAGGAAATGAATTCAAATGCATCACATAAGTGTATAGCTTCAATAACCCTCCATGGATTGAGCTCAAGAGTGCACAAAAGTCTTCAAGATTTTTTCAAGTGTTGGAATGTGGATTGCTCACAAAAGTAATAGCATAACAAGGCTATGATTCAAGATGTCCAAATGAGGAGATGAAGCTCCAATTTATAGAAATTGGAAGGGGGAAATGGAGGGCCAAGATTGATTATTTAATGAAAGGATAGGATTGAATGTGAGATAGGGTTTGGATCAAGGAGGTGTGGCTTATTAGCATTGTGACAAGTGTCATAATGGGGTGAGAGAGAGATGATGAGGTGTGTGAGCACACCTTGGATAGAGAAGCCATTAATTTTGGAGGCTAGGTGTAAGATAGGGTAAGAGTAGTGGGGGTAGGTGGGATCTCACACATGTGTGAGAGGAGGTGAGAGAGAGGGTTATGACACTTGTCATTATGAGACAAGTTTAGGGAGAGGTGAGTGAATTAAAAATTAGGAGAATAATGGCAATGGTGATTAGACATGTAGGTTAGATCAATTGATCAAGGATTAGTCAATTTAATGAGGTAGGTTGAGTTAATAAACCATGAGTATCTTAACTAGGCTAGGGTTACAAGTTGGAGAATGGGATAATGAAGGCTAGGAGGTTAATTAATCAAGGATTAATTAACTCAAATGAGATTAGAAGGAAAATGGGGTAGTGATGGGATTAATTAAATAACTCGATTATTTAACTAATTGGAAGAACTTTAGTTTAGGAGGTGATATAATTAATTAAATAATAAAATATTTAATTAATTATAAGAAGAAGATGGAATAATTAATTAAATAATAAATATTTAATCAATTAAGAAAAATATTTGTTAGAATTAGGGTGACTACAAGCACTATGGTTATGCTTGATAATTATTGCCTCTAGCATCTCTCAAATAATATTTTCAATCTTACTTTTTGTATATATGGGTACTTGTAAGGCCTAATGTTGGGTTGTTGGCTCCCATGCACTAGTTGCATGGCATGATCATGATCCCTCTTAGGAAGAAGTCCTTTTGGAATATCTCTAAAAACCATTAAGTGGTGATCTATAATTTCTTGTAAATATGGATGGCTAGGAGCATTTGATTGGTAGGATTCTAATGAAAATAATTAGGCAACAAATCCATCAACTCCTTTCTTAAGCAAATTTTTCATTTGATGAGAGCTTACCATCGATTAGGACTTTGCATACAACCCTCGTAGCTCCACTGTCTTTCCTTCTTATTGAAATCTCATGAATAGTTCTTGGAAGTTCATTTCAATTATTTTCAATGTAGTAAGCCACTATACTCCCAACACAATATATGGTGCATCCATGGAGATAACAAACAATGATCAATTAATATGATAATCTCTCATGGACAATTTAATGTTGAGGCATTTCCCAAAATAACTAATAATACCCCCATTTGTAATTAGGACCTAAAATTCTAGAGATAGATATATAAAATAATTTAGTTGTGCAACCAACTTTTTGTTGATAAAATTATGAGTACTACTTGAGTCTATCAACATCGTTACTTTCTCCTTCTTAAATAAACCCACTACCCTGAGAGTTTGTGAGGTGGTAAAACCTTAGAGTGCATGACAATAAATGATTGGTTGTGGATCTTGGGATTCCTCATTTATCTCCCTATCACACTCTAATATTGGTTCTTCCTCTTCTTCCTCACTTAGACCTTCAATATAGAATAATTTATTTTCAATGCATTTATCTCCTCAACTGTATTTTCTATCATAATTGAAACATAACCTTTTTTCTCTCTTAGATTCTCAATTTGTTGTGGAGTCAACTTGGTAGATTGAGGCAAGAACTGTGTAGGAGAGCTCATTTCTTGTATATTTATGAGTCCTTATCACCTATTGGCCAAAAAAAATCAACTTGTATTACCATAATTATCGCCTGTGATAAGGATTTTGGTTGGAACAAATGTACCGCATATTTGATGTGGTCCTTTAAACCTCCTAGAAATAATTCCTTCAAATTTTCTTCTATAACATTCTCCAATATTAGACAAAGGATTTTGAAATTGATGGGTATAGTCCTTGACTGTACTTATTTTCTTTAATTTAGTGAGTTGACTGAAGTAGCTATCCATAAAATTATCTCCATAATGGGTAGCAAGTTCCTCTTGAAAAAATAATCATGTGACCACACAACCCTTCTTTCTCTTCTCATCACATAACCAACAATACCAAATAATTTGGTTTGGTTCCAAGTATAGTGATTCTATATCCACCTTCCATCGACTTGGAACACGAAGAAGATCAAATAATTGCTCCATTTGGAAAATCCAATTGGTTGGATCCTTGAAATCAAACTTTCACATATCCAACTTGGGTATGAATTTTCTAGGAATAGGATTATTTGAGAATTGATCCATATTGATATTTGATTCCAACCCAAAAAAATCATGTCCCATAAAAGTATTATCTTCAACCTTATGATCAAATATTTTCCCTTATATTTCATACCATGAATAAGTGATTTTGATTCCTTCATCTCCCTCTCCATGTCCATCCTCATTGATGAAATATCCTTAGTCATCTCCTTTAATGATGAAATTTCTCTATTGACCTTGTTTATTTCCTCATTAGGAGTAATTCCCTCCATTTTTACATCATCCTTATCTAGAGATTTCCTAGGTGTGACAACATTCTTTTTGCCTCTTGTCATATGCCCCGTCATGATGGAATTTTTTTTGTTACAATAAATCATACAAATAAAGTTCAAATACTCTAAAATTTTAACCATAACTTACCAGGGCCTAGGTTGCACTTTCCCCTAAAAGTCTCCAAAAAATAGTTGATTCCTTGAGAACAACTTTTTTGGAAACCATGACTCCATAGTAAATTGCTTACTCCAATTCCTCTGAAACTTAAATTGTAGATGCCTTAATGAATTTTTAAAAACCCTTTAAAAACCAAGAAAAAATTCTCCAAGATTTGAGAGATATGTGCTTCCCAAATAATTTTATTATAAACCCTAATTCTACAATAAATTGCTTAATTTTGCTCCAATTCCTCTAATATTTGGATTGTATATGCTTCAATATATTCTTCAAAAACCCTCGAAATTCAAAAAAAATTCCAAAATTTGAGAGATGTGATCTTCCCAAAATTACCTCCAAAATTGAAAAAAATGCCCTATCTTCAAGGTGCCAAGATCATGCTCTGATACCACTTGTAATGAAATAAATTACACAAGAGAAGAATATAATGTGAAATATGATGAAAATACTTTATAATAGCTGAGAATAAAAAGCCACTTCAAGGGGAAAAGCCTTTAAATATCTCCAATGAGAACACAATTCACAATCCTATGATGAAATGATACTTACTACCTCCTATATATACCCTATTTATGCCTATGATATCACTCAAACTAACTTATATAACAATATATAAGCCCTAGGCCTACATAAATAACTAATTATATTAATAATGACAATATGACTTACTTAAGAGTGAAGGTAGCCATAAGCCGACTAATCATAACCTTACACACACTCTAGGATTAAGGGTGTAGCATGTTCTTTCTTAATAATCTAATATATCATAATGCCAAGATGTTATTCTTGATATTGAGACATATGTATCCAATATTCACTCTATTGAATAATTGATTGCCAAAGGTAGATAAGCACTCAATGCAAACCTTAGGCTACTATTGTTACCTTTCTTCTTATAATCATATGTGATTCCTCATGTCTTGAGAAAACCATGACCAATTGTATTTTTTATTTGTTGGCGTGCTTGAGTGTTGTATTTGTGTATGTTATACATGTTGCCTACCTCCTAAGAAAGTGGGAGTGGACCTTTGGGATACATATAAACAAGTGGTAGAATTTATCATCATTTTTTTATAGACCAGGAGCTATGGAGATCTCGCTAGCAATTCAACCCTTACTTAATCGTTTATTCATTTTGTCAATTTTAGCAAAATTATAAATTAAGAATATTTACAACATTTAAATATATAGATATACTTTAAATATATCCATTTATGTATTCTATGAAAGTAGATATCAATTTATAATCTTATTCATGTTCTAATTTTTGAATGAAAACACTTTGAAATGAGAAATCTCTTAAGGTTAAAAATGTGAATTTATATGTAAAATTAAGTGTTTTGGATTCTACTTATTAAAGGGTGGTTAGAGGCTAGAAATATGCAATGAAATTAAATTAATCAAACCATCTGAAAGAATAAAGCTTAACTTTGATGGTTTCATTCTTGAAGGATTACAATTTTGTATTATAAATAGTTATGTTAAATGGAATTGCTTCTTGGTAGGAATATACACCTATTTTAGAGCTAGTTATAGAAAAATTGAAATAGAAGGCGAGTCACAAAAAATATGAATAAAGAAAATTGTCTTAGATCACACCTAAAATTGATTCCTGGAGAAATTTTAATATAGAAAGAAATTCAACTCCTTTAAATTCCGCATTACCTTGGGGAGAAAAATAGGGTTGATGATTCTTTAGCGAATCAAGGAGCATCTCAAATTTTTTTCTCATTAATCAAAAGTTTGAATGTCAATAACTGAGATAATTTAAATGAAATTATAAATGAGGAGTACATATAATAGTCATTTAAGTGTTATGGTATGAAATTGTTATAATGAGGTAGATGGTGGTAGTGTCATATATTGAACACTCCCATTCACATGTATGGTTGTAGACTATCCATGCACCTCTTTATAAATTATCTATTTAGGTTTGGTTTTAGATACATATTATGATTGAAGATATAGATTCTAGTATTTGAGTGGTTTCTATGAGTTGTAGCATGTGTTTATTTAGTGATGGTGGGAGGTTCTAAGGCTTGAGACCCACTAATCCATGCCCAATCTATGGATAGTTGGATGAATAAATCATTAACTATATTTTAACTACCAATATGAGGATCGTTAAGAAATAATATAGAAATAAGGCTTGGTTGATAATATAATACCAAGGTATTGGGCCACATTCGTGCTATAATTAAAATATAACCTCAGGAAGATGGTGATGATGGTGATGATTGTGAATCTAAAGGATAGTATAGTAGTTCTCTTGGTACTAGAAATGTCATAGGTGTAGTTGAATTTTTAAGATATGGAATGGGGATTGGCAAAGTAGAGAAATAGTAAAGGAAAATAAAAAATGGAGGGAGATAAAGTTGAGTATTAGTTGAAAAGAACACAAACATATATCAAAGAGTAAGGGATTCAAATAAAAAATCTAGAGTGATATTTGTAGGATATGAATATGATGATGGGTAAGATGATAGTTATTATGCATAAGGGCATGTTAGAGACAATGAGTGGGTACATGATGCCATTTTTAGATAATGATATGTTGATGAAGGTGGGGCATAGGGATTATATTGTACATCATTTAAAATTTCATGGACTAGAGAAAGTGGACACACAATCAATATATTCGTGAGTGGAGCTTGTACCTATTTTTGGGTTAGGATATTATAATAAAGCATGAGTGTTGGCATTTTGGGCATTTGAGTAGTGATATTAGGCCTAGAGATTACAATTTAGTTGCTAATATATTATTATTTTGGGTTTTTTCTATGTGATCATTATTTTTATAAATTACATAATATGTGTTTGCTCTTGACACTTCTACACATTGTCAAGGGTTGCTTAAGTTGTTTCAGTTTTATGAATGTTGAATGATGGGACCCATACATAAATTCTTGACATATATATTTTAAAACTATTGGATTTTTATGTTTGACATATTAAATGTGTAGTTGGGGAAATTTAGAATTTAATGACATAATATTCTAAATTTAACTCATCATAAGTCATAGGACAAACTGTGTATATAAACCTCTTTCCTATTTAGAGTTAATGCTTGTTATATAGATGCAATTGGGATTGTAGAAATTATTTTCCTTGGATAAAACTTAGTGAAATTGATTTCCAATTATACACATCTTATAGGTAATCATTCCCTCTTTTGGTACAAGAAAACTATGAAATGGTTAGTGATTTTCTTATCTCTACCCTTTTTTAATAAAATAAAGGGGTAAAATTTATTAGATCAATAGAAAAGAAATACAATCAAGAATATGAATCTACATCAATCCAAGCAAGGGAATCAAAGCCTTGCCAACAACACTACCTCCACACTACCACAGGAGAACTAAACCCTCAAACAACTAGCCTCTACATCCCATTAACCACCAATATCCTCTAGAATCAACCTATCCAAAGTTTGGACTTGGTATCAAGATAATTGATCCCATTCATCAACCTTCCAATCTCCTAATTGCTTAGATGCCCATTTAATTAGATAATCAACCACACCATTCCACTCCCTTAGAATATGGACAAAAGAAACTTCATCAACTCAATCAGTCAAAGAATCTGTTGAACCACTGAAGCCAACTACCAATTGAATCCATCCAACTCTTGACCATGACACATAGTAATCACAATATGTGAATCAAACTCACACAAAATCCTATTCCAGCCCAAAGCACAAGCTCTTTCAAGATTTGTGAGGATGGATAGACCTTCCATTGAATTGTTAGTATGATGACCCTTATAGATAGAAAAAAAAGGACAACACTTGAACTATTCCTCCTAACTCCTCTAGAGCATGTCCAGGGTTTCCCCTAGATGAACCATCAGTATTAATCTTCTAAAATCCACTAGGAGGCAAAGACCATCTCGCATCCCTCTAGGTTTTCCTCCTAGTATGTTGATTCCCCTTTACCCTTGGAGATATTGAATCTTTCTCATAAAAACCCAACCTCTTCATCAACTCTTCATCTCTTGCCTCCATGGGTGAAGAAACCTCATAGTTTGTATACACAGTCTCATGAATCATACCCATTATTCATTGCCAAAGTTGACGAACCACTAATCTCTTCCCTTGAAAGATTATGTGATTCCTTTTAGCCACAATTGCTAGAGGATTCGCATGGGGCCAATGTTCCATGCCACTTGAAGAAAGAAGGCCTTTATCGAGGATCTCCCCAAGCTTCTACAAAACTCAACCATAAAAGAGGCATGAACACATGCCTACTTCCAGATTCCCCACAAAAAGTGCCAGATGACCCTAGAGAAGGAGCACTAAAAAATGAGAGGAGCTTTCCTTGATGTCTCTACAAAGAACACAAATAGATGGACCTTGGAAACCTCGCTTCTAGAGATTCTCTCAAGTAAGGCACCTATTCTGAATAACCAACCAAATGAAAAAATTGCACTCAGGCCAAGAAAACTTGTTCCACGCATTCTTACACCACATGACTTTAGCTCTCCATAATTTTGAAAGTTCAACTCCTGGTATCAAAAAGCTAAGTTGAATAAACCCCCTAGGATCTAGACTCCAAGCAAGAGTATCACTCCCCCTCAAAGAACTATAAACTCTACTTGTGAAAATCCTTCTTAAATACTCATGATCCTCAACAAAGCCCCCTAGCAACCACTCTAATGGATCCTTCCATCTTTAAACCACCTCCAACCCCAAATTATGAGCAACCTTATAATCCTCCACCTTGAACCACCCAACCTTAGTGAAACTATTTAAAAGGTTCTATAAATGAGGGTGCATTGATAGTGTAGGGGGGAATCCATCCCACAAGTCAAATGAGAAAAGATCTTTTGAACCTCTCTTACATATCCAAAATAGGCCTTGTTTAATTAAGTTGGCACCCCTTTTGAGAGTATCACAAATCATAGAACCTTTACCTATTAGGAAAGTTCTTGGCACATCCTCATGCACCACACCCCTCAGATACTTGATAGTGATAATCCTGGCCTAAGAAAGATCCTAATTAATGCACCACCTCCAATAAAGCTTAGTAGCCAAAGCTTGGCCAAAAAAGATAGCCTACTACAAACTAAGACCACCCTCCTGCAATGGTCTACATATAGTCTCCAACTTTTTGCCAAACTACACTTCGACGAAGACAAATTACTAGCCAATAAGAATTTCCTTTCCAAAGAATCTAGATCCTTGATAAAGCTTGCAGGAGTAGTTTGGACCATGCACCTGTAAATGGGAGGAGCTTGGACCATCAATTTCAACTACAAATCTCTCCTTTCAAAGGAGAGCCACCTATTTGTTCAATGACTAATCCATTCCCAGACCTTATCCAACTCCTTTTGCCAAGTTCCCCTTGGTAGAGATCCAATGAAGAGAGGAATATCGAGATAAACTAGGGGAAGATCTCCAATTTAAAACCAAAGAATACGAGCCATTTGATGTTGAATAAGAGGAGTATTGAAGAAAAAAATGGAGGATTTTTCTTCATTAATTTGTTGCTTTGGGGCTGCAAGATAGGTGTCTAAAGTTTGTTTGATGTTATTCACTTCTCTAATTTTGAAAACACCCAACAAAGTGGTGTCATCAACAAATTTCAAGTGAGACTGAGGAGGAAGATAGTTTCCCTAAATCCACCCTTGAATACCACCATGGCTTACTTGGAACTTAATGCTTCTTCCCAAACCCTCCACTATTAGAATAAATAGATAGGGAGACAAAGGACCTCCTTGTCATAGATCATGAGAGGAATAAAATAACTCAGAGGGATCCCCATTGACAATAATAAAATATGAAGTTGTTGTTACACAACTCATCACCCAACTCACTTAATCACCTCTGAACCCAAACTTTAGGAGAAATTTCTACAAGAACACCCATTTGACTTGATCATAAGCTTTAGCCACGTCCAATTTGATGAACATTTCCTTATCTTTTAAGTTTTTCATGGAATGAATGGCCTCATCCGCAATTACTACCCCATTCATAATTTGTCTACCTACCATAAATCCACCTTATTCTTTAGAGATGAGCCTATTCATCCATGGCTTAAGTCTCTCAACCGCCAATTTAGAGATAATCTTGTATACCACATTGCAGAGAGCAATTGGTCTAAACGAGATCAATGAATTAACCCCCACTCTTTTGGGAATGAGAGATAGAAATGTGACATTCATTTTTTTCAACATTTGTTTGTTCTTTTGGGATTCTTGAGCAACCTCCAACATGCCATATTAAATGATTTCCTAGTATTCTTTAAAATATTCCACCGAGAATCCATCGGGTTCAGGGGTCTTCCCTTCTTCATCTAGAATACTATTCCTTCAAGTTCTTCTAAAGAAATGGGCTTAACAAGTTCCTCGTTCATCTCCAAAGAGACAGAAGGGATGCAAGCCAAGATAATATTTTCCTCTTCCCTTGCACATGGTGAATCCTCTATGAATAAAGAAGAGTAGTTGTGTGAAACTTCTCTAGAAATATTATTTAAAGAGGTTAATTGTACCCCCAAGAAGATACAAGTGAAGAGATCATATTTCCATGCCTTATACCCTTGATTGAGTTAAAGAAGAAAGTCGTATTTTTGTCCCCCTCTTGAAGCCAACCAATCTGGGCCTTCTACTTCCATAATAATTCCTTGCATAATTCCCATTCCTCTAGCTCCTTTAGAGCACTCAACTCCTCTCTGAGGGAGATCTCTAAAAGGCCATATTCTCTAATTTTATGAGTGATAGCATCTAGATGGGACTGTGTAGCCAACTTAGCCTAAAAAATATTATCAAAGCAATGTCTATTCCACTTCTTGAGTTGGAGCTTAACAAATTATAGCCTTTTGGCAAAGGAGTACATAGTTGTGCCAAAAGTTGGTCCACCTCTACTCCACCAAACAATCATAAGGTCATATAATCGAGGATCCCACAACCATATTAGCTAAAACTTAAAAGAAGATTTATTTTTAGTCCCCACCAAGGTAGCTAAGAATTTGATAGGCTAGTGATATGAGCCTTGCCACTCTAGTATCTCAAAGTTGGAATCCCAAATGTTGCCAAGCCAATAACTAGACACCAAAAAACTATCCAACCTCATTGAAATAAAACCTTTGCCACATTTGTTGTTACTCCATGTGAAAATTTCACTACTTACCTTTATGTCCACTAAGTTCATAGAAGACATGTTATCTTTGAGAAGAATGGAAGAAGGCTCCAATCTTTCCACTCCCCCTCTCTTTTCCTCCAAAATAACAATAGAATAAAGGTCACTAGCCAAGATCCAACAATAGAAAGGAGCCAAGGATCAAATGTAGTGGATATGAGCCCATAAATAGGCTTTACAAGAAAAATCAACCAAGGCATATACATTGGAAAACATGATAATCTCACCTATCTCCAAGCTAGAAGCAACCCCAAAAATTAAAGATATGTTAGAGAACCACCATAGAGGAGAAATCTTTAGAGGATTCCATAAACAAGCAACTCCCCCTGCATTGCCTTGCACACCTATGCATTGGCAATGACATCTCCACCACAATTTAGAGGCCATGTTATTCATACTATCCAATGACAATTTTGTCTCTTGAAGAAACATTATATCCAACGAATGAGTTCTAATTAACTCTCAGACAACCTTTTGTCTAGGTCCATTGTTCAAGCCCCTTATATTCTAGGAGAGTATGATCATTTCTAAGGATTTGAGAAGTGTGAGTCAATAGTTTTGATTGACCCATATTCCACCAATGTCTCCCCTATTAGCTTATTTTTTTTCTTGGTTCATCTTTTGTCCAACTTTGTAGGATTTCTTTGCAACACCCATCTTTAGGATTTTTTGTTACAATCCTAAAGTGGGCGAGGATCTACTTCCCTTGCCTATGCCCATATATCCCTTCTCCATTGGGGCTTCAAACTCACTTGATGCTGAAACTTTTTCCCTCTCAATATTTTCAATTATCTCCAAGGTACAGGAAATCGTAGGAACCAAATCTACATCCATTTGTTCTACAAGAATCCCTTCTTGAGGGCTTCCCAAATTAACATCCTCTTTGGGACTCCCCTGGTATATTACCAAAATACTTGCCTTGAAGTGCATCCCCTTCAAAATCCCCTCATGCTACTCTAAAACATCATCAAGAAATTCAAAGCTATTAAACACCCCTTCAACCTAACTATCTTGCAAAGGCCTTTCCATCCTCTACCCTTGTTGCAATGCTTTACTAGAATAAACCCATCATTATCTAAACCCTCCAACTAAGATAGGGGCTTTCCATTTGTCAACCTTTGATGTTTGACGAGGTGGCACACAGGACTGGACCCCTGTTGGGTTAAGCTTAGGACACTTCCTTTATAGATTCCCATATTCATGAAAAATACATCAGAATGAAAGAGCTACATAATCTAATTGTTGAATCCATGAAGAGGAGCCAAGATGAATTTCTATAGAATCTAGTAATGGCTTATTTAAATCAATTTCAATATAAATTTGAGAAAAGAAACTATCTTTTTATCCAAAATTTGTTGGGACGAAACCACTAGCTTTCCAACCAACAAAGCAATCATATGAAGAATATCATTCCTCCAGAACTCTAATGGAAACTAGGGAATTTGCACCCAAACAAGAACTCTTTATGGAAGCTCCTCCGCTAGATTAAAACCTACATGCCAAGGTTTGATGAAAATATCAATCTGATTAAAGAAGTATGGCCCCCCTTAAAGGCCTTTAATTCTATTTGTCAGACACTTGAAAACCACCATAAAATAGTTATTTCTAGCATCATCACCTCCATCTCATCCTCAAGACTCCATGTTTGATGAGCCCATGATTCCAAAGAGAGGAGAGGAACTTGGATCCCCATGAACTTGCAAGTTAATGCATGATTAGTAAAATAGTTAATATCTTCTTCTATCAACTCTAGTTGAATCACCAAAATTGGACGATCATGACTCCTTTCCATACACCCATTTACCTTTAGGATACATAGACCCCTATTTTACGATAAGCCTTTCCCACTGATAGATTTGTTTAAAAAAATCAACTACATTTGCATGCATGGATAGGGATGGATTGCCCCTCGTAAAAGCCTCGCAAAAAGACATATTTTGAAGAAATCTTGAGCCTCTAGACGAGGTCATACCTAAAAAAGAAAAAAAAACCCCTATCCGAAACCCCACACAACTCTAAAATCCCCAACAACGACTTATAAAGATCTGTAAGAAAATATTAAAAAATCTCGCCCAAATTTCCCCCATCAAATCTGTAACACCCCCACCTACCTGAAAACACTACATATGCTTGTAGCTCCCCACACACCTACAAAAGGATCCTACACAAGAAAAAACCATGACTAAAGCATGCAGGCCCTCACCTGCATCATGCCAAAACCCTTGCGTGTTGCCATTCTGTCTCCATCCCATTCACTAGAATCATACCTTGAATATCATTTCCTTTTTATCTCTACACTTTGATAATTCATAACTTTAGATTTTTCTAGGGGAAAATTCTTTTCTATGGTGAATGCTAGTTCACCTAAGGAAAATGAAGGTTTTCATAGGTGAACATGTTTGATAAAATGGGAAAGCAAGGACTGGGAAGTGAAAATTGACCCTCAAGACCTACGTTTCCCTTTCTTCACCTTGGAATGTTCAATTATGATTCTTGTAGTGTTTTACCATGTTCAAGTTTCAAATGTATTATAATGTAAGAAGAAATGTTCTTCTATGAACTAGGTGGATTAGAAAGGGTTCTTATCATTGTCTTATTAAAGCAAGTGGAATCATGGAGAAAGATTGGTGCCATCTATTTCATTTTTATTTATGATATTATAATTTAAACGGATGTAACTTATTTCATATGGTCCTTATTTCATAGTTAACCTAAGAATTTGGAGAATAAATAGTATATTTCCTTGTTGACATAGTTTCTCACTTTGATTATTAGGTGGTGGGTATCAATAACTAATCACTAGTATAGGGTTAGACCTATCTCCCTTATTTTTTGTTGATGGCCTAACTTGACATATATCACTATCACTTTTAGAACATTGAAATGAATAGTCTCACAAGGGATAATTATTCCAATAGTGCAGTGGGTGAGTTTAAAGTGTGCCACATAGGAATGTGTTGTAACATTAAGTGGATTGAGATGTTTATTCTTTTCCACCTTGTGTATTAATTATCAAGATAAATGATAATGTATGCGTGCGTGTGTATGCATTGCACACTATTGTGTCACATTTTTTAATATAAAAAATGTTGGGCAATGTTTTCTTCTATTTTTTCCCTTGTGTGGTTTGGGACATCACAACATTTTTATTAATTGTTCCTATTCTTCTCAATTTTGGTCTTAAGCTATAAATAAAAGGGGGATTCCCAAGGTTTTTCCTCATAATTTGAGATCTTTATTATTAATTTCATCCCTAAAAATTTAAAGAGACATAGAAGATTGTGGGAATTGTTTCCTTTTATGATCATATGGAATATCTATTTAGGAAGAAATAACAAACTTTTTCATGATCGATCTCTTCCAACAAGGATGATATGGGATAAAATAGTTATTTCCCTTAAGAAATCATGGGAAATTATTAAAAAATTAAGTGGGTTGAATACGATGAAAAAAGTCAAGATTCAATAATGGATTATTTGAATTGGTTACATATTTTGAAAATAATTTTAATCACTTCTAAGAAATTTCCTCCTTTTTGGAAATCCTTTGGCTAGATTTATAAAAAATATTCTTGATGAGGCTACTAAATGGAATTTGAGTATTCACAAGGAGGATGTATTTTTAGGATGAGTATGTGGAACCTTTATTAATCATGACTATGAAAATAATAATATGGTTAATGCCTTGAATTAGCATATGGATTTTCTAAGGCTTTAAATAGAAGATGCAAACATGTGATAGAATAGGGAGTTTAAGTTGGTAATTGATATGTTTAGGAAATATAAAGGGGATTCTTGGATCTTAAATAATAAATTGGAAAAATACTAAATATTAATCAAGGATTTTGATAACATCAATTATGATCACACCAAAAAAAAGGGAATGTTGTCATAGATTGGCTTACTAACAAAGGTGTTAACTTTAAAAGAAAGAAAGACATTTTGAAGAATATTTAGGCTTTAGACTTCCCAACCCCAGTAAAGAAGTTAGTGTCTAATGATATGAAAATTATATAAATATTTTTGAAGAAAAAAATGCCTAAGGGTAATGATGTGGAAGTAATAATTATAATAATAATTTATAAAGATGATAAGATACACATTTACACGTGGTACAAAGAGAGATAGATTGAATGACTTCATTTGTGCAATGATATTAATCATTTTTAAATTTGGAACCAAGGACCACCTTTTGATAACAAAGGTGTGAAGGAAGAGATTGTTTCTTGAAGCCAAATAGTATTTTTGTGAATGCAAGCATAACTCCTCTCAATTGTTATGAGTTTATGTGACCGGTTAGTGGTAAAATGGTATCAAGGTTAAGGGGAGACATAGAAAGATGCAAGAAGAAGTCACAATATGTGATATAGAAGGTTTATAAGAAGACATTGTTGTTATGAATATGAGTATAGTTTTGGATAAATTTACAAACTAAATTTCAAAGTAAATATCAAACCCAAGTGTATAAATTTAGATGTTACAAATGTGAACATTGGTAAAATAAATGGACAAGAAATATTTTGTTAACATAAGGATTGTGGTGGAAGGCCTCCTACTCAACCCTAACCAGTCTATGGAGTGCCATATTATAATGTATTTTATGTTGCACAAAGTCTTGGTTGCATTAGTATGCTCTTCATGATAGCCTCATCATTTCTATTGAAAGAAGACATATACAAGGTTTGGGAGTAGGAGGGTTTCAACAATTAGAAAACTTTGCATCACTTGCATATACTTTTGGAGAATCGAGGTAAGCTATCTAAGAGACTACAAGAGATAGTAATATGCCTTAACTTGAAGCTCTTTTCCTCTATCATGGTTAAAGAAAATATTTGTTGTATGAAAGTTGATGGTGATTTTGTGGAAGAAATACCATAATAAAAATATGTGTTTAATTTGCATTGGATTAGGAAGAAGCTATGTAATTTGCCTCCTTCCCATTTTATATAGGAAAAAATAACATGAATGATATGCTAGGAAAGTACTTAAACCTTTCAATACATAATATAAAGGTTTGGATTTGATAGTAGTTTTCTATTTGTTAATTTTTTTCTCTCTAGGGATCTAGTGAAATTTTTATTACTAGGTCCTAACACTTTGATGCCATTTTTTGTGGCTCTTGGGTGTGTCACCCAAGTTACTATTAGCAAACACATTCTATTTAATTACAACAATCAAATGAAGGAAACAATCTACTCTTAGCTACAAACAATAATAAAAAATGCTTCACTATACTTTTATAATATATCTATTAATGAAATATTAAATAAAATGTAATCAAAGAAAATGTAATTAATGACTAACTTATGTAAATAACATTTTTCTTTCTTCTAGATAAAATAAATTAAATTAATTTTCTTAAAAGCAAAATTGAGTTCCCTTCCTAAGATATGTTAGCAATGAATAATTAAATCGCTATTAATCTTACAATGAAAGCTTTTTGAATTTCTTTTTCTAGACTTCCAAGTTTTTGTGTAAATTATGTTCAAAAAAATTCAAGACATATTTAGTTTAATATGTTTTAAAGAAAATTCCTCTTGATATTTCTTAATTTTTTTCTAGAAAAATTCTCTTATGTTAAATAATGATTTATTTTAATGCTACAAGTGATAATGATGTTCTTTTAAAGATGAATGTAAACATAATATTAATCTAAGGAAAAATAAATCTTTATATAAGGGAGAAGAGTATGAGATGTGGGTTACAAGAGAATTCAACCCAAACTTCTTGAATTCCTAAGGTTTTTAATTTTTAGTTGTAATTACATTGATTTAAATTTTTTAATGAGATAATCTAATTTAGGTTTAGCTAGTTTTAATAAGAAGAAACAAATATTTAATTCTAAATCTAATAAAATAGAATGTTAAATTTAATTCAATTAAATAAAACAATTAAAACTAATTAAGACAAGAATTCTAACACTAATTTTTTAAAACTAGAAATTCACATTTAGAGTTTGAATATTTGATAGAGTTTGGGCTACTTATTTGAAATTCTTGCACAATATTAAATAAATTATGTAGGACATTTTTATATGGGAGTGTTGTTAGGATGAGGAAACATGAAAAGTGGTTCTAGATTGGATGAAGCAAGAGGAGAAATGAAATAAAAAATAGTATTTTTATGAAAGAATCACACACAATTGCTTGTAATGCTTTCACTAGGCACTAAAAGTAAAATTGATGTGGCAAGAATGTCAAACTAGGAAAAACACAAGTTTTTAAGAAGACACAATATTATGGGAAAACATTGACAAATAAACGAGAACTGCTAAAGATAACTAGAGGGATTTAGGAGGTTTGACATGTAAGATTTTTGCTTAGAGATGTGAACTAGTCATCATACATTTATTTTGAACATGCCATGTTAACTTATGAGTATTTGTGTCATCATTAGTCTCGTCATATAGTTCCATATATTTTATGGTGCTTACAAGGCCACCCTTCCTCAATTTCTTCTTAATTGTGTGACTCTGGCCTCCTCTTGACCAAAATAAGAAGTTTCCTTACTTTGCAGTTGTCATTTTTCCTCATCATGAGACAATTTTTATTGAACAAATTTAAGAACAATAACTTGCTCAAGACAACACTTTTACTTGTTGGGAGCCAATTCTAAATAGCCAGGGCCTTCTAGATGGTGGCTAGGGATCAAAACATGATGATCAAGACCCTCTTGTTACTAGTTTTATTACCCTCATTGCTTAATTATTTGATGCTATATTTGTGGTTGCATTTGCTTGAACTTTTGTTTGTTCATAGACATTATTTTGTATAATATAAAAATTTAAATTAGTTTTAGAGTGTAATGTCATGTTAGCCACCTTTTTGTGAACATGTTATAATTATTTTTTAAAGTAATACATAAAACCTTTTCATTTACAAGAAACTTCAAGAAGGTTGTATCATGTGAAGGGAGAGATTTAGATCAAACCATTAAAATATCTATTAGTTTATTTTAGTACGTAAATTTACTTTCATGATGTTTTATTTGTTAATCATGGTCTCCTTTAACATTTCAAGAGTACTTTGAATAGACAATTCATAAAAAAATTAATTCATAGGGTGAATTGTTAAATAAGACACTTAGTTCAAGATGTATTAATTTGGAGATATTTATTTTAAATGTTTGATTTTTTAATTGGCAAGTCTAGGAATTAGCTAGTCCAATCAATCAAAACATTACTAATATACCTCGTTCTCATAATTCAAACTTGATACTTATCCCTACAACCCAATAAACAATTAAATATTTACACATAAAAATTATAACAATATGTAAATAAGAATATATATAGTATATTACTGTAAATAAGAATATATGTTTAAGCTACTTTGAATGGAATGTCCATGTAATTTGTAAATTGTAAATGTGAATAGAAGAGCTGGTGCGTACGTAATTGTTATTAATGTGACGCAAAATCTGGAAGGGTGATGAATGTGAATGCAAGAACACATGGAAACTTAGGATGCTTGCCAGTGGGACCTAAAAAATTCTCACAACCTGGTTTCACAGTAGCAGTCTCTGATGGTAAAACATATAAATGTGGATATTAGTCCAGGCGGGATGTTGCACACCTTTACACCCACACTGCGTGGGACCCACGACTAACAACAATTTTGCCTCCATTCAAGAAAAAAACATAGAGCAAGTTGGAGACGTAATTGGGGTGTGTGGGAAAGTGGGCAAGCTCGGGATATTGTGATTCAGATCCCACGATTCTTCGTATCACCAGGTATAATTTCTTCCTTCACGCTTTATGTCTTTCAATGTTTCTTCTTTCTTGAATCTTGTCTTTTGAAAAGGATTTTACAGATCTCAGAATCGAAACCAAATATTAGAGGTGATTAGATCTCGCCTGTTGGAAAACCAAGGGCGAGGGGCCCAAACTTCCATGCTCTGTGAGCTACAAACAACACAATTTAGTCTGGTGTAATCTGTGAAACGACAGACATTAAAGATTCTCGATACTTTTTATATTCATCAACCGTACACCGGGGGAGTTGAAAAAGCATATATTTGAACAGGCTCGCAAAATCTCCAGACATAAATGCTGTAATTTGTGCATGTCTTAGCTCCACACGTAACCGGATCCCTGTCAGCTTTCCCGTAACTAGGTCTTGGCACAGTAAATGTTTTTTAATGGGAAATTAAGCCAGGCTTTTTGACATATGATGGGAATTATTTGCGGCATTTGTTGTTATCGTAATGTCTATTTTTTTGTCGCGTATAGAGCGTTGCCGTATTTTTATCTAATGTTGAACTGGTTTATGTTTCCTGACAGAGGTTGAAAGTCCTGTGGCTAAATTTGGCGAGTTTTACTGTAGTGTCTGTTTCTGTCAGTCGTTGACAGAAATTTCTTCTGAGCAGCTTGTACTTGTCTGGGGACGACGTCTGAAGTCTAACCTAACTCGCCAAGTGTTCATTACAGGATTTTCTTTGATTGTCTTCCGACATGGTTTAGGGATCAACAGACGGTCCCATCTCAGCCATGGGGTCATCTGGGTTATCCGACTGACTTTAAAATACTTATTTTTTTTGGTCGGGCGAGACAAGTTTATGGTGGAGTGAATACCATCAGCATATTTGATAAGCGAGAAGGAAGGGATGGGTTGTTGCCCCTCGAGTCTTGGGCACTCACCTCCTACCCAGGAAGACGTTGAAATCATTACTAAACCTGAAGGTATGATCGAATCTCTTTTCCAGAAACCCTTTTTCTATTAATTATGGACCGAGGAGGGTGTAATACTCATATTACTCTAATTCCATTGCCCATTTTCGGCCACATGTGGACATTGATATCTAAACTAAATGAAATTAAATTGCCCTGATTGCCTCTGCTGTTTTCATATCATTCATATTGTCATGGCCATTCAAGCTTTAGCTTCATTGTGCCTTTGTATGGTGTGAATATCTGGTAATTCTGTGATGATTTAGTGGGACTCCACTGTGTAGATTCAAATCAATTTTTATCAACTCATATTTCATTAGTAGTGGTTTCCAAAAGCCCATCTCTTATGAAGTGGTTTTCAAGAATTCATCTTTCATGATTATAAATGGTCCACTACCCATAAAACATGGGTCCTTGAAGATTGACTTGAAACTATGCAGTTAGATCCTGATAAATCATCACATAATTTGGTACACTGCAGAAATACCACCTACGTGAAAATCTGGTAATTCCTTGTTAAAGTTTTTTGATTGAGGATTTAGGTATCTCTTTGGTATGCCATGTGACTGTTTGCCCTGGGGCCTGCAGTATGTGCATTTCCAATGTAGTAGCAAGTGCGATCCCCTTGGTTAGCCTATTTAGCCTCAAAGTCAATAGCTGCTTGTCTTAACTCTTAATATTTAGTATAATAAACTTTCAAAGTTATTGGGCTACATTAATAATGACACAGACAGAGGCAGTCAACTATGGGATGTACTCTGCAGATGGAATTCTATGCCCCCCAGCACCTTTAGAGCTTCACTTAGCATGATTACCTTTATATTTTCAAGAGCATGAATAAATGTTTTTATCAACAGATATCATTCTCTTTTCCAATTTCCAGAGGTTCACTGTGATTGTATTCCTGTTTCTTCAACCTCTTTTCTTTGTGCTTGCCCTTAGTGCAACAAATTATGCAGCTAATATTAACATTTCTTTGCCAACAAACTGTTGTGACTTTAGATATGTTTCTAATGTCATTTAGTTTCACTCCCATTAAAGGCCCTATGGTGAACACAAGATGGCATTCCGTGCAGAAAAATCCCATTTGTTTATAATAATAATAGATGCATACAACTTGGCTTTCTTGTTTGCTGATAAGTTTATGTGTTGCCATTAAATTAGTGTTGTTACTTATGATAAACAAGTTTATAATCCAATCTCTGTATATAACTATAGACCCAATTCTGACAATAGACCATTCATAAGATTGTGAAGCCAGGTTTTCCGTTTTCAGAAAATTGGCTTATCCTATTTTCAGAGGAGCTGCCATTACACAACACCCATTTGATAAATTGAAGAACTGTTACATATTTCTGATTTTTAACAAATATTTTTCATACATTGCTATCTATCCTGTATAAATATTTTTTTGGCAGTTGCTATTCAATTTCAATGTTTATTAGATATATTAGAAGATCTCCTATGTGGAAAGACTATAAATTTCATTTCAGTATTTTGACTATTGTTTTTTGTGTAGAAAGACATCAAATTTTGTTATTTCAATAATATGTTATTGCTGCAGAAAATGGAGGGGAGCCTGAAATGGATTCTATTCCTCCATTTACAGAATATTCGCTTGAGGAGCTACGAGTGGCTACAAATTACTTTAATTCTGACAACATTGTTTCTGAAAGTGGAGAGAAGGCTCCAAATGTTGTCTACAAAGGCAGACTGGAGAACAATCGTTGGATTGCAGTTAAAAAATTCCCCAGAATAGCTTGGCCTGATTCAAAGCAGTTTGTGGTATAGTTTCAGTTCTTTGTTTTATTTGGGTACTCCTTCCATGATAATGGTTTCCTTTTCCTAGTTGCTTCAGATTTAAGAGTAACTTGGGCTACAATTGCACAGAAAACCTTAAAGCTGCTCTTCACCTTATTTTTAAATTAGGACTGCAAGCTCATTCAGTTGTTATTCTTGTTGACACTATATTCGTCTCTTACCTTTCAACTTATCTTATTTTTTCTTTGTTAAGTGCAGGAGGAGGCCTGGGGAGTTGGGCGGCTACGCCATGAGAGATTGGTCAATTTAATAGGGTATTGTTGTGAAGGAGATGAGCGCCTCTTAGTTGCAGAGTACATGCCTAATGATACCCTTGCAAAACATCTTTTCCATTGTAAGTCATTGAATTCACTTGAAGCAAGCATCATTATGACAATAACATAGATTTTTCTTGTATAAACTTAAAGCTTCTTTGAAATTTTTGGGTTAGCACAATTTTATGTATTGTGTCCGAAGCTTTTCACCAGTTTATTGTATTTCCTGTCTAGTTTGGTAGAATTCGGAAGTGTAAACTAAATGTGCTATTTCAGAAAAGAAGTTAATTGATGTGTATTTTGTTTTTGAAAGAAACCATTCTGAGTAGAATGGCTTAATCTGAAGGAAAATATATATGAGCTTGGATTTCAAATACAATAATCTTCCAACAAGGGCTTGAACAAGAAAGAGCCAATAATCATTTAGAATCCAGATTATATGTCTTAATCTAGGCACACACTTCAGTAATTAATGCATTTGTCTTCTTAGTTTTAGCTTTCACATCATAATCAATGGTATCTACTGATGCAATTCTCATGTAGAGGGTTCATTCCACTTTTTTGTCTCCAGGAAGACAGTCTGCAAGTTAGATGTATTTTTGTACTTTCTTTGACAGTATCGTCTGGAGATTTAGAATATCCTCATGGGAGCTTGTTTCTCTTGAGAGAGAGTGGACAGAAATATAAGTGAGCCTATCCTTTCTAGTCTCTTGTAAGTCGAAGGAGCTGCTAAGCTCCACAAATAAAGAAAATGCTGCCAAAGTATCCTGGATTGAACATTTTTGTAATGGCAGCTCAGAACCTTACTTTATCTTTTGATTATCAATAGGAGTTATGCTCCCCAGCTTTTCGTCCTTCCATTTGGATTTAGGTGGATGCATACCGCTATGTGCAAAGGAGTTGCCAACTTGGCTCACCTTTGCTGAGCAATTGGTTGATATTGCTCAATTTACAATATTAGTGTGAGATCCCTTTCTTCAATGGAAGCTCTAACCCAAACAAGCATTTTGTCAATATTTTTGATTTCCTATATGATAGGTTCTATGAAGGTCACCATTTACATGACATTCACCTATAAATTGTTTTTCAGCATCTTGTGTCATATTCTTTCCCCTGTTTGTCTTGGCCTGTCCTTACCTGAACCCCTTAAAACATACGATCATAGACTATCAAGTTTGTGCGCCTCAAGCATCCTCCCTAGCTGTGACTAAAATGGTTGGCATTTATTATATCTATAGCTTTGAGGAATTCTTTCATCAGATAAGATTGGCAATTACCAAAAAGGTTTTGTCAGCACAATCATTATTCAATTAGTCTTGCCAATGTCTCCATAAATCTTTCCTTGTCACTGTTAGCCATGGACATGACAGCTCCCATGACAATGGAAATGGCATCTTCCATCACAATGGACAAGCCACTAGAATTTGAAACATGCAAACCTCCAATAGCTCTTTCTTATTCTCTTATTTTGTATCTAAGGGCATAAGGTTACTCCTCCCTCACATTTACATTCTCACTTCCTTACAAAATATGTAATAGACTAAGTTACAAAGACACGGTTATGAGTAAGGCTATGAGAAATACAGTTTTTTGGGACACTAGTATGGTTTGCTTTATAAGCACCTGACAGAAAATATTCAAAAAAGAAAGAAAAATAACCTCAATACCGATAGTACGTGCATTTTGAGTATCATGGTTTATAAATTATGATTTATGATGTAGGTTTAACTTCTTTTAAATTTTTTTTCTTTGTGGACATTCCTTTTAACCTTAGGCAGACCCTTGCTGTTGTGGGTCTGTTCTGGGACTAGGGTATTTTAGAGAACTGAGGACATTTCCTTGGAGAGCAGAATCAGCATCTGTACTGGAGCTGTTTCAATTTAAATATGGGGTGGGGCTACGGACAATCAGTGACATAGGTAACAGGTAAAGAGTAACATGCATTCTTTGTTTTCTCTTTCTGTAACTCCCTTTTCTTTTTGTCATTACCAATCCACCAATGCACAAGGGGTTTTCAGGCATCACAACACACACAATCAAGTACAGACTACAACACAAAAACGCATAAGGATCATCCAATGCCCAGAAGCAAAACCAAGGAAATTGGGGTAAGAGAGAAATGGTATGCAGAAAGTAAAATTTCAGATTCAAACTTCCCTTATCCTGGCTACAAAATCAGCAATCTCTATGAACTGAATAGGCTGGGGGCTTCGTCGTAGGGTCCCTAATTCTTCCAAATCTCCGAGTCTGCTTCCTTTATCCAAATCCTTTATTTTGGAGATGTTCCTTTATCAAAACTTCATGTGCAAGAACAAACAAGCATGTGCAAGGAAATGTTTTCTCTTCTTCTCCTTGATTTTCCAAGCTCTATCTCCCCTTGTACACTATTCAAATGCTGGAAGTACCGACAGCTCTTCCCTATATCTGAAAATGGAGGCGTGCTCGTGCATGTATGTGCTCTACTTCCCCAAAAGCCTCATGGCTACCAAGGAGGTCAACTTACATACAAATAAGTGTAAATTTCTGATCTATGGCTGCCATTCAAAGGTAAGATCCAATTTGGGAAAAAATGTGTTTTAGTTCTCTCACAAGTGTGCATAATCTTGCCTACCACTTTTTCATGTCAAGTCACCACCCAAACATGTGAAGGAAATATGAATTCAAAATGAGAATATTCCAAAATACCTCACTTGACATGTAATGTCAGGTGTTCAATCTCTGCAGTTTTGTCGACGGACATTTTTCTGAAATGTTTTTCATCAATGGCCGAGCTTATCCACTTCTGGATTAAAAACAAATCACACCTCTCTTCATCCTCCCCATTCATGAAAAATAACCTATATACGATATATATATATTTTGTTAATTCTTATGCTGAATTTCAACCACTTTTAATGCTCAAAACATGCTACAATGGCTGTCATGAATGATCCTTATCAATGGAGGTCATTTTTACAATTCTCATTGAAGTTATTTCAAAGTGGTCCTTTATGGTGATCTTTTTGTGAATCCCTTGTGCTACATGAACCATGCTATGACGACTGCCTTGGCCTTAGAAACCTGTTGCCATAAATGGCCGTTTTTGTTTGGAAGTCATTTTGCAATGCAATGAAAGATATTACATGTCCTTCTAAAAGAGGCCTTACAATTTTACATTGTTCAATTTGAAATTGTTTTCTCATCCCTCAACCATCGACATGCTTCAGTTGTAACAAGATTTTGTGCACAACAATATTCTGTAGTCCATCACTGTTATGCTCTTGGCTACCCCTTACTTGCCCATACAAGTGGTATTACCCTTTTGCAACAATTTGCCAAACACATACATGTTTACAACTATTGAAAATATCTTCTACAAGTTGTCCATGTTGCTTTTGTTCACTTCCACTGTGAGAATACATACCTTGTGCAGCTCACCATTACACCTATCCTTATTTGTTTTAGGTATTCAAATTTTTTGTCAATAATTGCAAGAAGTGTGAAGGCTGAAATTTTCCCATTCATACTTTTTCCTTTTTGCTTGTTTAGCATACTCACCCATCACAAGTGCAACGTAGTCCTTGGTTGTTCTGCAAGTGGAGTTGGAAACTTGTACATTACTCAATCAAAGGAAAAACTTTGAGTGCTAACCTAATTCCCATACAAATGAAAGCATTCCACCCTTCTCTCCTTTTTAGATCATATAAATACACTATCCAGTTATCAAATGACATATCCTTACCATCCAATGGTGGTGTTGAGAGCTATTCTCCATTTGAACTTGTTGCTTTAGTGTGCTTCTCTTCCCCTTGTGGCAGGTCACTCTTTCTTTTGCCATTCTTTGGGTGGACCATTTGACAAAGCTTCAAACACTTACCATCCCAATGTCCTCCAACATTGCAATGAGAGCAATAACTGTTAGCTTTACACTTACTCAAATCAACTTGTTTGTTACATTCTTTGATTGTGTCTTGATCTTTCTCTTCCTTTTGCCTTTCAGAGTAGAACATATGATGCTTAGTGGTGTTTGCTTTGCACATCATTCTACAATATTAGTGCAAGGAACAGAAAACCTACATTCTTATGCAATATGTCCTTTCATCTTGCAAATGAAACAAAAGATAGGACTCTTTACCTTGTTAACTCACATTCTCTTTTATCTCTTTCTTAGGCTTGGCTAGTGGAGAAGTATGTTGAGTGGAATCTCCTCTTTTCTTCTTTTCTATCTGCAGATTGTCATTTTCTCCATATCTCTTCGGTGGAACTGTTTTCATCAATTGAGGGTCAATTTTAGAGATGCAGGTTCATCCCCATATCTGTAGGTTTCTTTCTGTGGATGCAGGATTCTCCTTGACGATGTTATTTGCCTGAGTGTCCTCATTTCTGGCCTTTTCTTTTTCTTTGTAATTGGGAAGTAGAGTCTTGCCCTTTTTTTCTTGTGCAGATTGTTGGTCAGAGTTTTCTGTCAAAATACAATCATTTAGAATTTTAGAGGCTTTGCAAAGAAAAAATTGGTGGAATTCCCCCCTCCCCATGGGCTGTCCTTGATTAGTTCATGATGTAGACCTCTTCTTAGAGAATTCAACAATTTTACATGCTCACATTATGAGCTTCTTGTCTACCACAGGAGCTACACCGGCCTTGGATGTCAGGGGAGTTTCTAGAGTATGTGTTTTGATTCCTCCTAGGGTTTCCCAGTGTGGCTTTCCAACCTTGAATACTCCCGGTGAGCATTATCTCTCACAATGACCGATGATAGCTTAGATGACTCCTCCATTTATGATGCAGACAAGGATATTCAGTGAGATTTCCTTACAGTCTTCACCAGAACATGCTTTTGGGGCTCTTGTTAGCCCTTCATTACTATTCATGTTTATTTGTTTTGCTATTTGTTAGTGGCATGGGGGGCTTTATTTGTTTTGATACTAGGGTTCTCTCTTCCTAGATCTTTTTATTGGTTACTACTGTAAACTCTAGTCCCATTGATCTACTTTTGTTCATCTGTGGACATTAATATAATTCCTTTCTTTCATATTCATGTCCCACATATGGTGGTCTTTCCTTTATTATGATGGGTTGGAGGATTCTTTGGGCATCTTAACCAAGAACCCTTTCATCTTGTCACATATTTTCTAACAAATTGGAACCTATACCCTTGGGCCTTTCAAACTTGCCAATAGAATTTTGAGTTTTAAAACCATTGAAGAAAATGCAGGTGCTTTCCTTGCATACTTGATTTGCTTGTTCTTCTTTGATTGATGTTGGTTTGTAGAGACCTCTTACTTTTCTTGGAGTTTTGATAACTATTCATCTTTTACTATAACTATTGTTGCATTTGCTCAAGGATTCCAATAAAAAATTCAAATTGTAATATTTTCTCCATTTGCAACTCTTCAATTCTTTCCCTCAAATGGTGTACTTCCTCCCAAACAGCTCTAGTTTCTCCCATACTAACTCATGGCTTCTTCAAGTTCTTCAAGCTGCTTCTTCGTAGATTTGGTCATGGTTTTCTTCTTGCAACCTGCAGATCTTGAGAATAATTTGCAAAAAAGGTTATACACACAAACGTCATATGTGTTACCAAAATTTTCACTACAAGTCTCGAGGAGCTTGTGGCTCTGATACCAGCCAATCCATAATTTCCACCAAAACAAGCTAGGAACTAGGGAATCAAGAAACTAAATTACTGTTCTACTTGGACATCCATATGACAGTGTTAAGGTGGAGGAATTAAAGAGCTGTTCACAAAGAAATAAAGTGCTGAAGTGAAAAGAAGCAACACAAATACAAGATTAAAAACTCATTTGGTAGAGGCAATAGCTTTTCTACCTATGTGTATTGCTCAAATGGACAAGTACAATTGTAAATTGCAATCCTTGTCAAGCCCTTCTACTTCAGCTTTTTACTTCTTGATGATGTGATCTTCTAATAATCGCCTTTATTGATTCCATGGATGATTAAAACCATACTCTTTCCCTTTCTTTATAGTTGCCGCTGTTGGAAAATCTCCCTTATTGACTTGAAGGTTTCCTGAATGGAATTGGAAGTGGAAGAGTGAGCTGTTTGCGTCACATTCCTTTTGGCGTCACTTGAGTCAAAATTTCAGAGTTGGGGAAATACCACAGCTGCTGGATTGACCCTGCAGATTAAATAGTGTCCTGAATTTGCAGGTTTGTCCACTGAAAATTTCTGAAGTGTTTGTCATCTTTTGCTGAGCATATGTACGCCTGGATCTAATATGGATCAAGCAGGATGACATATGTTCTCCATTAAAACAGTTTGTTGTTGCACAATTGTCATTGTTAACGCATTCTTCCTTTCCACATGGAATTTAACTCCCAGAGTTTTGTTTTCTTCAAGGCACCTCTATCACCAGTGTTAAATTAGGAATTTATTTCTATTGAAGTGCTATACATATATGATCATTATGTTGCTATCTTCATTTTCTTTTTGACAGCACAATCACCTAGTTTTTTTTTCCAGAATAATCTCGTATAGCAGAGATTTAGAATATTCCACATCAGTTTGTACATAATTTAGAAAAATACTGTCTTTTCAAAACATATCAATTCTATGCCCACGTGTTCCAATCTGGTGATCAATTCTCTTTGTATCTGCTATCACCTTGGACGCTATATACGGAGTTTCCCTAATATAGGTTCTTGTATTTCTGTATAGTACTTTCTTGCAGCCAATACCCTCTCACATGTGAGCACCAATGCTTTCGACATTTTTTGTGTTACCATTTGTGATTTTTTAATACGTGCAGTCATCAAGCAAGTATAGAAGTATCTCAGTTGAGAAAAGTACATGTGCATCTGAAAGGCATTAAATAAGGCTTACTGCTAGTGCTACCTAATGCAAACCTTACCAGCAACTTATAATTCCTGTTTGTATCACAAATTATTATTCTATTGATAATAAGTAGTTGGCCTTTGAAGACATAGGTATGACTTATCATTTCATGGCTGTTTAACTTCAGCATTTATGGAGCTTTTCACAGCATCAAGTTACTACAACTCTGAAGTAAAATTGCTATTTAAGAAAATACCAGTGATCTATAAGGCTGTGCTTGGGAGATTGAATTTTTTATTCATTACATCCTTACCTATTTCATTTGCTGATTCACAAATCCCATATGTTGGCCCATCTTCTTCAATGATTCTTTACATGCTTATGGGATTTTTAAATTTTAGATGTATTAATTATTGAAATTTTGACTCCTTCCAGATGTTAGCTTGTTCTTTGCTGTAATATGAAATAGATTTCTTTCAAAACATTTGAGAACTTTTCCTCGAATTTTTTTGAGGTTGGATCAGCTCTCCATCTCATTAAGCACTATTGTTTATAATGTTTGTTTTTTCTCTATTGGGTTTTTAGTATTTGTGATCCAAAAGCCTCACGTTTATATTTTAACCCATGTTTTTTATTCTAGGTGGTTGTTACTCTATGTTGGTAGTTTTGGTGGTTGTAATAAGTAGTTGTCTGACAGAAGGTTTTTAAAGCCAGATTGTAAGCATTGACATTTTAATCTAGTGAAGCACGAATACAACTCTGAAGTAAAATTGCTATTTGAGAAAAGAGCAGTGATCTATAAGGCTGTACTTAGGAGATTGAGTATTTTTATCATTACATCCTTACTCAGTTCATTTTAGGAGATTGAATTTTTTATTATTTACATCCTTTCTGAGTTCATTTGCTGATAGACAAATCCCATATGTTGGCTCATCTTCTTCAATGATTCTTTACATGCTTATGGGATTTTGAAATTTGAAATGTATTAAATATTAAAGTTTTGACTCCTTCCAGATGTTAGCTTGTTCTTTGTTGTAATATGAAATACTTTTTCTTTCAAAACATTTGAAAACTTTTCCTCAAAATACTTTTGAGGTTGGATCAGCTCTCCATCTCATTAAGCACTATTGTTTATAATGTTTAGCTTTTCTCCGTTGGGTTTTTAGTATTTGTGATCCAAAAGCCTTACATTTACATATTAACTCATGCTTTGTATTCTAGGTGGTTGTTACTCTATGTGGGTAGTTTTGGTGGTTGTAATAAGTGGTTGTCTGACAGAAGGCTTTTAAAGCCAGATTTGTAAGCATTGACATTTTAATCTAGTGAAACACAAATAAAACTCTTTCTTGTTTTCTGTTGGTCCTGTGTTAATTTGTATCCATTTCTTCTAGACTTGACTCAATGATGGTATTAGAGCCACGGGAAAGATGGAAGGATAGAATTTTTAACAGCCATGTATTTGGCAGAGGTGGCAATTGGAAACTTGAAACATTTGCTTTTGTGGAAAGAGCATCCAATCATTGTTGTTGTTTTTTTACTACAAACCTTTAGGTGCAAGGGCATGAAATGTACAACATTGGAAGTTTGAAGGGTTTGTAGACATTCATGGAGGGTATCTGAAAAAAAACTTTGATAGAGGGTGTCTGAAGAAAGAATGTCATTTTAAGAGTGATTTGTTGATGTTTTATTAGTTGAAATTTTCTTTGTATGGTTTGACAAGCCATCAGGTTTATAGACTTTCCTAAATTGCTTCTTTTTGTCTCTCTGTGTAACTAGATTCGTACAGTATGCAATGGGTGTGATGGATTGAGGTTTTATTTCTGTATCACAATTTATTTCTGAATTTTGCTTGGACATGTATGGGCATCCAAGAAGAAGGTTCCTGTGCACAGCAGTAGCTTCCATGCTGAAGGCAGTATGGTTTGACGACTATGAAGGGTATTCTTTCTGGCCCATATTTCTCTTAGATGACTACTTCACTTTGCACTTGGTGCAGTTTGTTCTTCATGTGGCATTCAACATTCTGCGTGTAGCTCAGTGTAACATCATTTAGTATGCTTAAGATTGGTTGTTGTTTTATTTGCTGAGGCAAGAGATAATTTAGTTGGGCATCATAGAGATGTGCCATACTACAGGTTCATGATTCACAGGAGGCAGAGATTGATCTGGTTGGACATTGGGTAGATGTTGATATTGCATATATAAGTAGAGTGATTAGAGGCTGATGTTTGAGTGAGGAATGCTCACCTTAGCATGGTTCTGTCAGACAGTGTCATGAGGCTATAGAGGAGACGGTGACACAAGGCACAGGAGACGTTGACACAAGGTTGATCAGTACCACAGTAAATTGGCCAGCTGTAATGTTGCAGTGATTTTACTGGATAGCTCCAGTTTGTTGATTGCTCCAATTTACTTGATCTTCTTCACCCCCCTTTTGGATCAATGGGGGTTTTGTTGGGTTATTGGTGTTTGTGATCCAAAAGCTGTAGGTTTATATTTAAGCAATGTTTTTTTATTTTAGGTCGTTGTTAGTAGTTCTGGATGGAATGCTCTTAAAGCCAGATTGTAAGCATTGACATTTTAATCTATTGTAGCATGAATAAAATTCTTTTTTGTTACCTTTTGATCCTTGTTAATTCACAACCATTTCTTCTGGGCCTGCCTCAACATTCTTTCTCTTAAAATTTATAGAAGTGATTGTAAACTTTGGATCAACAGGTCAGAATTTCTCTTCATGAAAATGTGTGGTGCAAACTAAGGTGGTAGTTAAGCACGAATCTCAGTATTCTATACTTTGATATTACCTTCCAGATGTTCTGGACTTTGCCAAATCCTCCAATTAAAGTTCAGCTGCATCATTTACAGTTACTGATTTTCACTTACTGAGGCCTCCTCTTCAATTCTTTTTGTGGTTGATTTAATAATATTAATGTTCAAAATAAATGCACTTTGATAAATGAATTTAATCTAATAACCCCGTCTTGCTGTGTGTGGTTATTGTTTTCCTGCATCTTACTGAGTATCTAATTGCTTTTAAGAATATTTTTAATAGATTTCAAACTATTGGATAAGATATAATGTTAACCTCCTCATTTAGCAGAGTTTCTGAAGCCTTGAAATGCACATCACTTCAAAAATTTCCAAGGTTTTTTTCTGTTAATTAACTTTTTCCCTAAAAATGATAAAAGAACTAACATTGAAGAAGATTGTATCTGCATAAAATAGTTTGGCCATTGCTCCGAGCATTACCTGCCCCTCTTTAGGCTCCATGTGGCCTTTTATGAAGGTTTTCTGTTTGGATCCTAATTTAGAGATGGTGTGGTGGTGGTAAAATAAAGCTCTCACCAAGTAGGCTAAGTGGGTTTGATCTTTGGGAGAGACTCCATGGTTAAGCACATTTGATTCAGAGTGGTACTGGGATGGGTGACTTGTCTGGAAGTTCTGATGCTTTACACTGTGTGCATCATGTAAATGCAACGAATGATAAACAGACCGTCCATGCTCATGAGAGATGGGTTATTGTGAAGAACTACTCATGAAACATGGGTTGATGAAGATTGACTCAAAAACTATGCAATCCAATCACCCCCCAAAAAAAACATCCCATAATTTGACATACTGCAAAAACACCACATACTTGAAAAAGCTTTCTACTGTTGAACTTCAGTGTTCTGGGAATATTCTTGTAAGGTTTACTCTGCATCTTTATATTATTACCATTCTTAATACAAATACTGTTTTGATATTGGTGCAAATTGAAACAACCTCTTCAACAATTTAATAAACTTTGACTGGGGCCTATGTTTTTAACGCTTTTGTTTTTGTATGTTAAGCTCTCCAACTTGCCCATACCTTAGTTCAACAGAATAAAGTTTGAAATAGATATTTACTTATATAGAAATGCAAATTTGTATCAGGTTTACTTAGAAAATGTCAAATTTTAGAGCTGCAAGCAAAGATTACTACAGAGGATTGTGCTCTACGTATTACAAGTGTAATCCTTTGAGCAGCATTACCAAAATCTTGGAATAATCTTAACTTCATTGTTAATTGCAAATATTTCCCAGTATTTAATTTTAAAAATAACAATTGGTTTTGAAAAAACTGTTGATAATCAATTAATTGCTATAAATCAACCTTTCTTATGTCTGCTGGTCCTGAACAATAACTTCCCAAAGCTACTTCACACATGATAATCTCGTAATTGGTTCCAATGCCTTGGCAGGGGAGAAGCAGACGATGGAATGGGCCATGCGTTTGAGAGTTGCATTTTATATTGCTCAAGCATTAGAGCATTGCAGTAATGAAGGCCGACCTCTATACCATGACTTGAATGCCTACAGAGTCCTTTTTGACCAGGTAAATTATGCATTGTTGCTTTCATGCTACATTGTATGTGCTGATATTATTGAAGAGAAACAATGTGTAGAAAATAATATATCTTCATTTGCACATTAGAGAACAATCGCAAACTGTGTGGCAACTTTTAATGTAGATGTTGGTTGCAAACAACACATAAGTGAGCAACAGACTGACCCATTTTTTTTTTTTAATATTAATGTACAGGACTGATCCAAACATTTTTAAAATATCAAAATGCAGAAGGTTATAGGGAACAAGCAGTCTTTCATCATGCAATTTTGTTTGAACTGTCAAAGGATAGTTTGCTGGTGGAATTATATGACTTGTTTTCGTATCTTAAGTTGCATTTGAGAAGGAATTTGTTTTGAAAGAAGATTGGATATGTTCTAGTCTTCATACTGATAGGCTGTAGGGTTATACTATGGATGGTTCTTCTCTTTCTTGATATTATGTATACCCATTTAAAAATTTATATTGATTCTTTCCTTGCAATTTTTTTTCTGTTATTTTAATGCACAGGTATGCATAACTGGCATAATTTGCATTGTATGTTTTCTTCAATAGGTTATTAACATCTTAGCTTATCGTAATATTCTGCCCAAGCGAACAGTAGCCTAATTGACCTTACAAATTAGTTCTAAGAAGGTCGAATGGCATTAAGATCAGTAATATACAACAAATTTTAACTTATGTCTCCTGCCATGAATATCCATTGCATTTGTGGTCACCCATATATAGGAGAGTCAAGTAGATCTTTTCAGCAAAGAATTGAACTTTGCAAAGACATATATCATGTCAGCATTAAGAGCTCAGTGCCAGCAGAACACTTCCAACTTCACAAGAAATTTGCATAGAGTGGAAAAATCCGGGTGAGAGGGTAACATTTCATGAAGATAAAGCTAATGGAAGTTATAGAGATTGGGAGGCATCTGAATAATATAATGGGGACAAAGGATTGGAACTTAGTGAGTCTTGGAAAGTTATCATTCGCCTTCTTAGGGTAGTCAATGAAAACTCTGTGTTTTTCAAAGTGTGGAACAGGGGATTTTGGAGATGGCAGGGGGATGGCTGATAAAATAATATCAAAACATTAATATATGAAATATATGATTAAATAAATTACAGAAAGTGAAAATAATCGATCTGGTAATCCATTTGATAATCATAATGACATAATATGAATTTTTAATATGAGATTGTTTGCGAATGTAAATTGTAAAGATGCAAATTGCAAATGCTGATGTGATGAAATGATAAAATGAATTTGGGGATAGTGTTTTTCTGTGTTAAAGTGTAAACCTTTAGGTTGGGTGACCTTCTGGGCCCCCATAAAGGTTCTAGGTTATATTTTTGTTTTGTTTTAAGCTCTTTTTTTTGCTTTATGTTTTTGATGGGCAGGGAATGGCCTGATATCCCAAAACATCAAGCATGGTCCGTTCCCCAATGAGTAGTTTCCAAAGGGGGACATCTCCGGGAAGCAAAAAAGAAAAGATTGGGTACAATATGGTATTATCTGCTTACATCCTCAAGAGATCCCCGAATGGAGGGGTATCTAAATACCTCTGGGGATGTTTCCCTGGGGTACACTGGAAATAATTAAATACAAGCTTACAAATTGGGGTACACTGGAAATAATTAAATACAAGCTTACAAATAATAACAATTGTGAATCAGTTATTGCTCATGAAGAAGAATATTAAATTTTTTAGTGATGGTTCTCTACCTCAATGATGTAATTTTGCTGAAACCTCATTTTCTATACAAACTTCTAACACAACTTTCTTCAACATTGGATTCAAATTCTCTACATTCTTGAATTTGTTTGAGGTGTTAATGGACTTAAAGAACACCATCTCATCATTTGAAGCCACTAGAAAGTTGATGAATGTATGATTCCTCCATCTATTGAGTCATCTGATAATGTGGTGCATCTGTACATCTAAGCCAATGCATCCTTTGCTCTCACATAATTGTCTTAGCATTCACCACTACTTCTTGAAGCAATGGCCCACTTATCTCATGTGGAATAGGTGTTGTAATGTTTCCTTACAACTATCAAGGCTATGATCTTGCATCCCTGGTATGGGTATGCAACTATGCATGCATAAGGGCAAGGGACGCATCCGTGTATCATAGTTCTTATTGACTACGCTTGCAAGAAATTAATTTTCCAAGTAATTGGAGCTTTTGCTGAAACGTCATTTTCTATACGAACTTCTAACACAACTTTCTTCAACATTGGATTCAAATTCTCTACATTCTTGACTTTATTTGAGGTGTTAATGGACTTAAAGAACACCATCTCATCATTTGAAGCCACTAGAAAGTTGGTGAATGTATGATTCCTTCCATCTATCGAGTCATCTGATAATGTGGTGCATCTGTACATTAAGCCAATGCATCCTTTGCTCTCACATAATTGTCTTAGCATTCACCACTACTTCTTGAAGCAATGGCCCACTTATCTCATGTGGAATAGGTGTTGTAATGTTTCCTTACAACTATCAAGGCCATGATCTTGCAATATGGGCTTCTAGCCATGTTGAAACGAATGTTGTTCTAGTACCAAAAATTTGCACATGTTGTGTGTAGTTCTTCATGCATGTCCTTGTTCCAACTTGTACTTTCAAGTGAATGTTGTGATCCTAGCGTATGGAACATTAGTAACCCTTTGATTGGGCTTTGTTGGAACTCAATGAAGTGGATGTGTTGTGAATCCATGGATCACAATTGGATTCCACAATCTCTCTCATATATACCTATGATTCTTGCACCATGTTGGGATTCATCACCATTGCAATGGCCGTGTCATCCTTTTAAATTATTATTTTTATTTGTCAATGTGAGGGCAACATTCATCTTCCATGCAACTTCAATCCTTTTTAATTGTCAATGACTCAATGTTTAGACACAAGTTCATGCCTTGGACAACAATCTATGAATTTGAGGCAATTGATGTCTCCACTTTTTGTCAATCCACAATTGTTGCAAATGATTGTTCTTGTGGTTGGTCCTAGGATTTGCTTCCAAGTGGTGTCCTTTTCGCCAAGCCTTTGGCTTCTACTTGTTGATGCAATTGGATGGATCAGAAAAAAATTGCTGAACCATTGCTTTTGAAAAATTAAAAAAACTAAAATTTAAATACATAAACCCTACATTAAATATAATATATGGGAAACATGAATAAAGATATAAGGGAAGAGTTTAGAAATGTAAAAA
>VDFB02281492.1:932349282-932364755 GCA_007258455.2 Sequoia sempervirens
TTGGACTTTTTACTTAGAGGAAGATGAGTTTCAAAAAAGTAAAAATGTCTAACAATGCATTTCAAGTAATACCTAAAATTTAATGCTCTTGCCATTTGTAATGTCCCCATTCTCGGAGTGACATCTTGGTGACCTGATTCTAGCCCATCTAGCATTCCCGTGGGTTAGATGGCATGATAAGGGAATGATATTGGCCATGAGAATCAAATTTTGGTAAGATGTGTTTTAGAAAATTAAGAAGGAATTATCCTTAACAAAGCAAAGAATAATGTTGATCTTATTTTATTATTATCTCATGGTCCACTTGCAAGTCAAAGCAAACAAGGAGGTCCACTTCAAACAAGGACGTCCACTTCAAACAAGGAGGTCTACTTGCAAGTCAAAGCAAACAAGGAGGTCTACTTGCAAGTCAAAGCAAACAAGGAGGTGAGTCGACCACATCAAATCAAATCAGATCTATTTCTAGAAGATTCTCCCTCCCATGGCAGTTTAGCAGACTTCAGATCTGATTTTGTTGATGACACCGGTAGTGGACCAGCCACTCAAGAGTTGTCTTTGTTGGGTGTTGAAGGCATCCATAACTCATCATTGTTTATTTATGTCACCAATTTATTATGATATGGCAGCTTTCTATTTGTTGATTGGTGACTTCATCTTCATTGTTTTGTCATGGGTTAGTAGCTGTCCTACTTGGAACTCCAAGGTACTTTCCAATTTTTCAGGGTCTACATCAACTAATTAGTTGCTTGGGAGTATGTGGAGGCATATCTATTTGATGGACATATAATATGACATGGATTTCTTTGACATGTATTGGTATGTTGATACTTATGACTACATTTTATTTTCTGGCCTGAGTTACGACAACGGCATTTGGTTGCCTAATGAGTTGATCTATGTGCATATGGGAGTTGCTTCTCACATCTCTTTGATGGTCTACTCATATAGATGGATGATATGTGATGATTGTGTCATGATAGATATCTATTTCTACTCTTATAGCTGGATGGATAGGTTGATTTGGGATCTAGGTATTGACATGGATGATGCATTGGTACTTAATGATCGTGGTGAGTTGCTTCAGGTGTTATGGTGTATTGGCATTCCAATCAGAGTGGAATAGCGGGTTGTATGGCGATTGCTTGAGGGCAAGCAATCTTGGGAAGGGAGGACTGTAATGTCCCCATTCTTGGAGTGACATCTTGGTGACCTGATTCTAGCCCATCCAACATTCCCGTGCGTTAGATGGCGTGATAAGGGAATGATATTGGCCATGAAAATCAAATTTTGGTAAGATGTGTTTTAGAAAATTAAGCAGGAATTATCCTTAACAAAGCAAAGCATAATGTTGATCTTATTTTATTATTATCTCATGGTCCACTTGCAAGTCAAAGCAAACAAGGAGGTGAGTTGACCACATCAAATCAAATCAGATTTGCTTCTAGAAGATTCTCCCTCCCATGGCGGTTTAGCAGATTTAAGGGAGAAGCAACCTATATTTAATATTTAAAAATAAAATCTGATCTCTTCCTAGGGTGGCTCAAGGAAGCTTCCAAACTAGAATATTATAATGTTCAAAGGCAATCAAATCTTCCCAAGGGCGGTCTAGTGCCTTAGGAGAGAAGGTAAATGAATATTTTAATGTATGTGAAGACCAAATCAGATCCTCTTTAAGGCGACTTGGCCTAGGGCAGTTTAAGGTGCCTTAGTCTTGAAGTAAGTGAATATTTTAATAAAACAAATCTGATTCCCTTCTAAGGGTGGGGTCCCATGGAGGGGGGTTTCTTGAAAAATTTCAGTCGGTGCTGCTGAAAATTTTTAGGAATTTTTTAAAGGTGCTGATCCCATGAACTTAGTAATGCAGTTCAGCTTAAAATATTAAGCTCCAAATTTTAAGGAAGTTGGTGGTCTCATCAACTTGTTTACTGTGCAGTTCAACTTAAAATTTAAGTTTTGGAATTTAAGGAAGCTTAAAAGTTAAGATGATTTACAAATGGCAAATAAAATTCCTAAACTGTAGGGGCAATCTCCAGCCCCACCGTATTTTCACCCCCTCAAATCTGCAGTCCTAAAAGGTAGGAGATGCTATTCTTGAGGAAAAGATTCCAAATAATCCTGTAACAATTTTTTTTTGACTTCATGAGACCTCCTGCTCCTTAAAAATAGATCCTGAAGCCCCCCCATGAGACCCCACCCTAAGTGTAGTTTTGACTTGAGGCCCTATTTAAGAAGGCTTGGAAGGTTGAGAGATGCATGTTTTTGATGTTA
Organism: Sequoia sempervirens; assembly: GCA_007258455.2. Lineage (NCBI taxonomy): Eukaryota > Viridiplantae > Streptophyta > Pinopsida > Cupressales > Cupressaceae > Sequoia > Sequoia sempervirens. Next base: position 932,351,551 of record VDFB02281492.1, read on the forward strand.
CTATTCTGTTAAGTCATTTTAAAGAGAGTTGTCTCTTGACTGAAAGTAATCTTCAGTCGATTCAAGGTGGTGCTCCCTTGAATACTGTGGTATGGTGATGTCCCCATTCCACCATGTGAGATGAATTCAAGTAGAGTTCATCATAGAGCTTAACTAGATTGCTTTAGTGAAGTTTTAGTTGCAGATTGTGATTTTGTTTTGTGACACTTACATTGATACTTGCTAGAAGAAGGTTTTCAAGAGGTTTGCTTGGCAAAGAAGGGCATTTTTGGCGATTTCCAGCTTCAGGCATAATCAGATTTTTGTAAAAGCAGTCTTCAAATTGATTTCAATATCATATCTGAGGAGTTTTTGGCATCTACAACCTCCAGTGGGCTGCTACAGTTGCTTTTCAGTCATCTCTAGCTGGGCATATCATCCTACTTCATATAGCTTCAACTTCCCTTTATACGGCTAGAGTTTGGACTTGTGTTTTGGCACAAGTAGATGTAATTGAAGGTCTGAAATTCTAATCAGACTTGAGTGATTGTACTTTCCAGCCCTCTCTATTTGTAATCAACTTTCAAATCAAATAAGAAGTTAAGCTATCAATGCTGGGTATGTCCATCTGTGTTTATGTGACTTATTTGATTGCCTAGAATCTATGTTCAAGTTCATTTCTTGTTATTTATGCTTGGAACCTTTCAATCTACATGATATAATAAACCCTTGTTGAAAACATAAGTTAAAGGCAAGTCAAAAATTTTCAGACCAACAAAAAGGGAAAAATTCAGTTAGAACCTGTAAGGGTTCTTACACCATTTCTATCAAATTATAAATACCAACTTTGATGACAGTTTTTAATGTCCCCTTTTTAGCCAGTGCCAGAGTTTGGTGGATTAGCCTATCATTAGTTCCTTGTAGGCTAATGATGGTGATTAGAGGGCCTTGTGAGGGAGTTATCTGGTTCTTCAAATGGCAGTTTATGGTGTTTTCTTTTTTGGGACTTGGTGATATTCAGGGTTTTCCTTCTGGAGGTGTTTTGGGCTTCGTTTACACATACTTACTATTTTTAGTAAGTCACTTAGATGTTGGGGTCCAATCTTACTATTTATAGTAAGGCACCCTGGTGGGCAGAGGAATCAGTGGGCTACCTACTGGCATTGATGGGATTGATTAATGTTGATGATTTATGGAGATGATATTTTAATTATTATTAAAGTAATTAATAATAATTAATTATAAAAGTGAATAACATTAATGACTTTATTGATTTATAATAAAGGCTTATTTAATAATATAAAGTCAAATTATTTAAGTCATTGTTTTGGGTGCCCACGTAAAGTATTAATACTTAGCAACAAAAGCAAATACAATTTAATATATGAAATGTTGAAAAAAGCCAAAGGAGGTCGTGCTTTTCATGAGGAGATATCAAAAGCTTTGGAAAAGCATTTCATTCATTATTCAACACTTGTGAAATTTATGTGGATTCTTGTTGTGAGAAGAAAACCATGGTTTTGCTGCAATTTGGTCTTGGAGAACGTGATTTCTCTTGGATTGTGCATCCCATAGGTGTGAAATATCACCCAAAGGTTGCAATCATTAGGTGGCTTTCATCCAGAAGTCACATTATGCATATTGGAGAGATTATTTCAGGGTATTCTTGAAGAACATTGATTGTTATCAGAAGTTTATTTGCTATTGATGTTCAAAATTGTTGATGGCTTAATAGCTGGGCCGTACTATCATCATTGCTGGCCCGTACAAGTTTGTGCTTGCTGGGCCATACAGTGTCTTGAGGGTGGCGTTTTGACTCTAGGCTGAAACGCCTAGGTTGTGAGCATAATTTGTCTTCCATATGGGGTGGCTAATCCATGGCTATCATTTTGATGCAATACTAAGGTGGAGAACTCATCATTTTATGCTAGGCATCCATGACAAGGGTTTTCCAGTTGCTGATATAAATTTCCAGATTTGCAATTCATTATGCTATGGTATCTGGGTATGAAAATATTGTAAAAGCTTTCATCATTAAATCTGATTTTGAAAAGTTAATTGTGTATGCTTCTGCATTTCTTTCTTTGCATTTGTAAATATATATATCATTTGCATTTCCTAGCAAACTTGACAAAAACACAAAAAAACAAAAAAATTAGTCAAGGCAATTTCAATAGCAACTATCTCAGATCAGGGTGGGATATTTCAGTGGTATCAGAGCACAGTCTTCTTGCCATCCTGTGCTGGTAATGTTATTTTATGAGTAAAAAGAACATTCAGTACACCAGAGGTGTAGCTAAGTGGGAACCACCTCCAGTAATGGGAGGTGAAACAGTATCAGGTATTTTGGGTATTCACAATATTGATAGTGACAGTGACACAGAGAGTGTGACAGGCGCCATGGCAGAGAGGGATAAGGGACGAGCAGGTTTACTTAGTCCTGAATCTAGAGCTAAGAGGCAGATGGATAATATGATGGATATGATGTCACAACTGTTGGGGACTATGAGACAGTTTACCCCACCTCAACAACCCAATCATTTTGGCGAGACTAGTGTATTTGGTCAGCCTAATGTGGCAGTTACAGGGTCTACTTGTTGTACCCCAAATTAAATTTTTTGCTACACTTAGGCATTTTGAATAAATGAGTAAAAGTCTTGTCAAAACTATCAAAAAGGTCAAAATTAGGGTTTGCATGTCTTGCATGAGGGGCAAAAACTTGAAATTTTCGAAATCTGACAATCTGGGTTTGCTCAGAGTGACCAAGTCTACAAAACCCAGATCTCAATTTTTCGGCCCTAAATTTTAGGAAAATTGAAATTTTTAGAAACTTTATAAAAATAGAACTTTTTTTGGGTTTCTTTTGAAACGGATGTTGGCAAAATTTTCTAAAAATAGAAAGTTTGGCTGTTAGGGTTCAATCTGATTTTGATTGGTCGAAAATACTTCCTCATCAAGCTGGTGCAGTCAAAATCACAAAAGGATCAGTTTTGCCCTAGTAGGTTCTATTCTGCTTTTTCAAAAAGCATTTCGGGAGCTTCGAAGTCATTAATGGAGGTCAGTCAGCTACCAGGTGTCAGATTCAAACATTCAAACACTGAACAAAAGATGGTAAACGATGGACATGCACGCAGATTGAAGAATGGAGAAAGGAAGTTGTGAAAGTTGAAAAATGCAAAATTTTGGCTAACACTAGAGACTCTAGGTGCCCAAACACTCATGCCTTAGAAAATTTTTCATGTCTAGCAAGCAAGGCAAAGGCAAGCATGTCAAACGGAGGAGAAAACTAAAAATTGCAAAATAAAAACTAAGTTTGCCAGCCATGGGCGCCCCAGAAGGAGATAGGCGCCCAACCTTTTGAAAGACCTAATCCAACAATTAGGGTTTGCTAATATGCTCATTGTCTTAAAGATTCTGTCAGCTTTGCAGTGGAGGTCTTCGTCAGATCATCAGATTTGTTGATCACCGGCAAATCCAGATCAAACGAAAGGTATAACATGAAGGTTCAAATCCTAAGTTACCGGTTCGGGTTCGGGGACGGGTTCGGGTACGAGAACCCGGTACGTGGGTACGGGCAAAATTTTTTTAGGGGTTTGGGTACGTATGGGTACGTGTGTATATATATATATTAATAATTTAATATATTATAAATCTATATATATGTATTATATATACAAAAAAAAAAGAGAAATATAGAGAATTGTAAAACTAAATCATTTCATAGTATGATACTTGATCATTGATCAATGCCAAATGCCAAAGATAAATATTAAATGCCAATTCTAACAGATCTTGCCAACAAGTTTTCCAGGTCTCAGGTCTCTTAACCAAAGGTATTTTTAGAAAAAAGATATTACATTTTGAATATTTGATTCTCAACATTCTTTGTTTTTCATGGTTCTCCAAATTTCTATATTTATTTGAACTTCCTGAAAATTTTGTCAAATTATCATTTTTGGAATTGGTATTTAAGGGTCATTTAACCTAGTTCTTCTCTATTGCACTACTTATTCTGTCAAAATTCAAGGTTACTTATAGGCATTAACATGATCTGTCTCACTCTTTATTTCTGATTTTTTTAACTAATCAGATATATGCTGTTTCATCTATCCCTGTCAATATGCCACTAGATTCACCTCTAATGAGCCTAGAGATTCTCTTGTTATTCAGAATTTTTAGGTGAGCTTCTGCTTTGGATTTGAATGCAGAACTTTTGCACTTGACCGGATTAGAACAACATCCACAGAAATCTTCAAACCAGGGCTGCTTCAGCTTGAATGCTCCTCCTCTTCTGTTTATGCTAAAAACAGAGCTTCTGTGCAGCTCTTAGCAAATTAGAATTCCTGTATTCATTCACCCTCTGTGTTATACATCACAAAAGACTACTTCTGTGCAAAGCCACTAGCCTCATACTGCCACTCCAAACTTTTTGTGCAAACCAAGATTAATCTACCGCTCACAAAAGACTACTTCTGTGCAAAGCCACTAGCCATTTTAGGGTTAGGGGGAAATTTTTTTTAAAAAAAATGTTTTTTAATCATGTTTGGGCCCATTTTTTTTTGACTTGGCCCGTGGGTTCGCCCGGGTTCGCCTGGGTTCGTGCTGGGTACGTGTGGGTTCGTGCTGGGTACGCACAGGGTGCGTGCCCAGCACTGTGGGTTCGCCAGGGTTCGTGCACCCACGAACCCTGGCGAACCCACAGTGCTGGGCACGCACCCTGTGCGTACCCAGCACGAACCCATAGACGAACCCGAACCGGGTTCGAGGCCTGTGGGTACGAATCCGGTAACTTAGTTCAAATCTGAAGGTTGAAAATCAAGCAAAAATGGTTAAGTTTGGAGGAGTTGGGCGCCCCAGAAGGAGATAGGCACCCAAGCTTTTGGAGGCCTAAATGAGTGAATTTGCAGTCGACACCTCCATCATGACTAAGTCTGAAGAAGATAGGCGCCTCCAACCAAGAAGGGCGCCCAAGAAACCATGCCTTAGCCAAATTTTTCAAATTTTCAAATTTCAAGAAGAAGATAAAATGTCCACAATCAATGCACAAGCTCATGATAGGGTTCGAAGGGTTTAAAGCAAAAGAAAACAGATTTTCTCAAAGCCTTAACTTATTTAAGATGTTTTTGCTATCCATTTTTCATAATTCTTGCAGGTGGCGTCCAAGGAAAAGAAGAGGAGGCATAAAAAATTCTTCATTTCAGAATTCAAAGGCTGAAGCTTGCTGATTTTTCGAAGTTTTTCATAATTTTCAGACCAGCACACAAAGGAGCTTGCTTTTTCATGTTTTTTTTCATCCAGAGCATCAATTCTTTGAAGGAGGTCAAGATTTTCAATTTTCAGCAATCTGGGTCATCTCAACTCATGATTCTAAACAATTTTGAAGAAATTTTTCAAGTTGCAGCAACTGCTTTTTTGTGCATGTCCAAGGAATCATCAAAATTTTCAAGATTTGATCATCTGGGTCCTTCTAAAACATACTTCTGCACAAAACCCAGGTGCCAGCTTTTTTTTTTCAAGAAAATCTGAAGAAATTAGGGTTTGCTTCTTTTTTAGTCAACACTCAAAATTTTCAAAAACGAGTGATCTGGGTCTTCTTGTAACGAAATTCTGAACAAAACCCATATCTCAAATTTTTTTTGAAAAAATTTGTCCGTTTGAAGAAGAAAAACCAACAAGCTAAATTTAGAAAGTGTGCAAAACTTGTCTGAACATAGTCAAGTTTACAAGCAATCTTCAAGGTTTTTAGTATGGAATACACTCCCAATGAGTACAAGACCAAGTCAGTGCTATATCATGACTTCATCAAAACAGTTGAAACTGACTTGCACCATATCAAGCCGGTGTTCAACTTGCGTGTGCTTTGGAAGATGTGGGTAACGTTACAATTAGGCACCTCGGTCACCCTGGACTACTTGCAGCAGCATCAATTCCTATTTCAATGTAGAGTTTGGAATTCGTAATTGCTTGCATCAAGCATTACAATACTGCGACACGGGAGATTCAGTCAGTAGATGGTAGAGTGATTTGCAACCCGAAGCCAGACATGATTGAAAAATGCTTCTCAATACCACCTTGGGCTGAAAGTGTAACTATCTCCAAGGAAGGATGTGAAAGGGTATGGGACATGCACAAGGAGAAATATAGCAAGAAAGTTGCACAAAAGTGGATGAAAGAAAAACATAAAACTTTGCCAAAGAACATCGGGCGAGGGGAATTCAAGGATGAAATCGCTATAATGATCACCCTGCTCAACCGGATCACTGGCCAAGAGGATGCTACAAAATTCTAGCCTTGGATGTTCTATGTTATACCTCATATCATGAAGAAAACATAATTCTATGATTGGTCAACCTTAATCAGTGATAGCCTTCATCAACAAATAACTGAATACTTCCAAATTCATGAGTTCCACATAATCTCCTACCTAGTCTACCTAGTAGCCTTCCAAGGAAAATTCAAAGGGTTGAATACTGTGGGGTCTCTGAATGTACAACATGTCTACAATTACTACCCTCAGCTAGAGTTCATAGAGTCATCACACCATTACAAAAGGGTAAATGAGGCTTTCCTGATTCATACAGTGCGAGACTTGGATAATGAGTTGCACGTACGTATTTCATCAACTGCCAGGGCAACAATGGCAGAGTGGGCAGATTGGTTTATTTAGTTTCCTACCTTCACCTACATTAGCGTCTACGGCTTCTCTAGCGCTCCACTCATGTTGTCGAGGTACCCATCAGATGAAGTGGTTTTCATGGAATTCCTAAGGCAAGCATATGATGTCCACACTTTCTTGCGGAATCAAAAGAAGCCCACCCTCAATTTTCCATTTGAGTTGGGAAGTTACAAATGCAGATCATCAACAAATGCCAAGTCCATGGGTGATGAGTTGGCTAAACTTGGTCTCAAGCCATACAGCGAGAGACGATCATACGACCCTCATGGTGTCTTCGCATCCCGACTTGAGAAGAACTATGCTCATGTGCCTGCACTTGAAGATTTTTGGGCCAACTGCAGAGATGAGTTTGAGGTACAGAGGCGTAGTTACAACAAACTCGCTCTCCATCAAATGAAAGATTGCCTGTCAGAGGATATTGAGGGACTATCAGATGATGATGGAGATGTACTTCTCCCAATGTACACTCGAAAACAAATTGAGCAACAACCCCTTCCACAGGTCAACTGGTCCAATAAAGAGAACATCTCGGTGGAAGAAAGAACACGCCAAGTCATTGAACACAACAAGGTTTTCTTAGTCCTCAAGAGGAAGAAATCCATTCTAGCAGCAAAGCCGCCAAGAATGCAGTCATCACTTCCCTCTTCTTCTAGAGCACAACTGAAGATGAAGGGTATAAGTTAGCCTCAAGAGGGTGTAAAGGGTAGTAGATCAACAAAGAACGTAAGGAGAAGGTTGGACTTCTCAAATATAGTCATACAGGAGCAGCCAACAACTGAAGCAAAAGCTCCTCCAGAAGAGTTCGTACCTCAGAAGGGAACAAAAGATGTGCCTTTGACACATGATTCTTCACCGTTGCCAAGGTCTTCACCAATTCACATTGATCTAGAGGATGAAGAAGATGAAGGAGTTGCAGCTGAACCTCCCAGGGAAGTTAGTAGAGGTACCACATCTTGGCTTGAGAGCTCCCTGGGAAGGAAGAGAAGAAGACCTTCATATCAGTTGAATTTTGATGATCTTGACAACGTTTATCAGGAGGCACCTAAAAAGAAAGCAAAGAAACAAGTTCACTTTGAAAGGAATCTTGATGGTGAGATGATCATGGAGATTGCTACACCTCCTGAAGATAGAAACAAAGATGAAGTGGAGGTGGATGGTTTCATAATGGTTAAGGCCAATCTTGGCAAGAGCACTAGGCATGTAGATGTTAGTTTGTTCAAAGTTGCATCTGAAACTCTTCAAGAAAGAGTGCTTAAAGATGGAGAAGATAAGGCAGCCCTCAAGGCTGAAATCCGACAACTCAGGCTATACATTTCTAATATTGTTCATGGTACTTCATAGGCTACTCAGTTGTTGCCCCAGGTTCTAGAGACACCAACTGATCATCAACAGTTGAGGCAGTTGGTAATATGTGGGAAGCAAACACAAGAATGGATCGAAGGATTCATCATCAGAGGAAAATAAATCTTGGCACAAATATATCAGCTAAGGAATAATGCTCATGACTTACGCCAAGGGATTCAAGGATTTGAGCAATCAATGGCAGAGGTGAAACCTAGGCACGAAATCATCATTGCAGATTTGGATAGAGCTTATAGCTCAATGGTTTCCAGAGAACACAAGAGACAAATCCTTGCATGGAAAGAACGCCACATCTTCAAGGTGAGAACCTATGAGAGGATTATTGAAGAGTTTGTTGCATACAGATAAAGGGCGGTTGAGGCTCTTCAGTTCATAAGTGAGTTTGTTGCAGAGATCCCTTCTCGGTATTGTCATGATGATGGTTCCTACGTTGGACTTGACGAAGTGCAAGCCCAGTTCCAGAATGTTGTTCGTGGCAGTGATGGTAGTGATCCGGTTGGTGGAAGGATGAATCAGATTTCTGTGATGTCAGCAAGGTTCGAGAAAGTGGCCAATGAGGTCAAAGATTTTCTGAGATCGATTGCAGATGGTGAAGAAATCCTAGAAAAGTGAAGCTTTGCTATAGATAGTATTGATGCACTTGACAGAGATACAGTTTCCAGCTTTTTAGCGGATGCGATCGAGATTTAAAGCAGCAATCATCTAGAAGCTTTCTTTCTGCTTTCTTTCTATTCTCGTCTCAATTCTTATCTACTCTTTGAAGAACAGAAAGAAAACAAAATGTAATAGTTGGCATTTCCTGTTTTTATGCTTTCTTAGGTGGTTAGATGTTTATCTTCTTTAGTTTTAGAAATAAAGCTTGCATGTTGGCAAGCCTTAGTTGTAAAAGCAAGGAGATTTTAGGGCTCCCCACTCCTCTGCTTGTGTATAAATACGGGCAGCCTTGCCCATTATTTTCTTAACTGTACTTGTGATAACAAATTGTTGAGCCTATTTTGCCTGCAAGTTGTTGTTGTTTAGTTGCTGTTCACTTTGGGTAAGAACAAGTTTGCAAGTCTCTTTTAGCTGCAAGTTCTTGTTTAGTGCATGTGTCTTGTGTAATATTTTGTTCTTGAGATTTGAGAAATAAAGTCTTGTGCCTACTTTGCCTTGATATAATGTCTCAAATTTCCGTTTATTGTGTTATGCTTATATGATCTCCATTTCAACTTGCATTGAAAGTAAGTAGATGTATGTTGAAATAAATTTTATCTAAGTATCTTTTGTTAGAGAATCCTTTCTTGTCCATTTCTAACTCTCTTGCTCTGCGTTTACTTGAGAAGTTCGAAACGTCATTAGAGTAGGCTTAGTTGTAGTTGAAATTCTAAAATAAAAAATCTTAGCTACGACGCTTGAGTTTTATAACGTTGTGCTCTTAGCTGAACAAAAAAATAGGAAAATTAGTTTTAGTTTACTTTCTTGAACAACATCAACAAAGAGGGAGCTTCCCCTCCTAATTCGAAGAGCAGTTTATCTATGCATAGCTGTACGTTTCTAATCCGCATTCCAGAGGTGCGAATTGAAACACCAACACTACTACTTCCACTTGTTTACCTTCACTCCTAGGGAGGCGCCATAGGCACCAGAGGTTCCAGTGCAAGAGCCATATGTTATCACAATTGGTTATATTACACGCCATTATACTGAGCATATAACCCTACTAGCTGAGGTGAGGGAATTGTTGACTCTAAATCAGTTCCTGGATCTGAAGTGGCCTAGAGGGGTAGGAGTAGTTAGGACAGAGCACAAGGCACTCCAGGCACCACAAGGCACTCGTGATTTGTAGTAGGCTATGAGCAAGGTCACCTTGCCACACTATGACGGCAGTGGTAAATGCACTGCGAGATCGTTGGTCCAGAAATTGGACAACTATTTGTCTCTGAGATCGATGCTAGAGAATGAAGCGATTAAGTTTGCCACTCTACACTTGGATGGGCTAGTGCACAAGTGGTGGTATCACGACATGGTTACATTACAACACCATCTTATTACTACCTATCATGAGTTCACAAATAGACTCATTGAGAGGTTTGATCGTAAGGATTCAGAGTTATATTTTAGAGAGCTAGCTCAGTTCAAATAGGTGGGCACTTTGGAGTCTTACATTGGTGAGTTTCAGAGATTGTCGGTGATGGTGCCAAGCATTTCAGAGAGGAGATTGGTTATTCTGTTTTGTGTGGGACTGCTTGAGCCATTGCGAGGTTGGATCAAGGCCTTTGACCCACCTACACTGCAGGACGCGATGAAGAAGGCACGAAGCATGGAGCTCGTTGCCCCAAAAAAGCAGTCTCTACCTAAAACCTTGACTCCTCCAAAGGATGAGAGCCATCATCAAGTTGCAGATCAGAAAAAGAAAACAGTATTTAAGCTTGATGATGAGACCCTTAATGACTTAAGAAAAAATAAATTATGCTACTGGTGCAAAGGGCCATATAGTAGAGATCATAATTGTCTTGTTAAGGGCAAAGCAAATTGAATGGAATGGTATTAAGCTGATGATTCAGATTCTGAAAATTCAGCTTAGCGAGCTGATCCAGAGGATAAAGAGTTAGGAAGAGCATCTACAGGGTTAGGAAAAGATGCTAAGCTATCTCCTATGGGATTATGCTCTAGCATCCAAAGACGAGTATCATTCAGAATCAGAGGAGTCATGAATGGGAAGCGTTGTATCACTTTGATTGATACTGGAGCTACACATAACTTCATTGATAAGGGTTTGGTTGTGAGGTGTGGACTTCAAGTAGAGAACTTTGAGGGGTTCAGGGTAAGAGTAGCAGATGGTTTCACTCTTACTTGCACTAGGAGGATCCTTAATCTCACTCTGCTGTTGAATGATTACAAATTTCAAGATGATTTTTATGTCATCAACATGGGTGAGATGGACATTGTGTTGGGCATGAAGTGGTTTCATGTCATTGAAGAATTTTCTCTCAACTTGTAGAAAATGGAAATGAAGTTCAAGATGAATGGTAGAAAGTATGTATTAAGGGGAATAGCTGAGGGGAGTTTACGTGCCATCTCCCTTAGTGAGAAGGAGAGTGGAAGGAAAGAGAAAGAAATTGAACAGGCGGTGGAGGAGTGTGAGCAAATCCAAGAAGAGTATGATTCTATTCATTGCTCCAAAGGTTCAGAGGAAGGTAATTCAGATCAGCAAGGGGTTAAAGTGCAGTTTGTTAATAATCCTCTATTTGAGAATGATGCTGGTTTGGTTTATGACAATCCACTCTTTGAGCTAGATGACGATCTCCCTCTTGACCCTAGTGTGGAGTTGAGCGATGATCACAGAGTTTGGGATCCTTCTTGTGCATCAGGATTCAGACAGGGCTTACAGATGAATTCTACAGCGTGTACATTGTGTAAAGTGCATTCAGTTTTACTTTCCACACACTTGTACATGATTTGACTTCGATGCACAGAGCTCGTGTACATGTTTTGGACAGTTGGTATGAGGTATCTCCTTGTGCAGATGAGGGAAGCAAACCCTGCTTGTATCTAGAGTTGCTTTTTCATGATGATCATACTTTTGAGACACATGTTACAAGGGTTGACCTTGGTCAACGTATTTTATCAGTTGTGTTGATATTGGTGTTGCAGGAGTTATCTGGAGGGGAGAGGGACAAACCATAGTTTTTCCCTTGGGACCTAGGTGATGATGTGTTCTATCTTCAGTTGAGATTGCTTGGGGTTAAGCAATTTCAGGGAGGGCAGATTGTAATGTCCCCTTTTTAGCCAGTGTTAGAGTTTGGTGGATTAGCCTATCATCAGGTCCTCATAGGCTAATGATGGTGATTAGAGGGCCTTGTGAGGGAGTTATTTGGTTCTTTAGTTGACAGTTTATGGTGTTTTCTTCTCCAGGACTTGGTGATATTCAGGGTTTGCCTTCTAGAGGTGTTTTGGGCTCCGTTTATGCATACTTACTATTTTTAGTAAGTCACTCAGATGTTGGGGTCCAGTCTTACTATTTATAGTAAGGCACCATGGTGAGCAGAGGAATTAGTGGGCTACCTTCTGGCGTTGATGGGATTGATTAATGTTGATGATTTATGGAGTTATGATATTTTAATTATTATTAAAGTGATTACTTTAATAATAATTAATTATAAAAGTGAATAACATTAATGAATTTATTGACTTTATAATGAAGGCTTATTTAATAATATAAAGTCAAATTATTTAAGTCATTGTTTTGGGCGCCCACATAAAGTATTAATACTTAGCAACAAAAGCAAATACAATAAAATATATAAAATGTTGAAAAAAACCAAAGGAGGTCGTGCTTTTCATGAGGAGATATAACAAGCTTTGAAAAAGCATTTCATTCATTATTCAACACTTATGAAATTTATGAGGATTCTTGTTGTGAGAAGAAAATTAGGGTTTTGCTGCAATTTGGCCTTGGAGAATGTGATTTCTCTTGGATTGTGCATCCCACAGGTGTGAAATATTACCCAAAGGTTGCAATCATTAGGTGGCTTTCATCCAGAAGTCACATTGTGCATATTGGAGAGATTATTTCAGGGTATTCTTGAAGAACATTGATTGTGATCAGAAGTTTATGAAACAATTTTGGGCTAGAAATTGCTTGATATTACTTGAAGAATAGATTACAATATATAGGTGAGGTAAAATACTGTAGACATTAAATGTCTACCTACCAGCTACCTACCAACAACTAATAGATATAATTGACCATTATACAATAGAAGAATATAATATTCTAACACCCTCCCCCTTAATGGTCAATCGTCTAACTAGCCTACAGAATACAATCTGCAGGTCGCTTGGTCACAAATTCTTTAGAACACTCTGCTACTACGGAGACCCTCCCTGGATTTGCAGAATGTTGATGACCAAGAGTACCAAAAACAGAGAAGGTTGCCCCTTCTTTAGAAAGCTTTGCAACAAGAGACAAAAGCCTGCCACTGACTTTGCCACGTGAGATGAGTTTGCCACCAACCCTCCTAGAATCTGCAGAACTGCTGACCAGAAGTCATCACAAAATGTCCAACCTGACGTTGGATAATAGAGCTGTTCCTCCCTATCGCTAGAGACACACTGAGAACAGCTGCCACGATTTTGAGGATAAATCGGCAAACCATCGAAACTTTTGCAGTGGAGCACAATGCCCGAAAACAGACTGCAAGAAGCT
>VDFB02281492.1:932364855-932568144 GCA_007258455.2 Sequoia sempervirens
CTACTTTGTAGACCATCTAGATGTTCTTCGACATGCCTATAACAAGCTTGTACAAATATTGCAACTTGCTCTGAATGATAATATTGACTTTAGATCTCAACTTGAGGACTAAATGTATAGTTCTCAGAGAATTCAACAATAGAGAGAACACAACCCGCTGGAAAGCAATTCTTTGAGTCATGAAATTTCTTAGCTTTCCATCTAGCACCATGAAAATAATGAATATGTGGATATATGATATTGCAAAATTTGTTCATAAACTCATTGTAAGACAACTCACTCTCTTTGAGAACAATTTTTCTAGTCTCAACTCTTGACTTTGTTGATTATTTCTCATATTCAAATCTCTTCCACATAACTTGCATTGAATGATCAATATTGTCAACCTATAAAAGATTCTTCAAATTTCCATATTCATTACATATATTTTTTATACGCTGCACTTTCAATTCATCTAAATCTTATGATTTTTCGCATAGAAGAGACTTCACAAATTGTGTTGTACTTCCAGGGATGACTATATTTGGACTGATTACTACCATAGCTTTTCAATATGTCTGTAGATGTAAATGAAATTCAACACGATTTCGACAACAAGCCTCACATATCTTATTTATACGTATAAAACTTGGTAGTAGTCTCTCAAACATCCTTTGACAAATCTTCACATTTGAATATTCTTGCTTGAATGCTTCAAAAAGCTCACTTTGTGTTGTATCTATAAAATGTTTCGGATGTAATTTTTTTTACCATCTTCACCTTTTATTTGTATAGTGTCCCTTCTATTGGAAGAAACACGAGAGTGGCTGGTCCAATATTCAATCACCTATTCCTTTACATCTTCTGATATTTTATCCTTTTGGGGAACCCTACAAATATTTACCCAATTATTCTCAATATTCCCATCCAATCTATTTCTCTTTTGATATATCTTTGAACAATTCTCCTAGAAACATTGAGTAATTCAGAAACTGCTTTAACTTGTCTTCTATGTGATAATTTCTTACTAGAAATTACCGTCATCAATTCTCTATGTGCAATACTTAAATCAACAGTTAGACTCTTGTTTTCAATAGAATTCAATGCTTCTTGCAGGTTTTCAACTATTATTTTCTTTAATGATCCTGATGAATTTTTCTTATTATCAACCCCTAACAACTCCAAAACAGGGGTCATTTCTTTCCTCCTAAATAATTTTGCAAATAATTGTGCTCTGCCAACTATAGACTTTTCTAACAAAATATTCATCCCATATTCTTTTATAGTGTAATTTTACTGTGCTTTCAGATAACATATCTTCAGATTAAATATTATTGAAAAGGGATTCCTCATCCATCTCTATAATAGTTTCCATACCAAGGAAAATATTTCTATGACCACCTTCAGTTTTTCCTGGTACCTATACTCCTTGGCCATCAACAATTTCCATGGGTTCTTCTTCAGAAGATGTTCCTTCATCCACATTTCTACTATCTCTTTTTTGATCATACAACCTTGTTCTTGTCTTTTTATTCCCCATCACAAATTGCTCAGGTTTGAATTCACCTGCATACAAAAATAACATGCATTTAAACTTTTTGATGTTTTTATTGGATAAAGTGTCCCCTAATATCTTGGAGGTATGACTATTTTTTATTGTGAAAACAAGATGTGAACCCATCATTATGTGTTTGGAAACTGTTATTTGGAATCTTCTCCTCTGTGAGAAAGCTTGATTTGATAAAAGTGGATGATCCTAGTTGATAGGATATTTTGGCCTTATCATTCGTCATGCTCCTCTCTTCTTGATCATTCAAGAAATCAATTTGATCCATGGTAGCTTTTATATCTTCTTCTTTAACTTGATCTATAATAGCTTATTTATATTCTTCTTTGATGTTATTCATGTCATTTGTTTGATTATCTTTGTCCAAAGGAGGCAAGTGTCTTGATGTCCCTTGTGAGGAGTTTGCAAATGGATTGATAAAGTCTTGTGGGTTAGCCATATTGTCTCTTTGTTTCCTTTTTGACCTATTTTCAACCATATAAGATTTGTTCAAAGGGGGAAATGCCAATTTTATATGGAACTATGTCTATGGATGGAAATGATATAAACTTAGTCTATGTTTTTTGGATTTTTGGAGGTATAATATGCCTAAGGATGATAACCAACTATGGATTCAAGGTGGAAAAATGTCAAGATTTCAAATGTAAGTGTCACAATGAGGTCCAAAGTGTGGTAATTCCAATGCAAGTAAAATTCAAGTGTAATGGAAATGATCTAGAAATGAGACTAAAGGTATGACCATAAACTACCCTATGAGGAAACCAAAGGTAAGATTGCTCAACTAAACTAAGAGGACCAAAGATGCCAATTTGGGTTGCCAAGACTTCAATGGTAATGGTGACTAAGTGAAAAAAAATTTAACAATAGGTGACCTTCAAACTAGCCTTGGGAGTTGAGGGACAACCTAGGTGACAAAAGGACTAAAATGATGGAGGATGATGAAATCAGGGTAACTTTAATTTGGTCTCTATGGACTAATCTTAAGTTTTCTAGGGCTTCTACCAAGGTCTATGCAAGCTAAAAGGTAAGCCAATGCTTTGTCTATGATGGATGCAAGGTATGCAATGGTAACTAAATGACCAAATGTTGAATGACAGGTTTGCAAGTTCGCAGGTGAATACTCTAGTTATGCTCAGGACTAATCAGAGAGAGGTTTTATTTCAGTTTTGATCTTATATTTTTGTCTCAGGAAATTGTGGTTCGGGACATTCGGTTGTGGTTCATAGTGTACTTGTTTGAATTTTGGTTGAATTTTGTCAAAATTTTGAGGTGATAATGTGAAATTTGGTTTTGACAAATACTGCAAACACTTTGAAACACTTTTTTCTGGTCTTTTCTGAATGTGAAAAATTTTGTTTCAAATGAAAACACACATAGAAAACATGCACAATACCCTATGGTTGGCAAGAAAACCACTGGTTGATATCCCCCCTTGGATTTCTCTAGCCACTCTTATTCAAGGCAAACAACTAGAGACTTGGTGGCACAGGCTCCCCCTTACAGTGCACTCACTTCTCAAGCTCACCAAGTCTTAATTCCCCAAAGAGGAATTTTTTCCTCTACACATGAATAGTGAGAATGTGGGGTGGCTTCGAAGGTCCGTCCTCCTGCGATCAACAAGCGTATAAAAAAGGATTTTGGCCACTAAAACAAATTGGTTTCTAGTAAGGGAATCCGTTCAAGGTTTCCATACATGTGGCAAGATTAGCTCAAGACTATGGCGATTCAAGAGGCCTCCCAGCCCTTTCCCTAAGGAAGGATTTTTACGTAGCTCACAGGGCTACTGAGAGAAACACTTGTCAGTATGACACATCCGCACCCGTTGCTAAATGACTTTCATCAAAGAGCACTTTTATTTATAGAGGCTTGGAAGAGCTTGGCTTTAGCTTGTTACCACTTGGGTCATTCCCTTGGGGTGAGTACTTTTTCTCACCAAGGCAGGCCCTTTAAAAGGGTACACAAAATTGAGGAAGTACATTGTTTTTGGTCATCCCAGATTTCACTAAGCGCAAGGAGAGTGCATACACAATGCCTTTTCCTCACACTCGCATGGTGTTCATTTTAAGCCCAAATCCAAATGTGTGGGTGGCAAAGCAATAATCCCTAAGTTCCTTTAGCTCTCTAGATTGTTGTGAGGCGCAAGAGAAGCATATACGCAATAAGAAATCACTACCATACCACAAAACACACCAAATAGTTGTAAATTTTAACCAAGCTAGTGACCTAATGTTTACCTAAGACATTGATCTAAACAAAATGAAGAGATGTAAATATTTTTGATCCCTAAGATCACGCTAGGTGTGAGGAGTGAGAATACGTCTATTAAACCCTTCCAGGCATAGAAAACAAGCTCATTTACCCTATAGTCTAACTTTAGTGCCTAAATTAGTGGAAAAATAAAAAGTCTTTGGCCAAACATCCTACAAAACCACATATTACTTAGTTTTTCAATATTAGTCTTCGACAGTCGACAACTACACCACTTGTTAGTCCAAGCATTAGCTCAAAATATTTAGATTAAAACACAATGAAAATATAAGCATGAAAACATAAAATATTCTAGCAATGAACATATAAGCATGAAAACAAAACAAAAATTAAAGAAAATTACCAAATCTTTTGTTTTAGATGCTTGATTTTCCTCAAATTTAACTATTCAACTAGATAGCCTGTGACAAATGCAAATGATTAGAAAAGTATTGTTCAGTATTATATGCTAAGTGATTTAGGAGCAAAAGTAAATAATAAAATCTCTTTTTTTTTTAAATAATCGTTACTTCATTAAAAAGTGGAGAAAAAATGGAAAAAACCTAAAAAATAAACTAATAAAAGCTGACTTAAATAGTTATTTCAATAAAAACTGGACAAAAAATGAGAGAAATCTAAAAAAAAATTCAAAAAATCAGAAACTTGGCCATCTATGTTTCAGTAGAAACTGGATTAAAACGGAAAGAAATTTGATGAAAATGGAAACAATCAAAAAAATCAGAATTCCGCCTAGATAATATTCAGTCGAACCTCGGCCTAATAACTTTCAACCGAAAATTATTCGGCCTAATAGGATTCGATCGAATCCTATTCGACTGAATATATATCCACATGGCAGGTGACTTGGCATCAAAGTCACCATTTTTTCAAACTTCTAGAAATTTTCAACTTCTACTAAATATTTCTTCAATCAAAATTATTTAAAAATAAAAAATAAAAAATATCCTTTTGTAGAGCTCATAGTGTTGAATCTGAATATATATATATATATATATATATATATATATATATATATATATATATATATATATATATATATATATATCAATTAGTTTTAGTATATAAATATTTTAAAATATTGCAAGTAGGTTGTTCAAAATAAAAAAGAGGCTTAGTTGAAATTAAATAAAAAATAGTAAATCATCATAAAACAAATTGGAAAATATATGATGCCCTAGAGGAGAGAATCCTCTTCAAAAGGGTATATTTTGTTTTTTGAAAATGAAAAAAATAATAGACAATAGTTGATGTCAATTGAAAACTATCAAATTCGGGTTAGTTTGACTTTAAAATGTTATTACAAGAAAAATATACATCAAAATTTCAAATTTTTTCCATGCCCTAGATATTGAAGTTAGCTATTTGGGAAAAAAAATTAGGAGAAAATGAATTTTTTTTCTATTTGTTTCTTGACATAAACTAAACGTCACTTTTTCTTGAAATTTTCAGCATTGTGAAATCTACTTTTAAATTGATAAAAAAATATCAAATAATTTTTTTAAAAAAATTGAAAAATTACATGAATAAACTTCAACAAAAGTTCTACATTTTATTAGTTTACATCATTTTAAAATTCAAAACATAAATACCACTTTTATGTGGTTGAAGTTGAGAACTTTTTTTCATGTTGGTCGATTCCTTTATAAAGTGTGACACAGGTTTGTACTTTTACCCAATAACATTTTAAGTGGCTCTCACACAAGTAAAGTTTTGATTAAGGGTAAAATACGAGTTTTGATGGGGCCCGGAACCCAAAACAAAGAAAGGAAAGCTGCAATTAAAATACATCATAAACCAATAGAAGCCCCACAACAACCACTAAAGATAGATCATGACTACACACACATCATACAAACAAGCAAGGGTCTGAGACCCTTTAACAACCTAGTTTTACCCGAGACCAGAAACCCTTTTAGATACTCACAGAACCCACTTGCATCTACCAGGCATCAGCAAACCAGCCACTCATGGAAGTCACCCCTAAGCTAAGAAAGACAATCTACATGATGGTGTAAGACACCATTTGACCCCTAATCACAAACATCACTAACCACCTGAAACAGTCAAGCACCCAAGCAGCCAATTTGCAACAAACCATCTGCTCATTAGCTAGAACAAAGTCTAGAAAGACAGAGAACTTGTTCGCCTCCCTGTAGCACCATCCCACACGATCAACCATCCCAACATCCACCTCTAAAGGATAGGGCTCCCCTCTGGCAGAGAGGAAGAAATGGAGCACCTTCCCACCAAAAATGCTACACTCCTGCCCACCGAAGCTCCACCTCAACAAGACAGCTACCACCTTCATCTCAATAGAAGAGGGTTCCACCTCAAAAGGAACAATCTCCCCCTCTATAGGATACTTAAGCTAAAAAATTTGACAAAAACCGACTTCAGTCGTAAAGGCAACCACATCTTCCTTAAGCATCACGAGCCTTAGGAACTGACAGGAAGGAACAAGACACATAACAAAGAGAAAATAAAGTTGGGCCAATAGAGAAAACCCAGCCACCAACAACCCAACACCAACTAGCACACAAAGCATAAAAACCATTGGCATCTTCCACCAAAACCCCAAAACAACTATCATTAAATAACAACCACCCAGCATAAAGATAAGCATCACCAATTCTGGGGGCTTCACAACCACAAGGCCAAACCTACAACTCTGCAACCCCAAACAAAGGGGGACCAAAAATAGTTGTCAAAAGGCCACCAAAACACCAAATTGTAGGAAGCTCAACTGAAGCAAAAACCACCACTCCATAAGAGAGACACCAGAAGCCAAAACTCTCCAAGAGTAAGAGGAACCAAGTAGAAAACCGCAGCCAAAACAGAGCCCCCAGACTCAAAAAGAGCAAGAAAATCCAAGTCCCACGGGGAGCAAGGGGACCCAACCAAGACAGGAAAAAGGAGAAGGCCCAGCAACAAAGAACCCCAAGCTACCCCAACACGCTGGTCAGGGCCAAAAATGAACCAAAACTCCTCATAACTAGCCAGAGGGAAACACCACAAAGTCACTGAGAGGGAACAAGAAGAAACCCACCCAAACTAAAAAACAAAAACCCCCAAAAGTGAGCCTCTAGACCCATAGCAGGAAGAAATGAAGAACAACCAAGAGGAAGTAGGAGGCAAAATAGGTCAGCATTAAGAACCACCAATCCATCCTATTACACTGAATAGGAATAAAAATAAACCCATTCAACAGCCAAACAACTAAGAGGCAACCAACGTACATCCACACCCACAGCCAGGAAAGCAACCAGAAAAAAACTAGGGGGGCCAAAAGAGCAGCCGTCATAGCACCAACCACCACCGCACTAGAAAAAGGCCAAAAAAATAGGACACCAAGGAAGGAAAGAACGGCTCCTACAGAGCCAACCACGAGCAATGCAAAGAGGAACCCGCAGTGCTCCAAAGAAAAAGAGGAACCACCTCCCAAAGAAGAGGTGACACCACAAGCAAGTAGAGGCAGCAACACCGCCCTTCCAACCACAGCACAACCAACAACAGTGGACCACCAACTCCAGGCAGCCATTGTAGCATTCACAGCCTCCAGATGGCTTCCAACAGGCATTCCATCGAGGTTGCCATCGCCTCCCCCTTCCTCACCTTCGCCAATTTCAAAAATCCCTACTCCTGCCTGTGTCCTCCTGCCCGCAGTCGCCATTGTCTTCCTCACACAAGTAAAGTTGGTTACTTGGTTAGCGCAAAAAAAAACAATTATACCTCACATGACTCATGAGTAAATGTCATAACCCATAAATAGGGATAGATAGTGAGTTCAACTAAAATCATTATTAAAATTCCATAAATTGGTTTTACTTTTGAGTACAATGTTTTGAATTTTGATAAGTGCTTCATTTTGTAAAGTTAATAAACAATAATATGATGTTGTGGTATTATTGGGGATACTCTAAATTCTCTTGCCAAGCTAGTTTTTTAGTTATAGGGTAAAAGAGAGACCAATTTCCTTCAAGTTCAGAATGGAAATAAGTTGATCTGGTTTACCTGGCCCTTGAGCCAAGTTTTGAACTAGGATGAGGAGCTCTAATTGAGATAAGTGCTTTCATAGAGAGTCTCACCACATAAGTATTTTAATCGTGTTCACATTGAAAGTTGTTGATTTTTCATACTCCATTTTGATAGAAACCCTCAAAGAGGATCTATGAACTTTCAAATCCATTTTGTGCTATCTTGGTGCCTTGGAGTTGCCCGAAGAGGGTGGTATCAGATTTACTATCCCTTTTGCATAATTCCAATATTCACAACTCCCATTTCTCCAACATGGGAGGCAATCCTTGTTGATTTTTAGAGTAATTCTATGCTATCTTGGTGGCTTGGAGCTATCATTTGAAATCCCAAGATCCCAAGCATGGTCAATAAGCCTTGTGGTTTGAGAATATGATTTGCATCCATAACACCACTACCAAACTATTTGTACCTGCTTGAAATCAATTGTGTCTGATGTAAAGTGACATATGTCATTTATACAAGAGCTTGCATGATCTACTCATCTTTAAAAAGCTATGTAACATTATAATTCAATAAATGGTTGTGTTATTCTTCATTATTCATTTACAATAAAGAATTTTTTTTGTATTTAATGTCTATTCAAATTACAAGTAATTAGAATTAATGTTATTACTTATTAGAATCACAATGAATGATACTATATCTAGATATCCACAACAAGGTATTACTTGTAAAAATTATTGTGGTAGTACATTTTCACATTTTTAGGGCTCTCAGTCTTTAGTCATCTCATAGGGATAGTTTCCTCTCACCAATAGCATGTCGGTGATAGATGCTAGGAGCCACCCAATTTTATTTGATTTAGATAGACTTTGCATGCATGAGTTGGATGATATGGTCTACTTATCTCAAGAAATTAGTATTGGCTTTGGTGTATGAAAAATAATGTGTGTGTATTTCTAGTGTGGATTCTACCTAAGGTACATGATTCTCAAGGTTCTGATTATTAAACCAATCTTAAGTGAGGTAAAATCTATGACATATTATATTTATTTAAATATATTATGAATCATAGACTTAATGGTCTATATAAATCTTATTAATGGCCTTATGTGATGTATGTTGTTACACTTGTGACCTTGCCAATGATGACAAAAATTAGTATGAGATGCTTGCTTGTCATCATAGTTGGTAGTGATTCGTGAGAAATCATGGGAGCCATGGTGTAGTATGGGATACAAAAACATTCTTATTTTTGGCTTGGACTGCACTCAATTTCCTCTTCCCACAGATGTTTTGGGGCCAACATATTTTCGCCATTGCACGTTTCATTCTACATGTGGATTGTGTGGATGAAGTATTATTATTTTGGTATGTGAACTACAAGGCCTCTGGTTCCCAGAAAGAGATACCTAGGTAAGGCCATCACAAATGAACCATCAAGGCTTAGGTCTGGGTCTAGCGATTTGTCATGTTATGTAAGCTTATCCTTTTCAATGCAAGATTGTTAAATTATGATGTATAGATACTACCCTTCCTATGTTGAGTAAGGTTATGAACCTATCTCTTTAAGTTGGAAAGAAGTTGCTTGGTTGATTAAAAGGACATATCGGGTTATGTAAGCTTATCCTATTCAATGCAAGATTATAAATTTATGATGTAGAGATACTACCCTTGCTATGCTTGAGTAAGGTTATGAACCTATCTCTTTAAGTTGAAAATAAATTGCTTAGTTGATTAAAAGGATATTTAAGATGTAATGAAATCCAAAAAAATAATAGTAACCAAAAGTGATTATTACATTATTTTATTTCTTTATAATATTAGCAACTAATAAGATTTGTTTGTTATGATTTTATGATAATATTAAAAAAAATTATTAAGTCTCAAAAAAGAGTAGATATGAGGTACTTAGTTCTAATTCTACATTTTTCATCTAGATTAGAACTGTGGTATGATAATGGGATATTGATGCCATGCCTTCTAGTTTCAAGCCCAACTATTAAATAATCCATTTTCTCTATAATTTTATCTTCTTGACCGTACTTCTATTTATCTACATTTAAGACCCTAGACTTGATAGGTATATAATGATAGTTGGAACAATCATTAGAACAACTAATTCTTCATAAAAATATTTGAACTAATAAGTAGTAAATGTGCCACTAAACATTTTTCTTCACCCTCAACTTCTCCAACCTTCCAATATCTTCTTTGTATCAACTCCAAAGATACACCAAGCATCAGCCTTTTTTTTACCCCAATCAAAATATCCCATGTGTTGTTCCTTTTAATGATTTTGAACTTACAACTTTCTCACTTCAAATCATAAAATTATATTTCTTAATATTTTTATAACTATTTACCACTTTTTTAATTCAAAGGCTTTCTTTTACATTAAAATATTCATTTATAATTAATTTAAAAAATTATTAATCTTTGCAAGAAAGCTTATTCCTATAATCTTATAGTTAATTTTGTTCATATGTTTTAGCTACTTTAGAACCTTGATTTCAATTTTTTTAACAAATGCATTGTATGAAGTAACTCAGGTGTTTACAACCATTCAACTTAAGCATCCCCACATTTGCAATGCCTGATTGCAAATGAGCATACATCTAATCCGATTTCTTGATCCAATCGACAATGGAGTAACATCTTCATTCAAAATATGGAGCTGCAAATTAGAATATCACGTAGATTTTGATGCAAGAAAAGCAATACAAGGTATGAAGTATATCAAATTTATTTATCTTACTGAGGTGACTAAACTACTTGTGAATGTTTTCAGATATAATTGTATGCAAAATTCAAATTCAAATGGATAAAACCAGTATATTTTTGTTTCAAATCTTGAGTTTCTACATAATATGTTAGTTTTTGAACTTAAGGTATTATCAATTTTTTCATCAATATTTCAAATCATACTCTATAATCCATTATCACTTACAAAACATCATCCATTCTCCAATGGAGTCTTACACTTCTCTAAATCTTCCAAGAAGATCAAATGTACTCTTAGTTCCTCCTCCTCATAGTCATGGCATGGTCCTCTCATACAGTGGAAGCCTCCAAAACCAAAAATGGAGCATTAAAAGTCACGCCCTTCCAAATTCTCTAACATGTTGTTTGCACCATAACGAAATTACAAACTGAAATAGCATTGAATTGCAATAGTATTTCTTCATTCACTAAGGTATTTTTATCATCATCACAAAGTTTTGACCATTCGCTTTGGTACTGTTAGGGTTAGAGATGGCAGATCTAACAATTAAATGCAAATTTAATTAACAAAACAGAGAAACTAAAACATACACAGAATAAATCATAACACAGAATTTAACGTGGTTCACCCAATTTGGGCTACATCCACCAAACCGCAGCCATCCAATACTTTTATTATCCAGTGAAAAAAAAACCCTCTTACAATCTCGCGAATAATCATGTTTTTCATCCTACTGAAAATACCCATCCGAACCCCTTTTTACCAAGCTTAGAAGCTTCTAGATTTTAGGGTTCCACCACAAGGTGGATTTTCCTTACCCCGTTGATCGCGAAGGTAGGAAAGAAAAATTTTTTTCCGAGTGCCGCCCACGGAACCCCTTAGAGGCCCGGTAGGCCGGACCGACGAGGGCCGAGGCGGGGAGTGTCTGATATACCATGGGCTATACAATATAGCATGATCAGTCGCCACATACCAACAGGTACTTCACCAATCGTTGTGGTGGCCAGAAATTTGTAGCAGTAGGCTCACCAAACACCATGGTATATTTCCAAAATTCAGGCAATCATGCATTCATTGTATGTTTCACCGCTTTTGAGTTGAAGGCTAGGGGAAGAAAGGCATCAATCCCCTGCTCTTATCCCATCTCTTCTACTTGTGGGACAAACTAAGGGGAAGTAATGTTTGCTTGTCGTAGATCAAGTATTCTAACTAAGGTAGTTCTAGATATTTTTCTTCATCATCCAACATAGATGATCCATACAATTGGAGGTATTCACAATTGATCATCAAATGGAGTTTCATGAAAGGAGGAAGGTTCAATTTTAATGGTAAATACGATAGATTTCTACTAAGACTATGATTTATTCTAATGAGCTTGTACAAATCCAAGTGCAAGTTAATAGCCATACTTGAAGTGGTACATCTATAGATGCTTTGATGATCATTAGGGTAACTCTTCTTATACAAATGTTAGGGTTCCACCAGCTCTAACCCCTACTAGGGATTGTAGACACCTAGAAATTATCATTAAGCATGTGAATTTATTAAAACCCCTTTTTTCATTTTTGATAATTAAATAATCTTAATTATTTAATTTTACCTAATGTCATAAATTCTTCTATTAATTAAATAATCTAAATTATTTAATTAATTCATTTTAACATTTTCTGACACAAATAAATTAAATTCTATTTAATTAAATAACTTTTTTTTTCCTCTCACTTTTTGAATTAAATTTCTATTTAATCAAAAATTTAACTCGCTTTTTTTCTCTTGCAATGAGATAATGTTTCCATTATTTCAAAATGCAATTTCCTTTTCGAACTAATTGATTTTGTTGAAAAATCAGTTAATTTCCTCTTTCTCCTTCACTTTCGATCTTATCTCATCTCGTCTCGTCTAATTTTGACCATTGATCGAATTAATGTCTTTTCAATGATCTCGATCGTCCATTTTCCATCGAGTCTTTTATAAATAGCGCTATTGTTTATCATTTCGATCATCTTAGAAAATCTTGAATTTATAGGCTATCATGTTGAGATAATTAAATTCTTCAATATTTTGTTGGTCTTAGGCGTAGGCTACAGTTGCACTTCAAATCTGAGGGAAATTGTATTGTTTATAGCCAGGAAGAGAAGAGCAATAGAGGTCAATGAATGGAGGCTTGAAGACTAGGTGGCTTTGTTTCATGTTTTTATGCTTCTTGCTTTCTTTGTTTTCTATTGTTGACTAGGGTTTTGGTGTTTATCAATTTAATAATTCTTTAAACTTAAAAATGTAACGTTGATATAGATTGTTAACTTGACGTGAAGGACCGTTAAAGACAAGCTTTTGCAATAAATGTTGGCATTGATTTAGTTTTTGTAGGATTGGGTTTAGAAAAGGAGATCTAAGGTGGGATCTATAATTAATTTGTTATTTTTTGAAAGAAGAGTTGATGCATACTGGTTTATTTTGGCTTTTTGATGTCAATACATAGGTACCTTCTCTTTGGTGTTTTGGTTTGTTGTTGAACACATTTTTTAAGTGCACTCAAGAATATTGTTTTGCTCTTTCTTTATGAACTTTGATAGCATTAAGCAAACGTTTATAGTAGTCATCATGCAATTCTATCTTCTTCTCATCAAATCCATGTGTATGAAGGCTTGCCACAATTGATAGTTGGTTGTGTTTTCCCTTGTTTGCAATCTACCCCACTGTCAACATCACCATCGACCCATTGAGAATCTTCCTTCCTGGCATGATCTTTGTCTTCATTATTTCTAGAGGTCCTTCATGATTAATCTCTCCAAACACTCCACCTCCTCATGAGTACCCCTTGTCACATTAAAGCCCATGTGCAACAACACCTGTAGCAATCAGCACATTAAAGCGCCCTTCACAAAACCAATAAGAGTCCTCCCTCGTTGGCTCTAAGAAAAATCATCTTTGTGCATTTTGAACTTGAACCTTCTCATCATTGGATGCTTTCTTCAATTTCTTAGAGACCTTAGGAATTGTTTTGAAAATACTCTCGATTTCTTTCTTTTGAAGTGTAATTGAACTTAAACCCTTCCTCATTTTTTCTTTTTTTGTAACCACAAGACCTAAAGGCCACCCTTCACGGTGTTCCAGGACATGCAGGTGGCTGGGAATGCCAGGCTCCTGGGCTCTGGGCGTGGAAGATCGTTTGCTCCTTTGTCCAGGTGGGAGATAAGCATGAGCAGGGACAGTGCACCCAAAAGTAGGCTGGGAGGCTGTGTTTTGGGATGTTTTTGTTGTTATGAATTGGTTTATGGGTTGGGTGGCATTGGGTTTGGTTTTGAAGGTGAGTGTGGTACTTGGACTTGTTCTGGCACTTAATTTGAATGTTTGGATTTTGCCAGACTGGTGGTCTTTGTTTGGGTTATGAGGTGCCCATTTCTGGCCTTTAGTACTATTTTAAGAAATTTGGTAGTTTTATTCAATTTGGGTGCTTTAATTGATTGTTTGAGTTTTAATTTGTTTGGGATTTTAGGGATTGTTTGATTTTTGTTTATTTTGGAATTGAATTAGTTGGTTATTAGAACATGGAATGTGGGCTGCCGTTTGGTGCAGAACAACATTTGGTGTGGACAGGACAGACATTCACGTCTGAAAGAATAACAAACTCTCATTTACTAAAAGTAAAGAAAACTACTAATGACATTTGGTGTTGGACGTTTTTCGAACACTTGATCTTTTTTTTAAACCGATTGTCTTTTAGTGTAGCAAACATTTCATTTGGTGCTTTAAAACAACATTTATTTTCTGTGTTTGGCATGCTTCTGCATGTGTTGAGTGGACCTACTGCTAACACAAACTATCCTCTCCCTTGGCTTTCGTGGTCCTGGGTGCAGAAGAAAAGTGTTAGCAACACTCAATTTTTATTTTTTTAAAGGGGCATGCCTCGCAAGAGGGAACGAATTCAACCGGTTTTTTGCTTAGGCCAGTATATAAAAGGATAGGTCTAAATTGTCAAGTCCTCACGATGGTCTTTTCCCTTGTCGTACAGTGTCACTCGAAATAGTGTACCTATCATAAAACATATAAGAGCCCCTAGTAGAGTGATTAAAGCCTTAAGTGGCTTATTGAACGCTTGTGGGGAGTCATGTCCCTAAGTATTCACTAAAGAACCAACAGTTTTAGTAGCCCACAATTCTTCTATTTGTTGGCGCAGGAGGTCAGACCTATGAAGTTGCCCCACCTTCCTGCAGTTCAAAGTTGAGATAGTAAATTCCTTGAAGATCTTTGGGTCTTTGGGAATTCAAAGTTTGGTGCGCCTGAGAAGTGAGCTATATGGAGGGTAGCCAGTGCCACCAAACTTCTAAGTTATTCACTCTGAATAAGTGTGACTGGAGAAATCCAAGTGGGAATCTAGCAAATATTGTCTCTACTAGCCTAGAATTCTATTTGAATGTGTTTTATCTCAATTGTAACTGTGAAGTGAAAAAAAAAATAGTGTGTTTTATGTGTGTGTCTTTCAAACAAACAAGCAAACAAATTGTACACCTAAAAATTGCAACACTTCATAGTTTCAGACCAAGCATAATTTTCAAGCAAAACAGTCAAAATCAGGCCAAACTCTTGCCAAATTATATTCAAACCTTTGAGATCCATTTTTATACCAATTTCTTGTTGTGATTCTTGTTTAAAACCAGAAACTTGGTCCATTCACCTTGTATATCATCATTCCATTATTAGGTCACCATTTTAGGTACCTTAGCATCCTCATTACTTGCATATCCCAACATCGCATTAGGCCACCTTTTTCAGACTTTTAGGCTTGGCACCTTATGGATTTTAGGATACAATAACTCTCTATACCTTGGTACGAATCATTGCTTAAACAAAATATTTTCATTTGACCAAGTCAATGTTTATCTTAGTCCTTTTTCATTTTGGTGATAATCCCCTACTCACAAGTCTAGTTGGGAAACTCACCTTGTCATTCTTTCACTTGTCCTAGAAAAAGGCCATTTGACAATACTAGTTGAACCATTGGTTTACCCTCAGATGTTAATAATCCTATTCTTACATCTTTCAAAAGTGTTTAAGCTCTCAAGTTCACTATATCTATCCATCACCTCTTAGTCATTTGCATCCTTCATACTACAACATAACATCCAATATTATTATTATCACTTTTAGTCTTGTTGCATACCTTAGACTTAAGTCATCCTCTTTGCATTGGCATACCTCGGGCATCATACCATAAATTTTGGACCATAGTGACACCATATCTTCAATTCACCTTGATATGCTTGCTAGTCAAGTTGAATACCAATTAATCTGCAATGGTCAAGCCCAACAAGCCATAGAATTCAAGAGACAATGGATTAATTCTCTATCCCAATCACCCACAACCCACAATAAACCACCCATCTATCCCTCTTACCAACAATCTATAATATCTAGTCCTCCATCCACCTACCCTCAATATCAAGGGTCACTTACCATTTATCAACAACAAACATCCATTAGTGATCTTTATCCTAACCTTAACAAGGGAAACCAACCTCCCACTAATCCCTTCCAAGCCTCCATGTCCTATTCTAGTCCATTATTCACTAATCCATTCCAAGACACCACATCCTATCCTAGTCCATCATCCACTAATCCATTCCAACCCACTCCATCCCAATACACATTTATTCATGAAAATACATTTGGTTATGGTCTCCAAAAACACATCCTATTACCTACACTTAAGGATATATGTCAAGAGGAAAACCCAAGGCATGACATCATAACTTCAAATTCATGTGAAGATCGAAGTATCCATCCCATTACCCCATCCTTAATTCCATTCAAGAATTCCTTATAGATAATCATGGCACCCAAAAAAACACCTATCCTTGATCAAAATCCCATTCCCAATCATGTTGTCCAAGACAAACCCATCTTTGACCAAGACAATACCATTGATCAGGAAATCCAAAACAATCCACTCATCGGCCTTTATTCCATTCATGATCAAAATTTTGAAGTCGATCCTATCCACGTACCAAACACTACCATTTCCAAAAATGAGACACTTGCCTCCTTTGGACACATAGATGATCTTCCTCTAGAACAAGAGTCTCTTATTCTAGACATATTTGCAAATGATCAAGCTATAGTTGAATTCACTAAAATCTATTATAATGGCCATAAGGAAGGTTTCTACATCAACTTGAAGTACCAATATCTTTTGAAGAACCATCACAATCTAT
The DNA here is from genome assembly GCA_007258455.2 of Sequoia sempervirens. NCBI lineage: Eukaryota > Viridiplantae > Streptophyta > Pinopsida > Cupressales > Cupressaceae > Sequoia > Sequoia sempervirens. Next base: position 932,381,582 of record VDFB02281492.1, read on the forward strand.
TGTTTCACAAAATCAAACCAAAGATATCAATTAGAAAAATATCCAACATGTCAATGAAGCTACAACATATTATCAACTAGGATCATCTATCTTTGTCAGAGCAGGGTTTCTTGCAGATGAGAAAATACTGAGTAACAGTGTACACATACATAATGATGGGTTAGCATCTTGTTTTCAAAACAAAAATACCCCATCACAAATATAATTTGTCAGAGCATGCAGTATCAAGGAAGAGGACTAGGAATACACAAGCAAGGAATTCTAGAACTAGTACAGTTTTATGAAAATCCTAGACATCAAGGTCTTGGTTATTCTTTCAGAGAATCAAATGATGTTAAGGATACCTCCTCGATATTGAGAGAAACTTTACCTGATACAAACATCAAAATGGGGGCCATGAGTAGTTCTTACCATAAGGTTGTTGCCAACACTCCTTCCATCCACACCATAAGCCATCATTCCAACATGAATAAACCTTCCATTTGGAACCAACAAAAAGAAAATTATTACAAACCTAAACTCCAAAATCAAATACCAAAATTGAAAACAAAAATTCAAGTAGAAAAATGAAGTTAAAATGGATCCCAAAGAAAAATGGATCAAGCAAAGAAAATATTCCAAATCCAAAAGTCAATCAAAATGTGGAGCCACAAAAAAAGAGGACTCCCACATATAATAAATGTCCACCTCCTTCAAAATAGTCATCAGTAAAGGCATATAAATGTGTTGGTTCCAAATGTTGTCCCAATAAAAAATCTAAACTCTGCCATCCAACATCCCAAGTTTGGAAAATAAAAAGTGATTCATCCAAATGTCATAATAATCCTTCCACATCTACCATCATCCATCATAATCCTACATCTTTCCTAATGTCCAAAAATCCCATGTCACAAATCTGTCGAATCTTGGCAGCAACTCTTTATTGTAAGGACTCTCATGGCACTTTATCGCAAAGTGTGTATTCTAATAAAGCCAACTCTAATATCAACAAAGAAACTACAATAAAGGTCATTATTGGCATATCATGGCCCCAGTCTCTACATTAGAACCATCCATGAATTCATAACATTCAATGATTAGCTAAAATAGCAAGGCCATACAAAAATATACAAAAAATCAATAAAATCATTACCTTGATGAAAACCTGGCAAACAGGCATCTTGGCGACACAAAAAAAAAATCATAAAAAAGAAAGAAAATAGTAAAGAGAAAAAAAAAATCGAATAGTGAAAACCATTTTTATGGTGCTTTGGATAAGTACCATGATGAAAACCTAGCAAATAGGCGTCATGTGTAAAATAAATTATTTATGTGGACCTTTACACTTGGGGGAAAGTTGTCTCATCTCCCATGCCTTTCTCATGACATTTCCATCTTTCCATCTAATCCATGTCATTCCCATCCATTTTCCCACCTACTTTGATCTTTATAAGAACTAGGGTACAAACATAAATCATGTTTTGGGAAAATTCTTGGCATATCTATCCTTTGGTCATACACTATCCATAAAATATCATGGCATTGCCTTCATAGCACTATCCAAACTAATACCTCTAGAAAACAAATTATCCCTATGTGACATAGTCCTTGGAGGCCATATGATAATTTTTCCAACCAATAACCCTCATGTCTCCTATCTTTTACTAAAGTCATCCATCCTCTTATACTTGTAAACAAATATTTTGGCTCCCAATGGCTTTCTTACACTTCTAGGGTTTTTCACCTAAAAGGAGAAAGATGGGCCAAAATAGGCAATGTATACACTCAAAATCAATGCAAAGATGGATGAAGTATGTATAAATGCAATAAACTAATAGAAGGAATGACTTATTAATGCAAAACCTAAGAAATGTAAGTTGTTTGAAAACACAATGATGTATGCAAAATATCCTAGGAATGCAAATGAACAATAACATAAATAAACAAGACTAATAGGTGCACCTAGAAATTGAAATGTGATTTAGAGAGGCTCCGGAATCCTACAAATTTTTTCGTTAAAGCCAACTAGGACACTTTCGCCAAGTTGGGCGACTTAGTCCTATTTCGGGGAGATTATGCTAGAACAAGTTTCTACCAAAAGGGTACTCAGAAATGCTAAAACCACTTTTTAGGCCTAGCAATGGGACTAATTCGCCACTAATGGAAACTTATTCCACCTAGGAATCTCGAGAAATTTGGGGCAGGAATTTGTAGCTTTTTGTCTGCACTTCCCTTCTTGATAGGTGTTTGGTTCATATTCTGCAGAAAACGGGCTAAAAGAGGTCTCCAAGCTTCAATTAGGGCTTTATTGAATTGAATGAATTTGATGAGTTGACAACACATTTTTAACACCTTTCTCTTTGATAAATCTGCATACAAGACCTACAAACACACATACAAAGAGGGGGAAAAGGGTTAAGTGTTAGAGAATAGGGGTTTGCCTTGGTCAAACCCCAATTTGGTAATCAAACCCTGGAAAATGAATTGAAATAAAGAGAGAATGATGAATGAACAACATTCAATGCTACAACTCACCAAACCCTGGATGTAGAAATCTAAACATATGCAAGAATATGCTCCAATGGATGCTTGATAAAGCTTAGTATGCTTGAGAATTATGAATGATTATATGTTAATGTGTGAAAGAATGCACTAAACTAATTGGAAGATTGTAAGAGATTAGGAGATGAAAGATGAGTGGAAAGCACTTTATTTATACTTGATTTTACAATATTTCCTAAAAATAACACATCACAAGTCGACCTTAGGTTAAGAGAATAAAATCCTGCCATAATTTTGAAATAATTTTGATTTTGTGCTCAGTGGGACTAAGTCGCCCCAGGTGGTGACTTAGTCCCAAAAAGGCCATTTTACTGGGTGTCAGGAATTAAAGTGCATTTAATAATGTTTAACGAGAATATTCTCAAAAATACACTTAAGTAGGGTCGAAAAGTGCATTAAGGGGCCATTTAAACAAAAGAAAGGGTTGAATTAGTGATCACAAGTCTAGAAAAGCATGAGAGTTTGTTAAAACTCTTTACAACACTTTGAAATAAGACTTGGTAAGTGATTAAATGAGGTTATTTAAGTGAATTATAATAAAAGGGTCCTAGAAAAGTGTGAAAGTGGGTTACAACAGTTTTACAAGACATCCTAGAATTATTAATGATTTGCAAGGGTCCAAGACCTAATGTGAATGTGTTGGCCACATTACAACATTAAATCTAGGCAAAATCAAGCCAAAATCCATTATGAGGGCCTAAATATGAGAAAAAGTAGAAGGGTTACTTTTTTGTGTCCACAGTTAGCCCCCACTTTAGTGAGAGGATGAACCTGCTTCAAACTCACACTAAAGTAGCCAAACATTCAATCAAGAGGGGTTTCAATGAACTAATGCTTAGCAAGATGAGACAACAATGATTAAGAGGGATGATCAAGCCCCTAGGATGAAGATACCATGGAAAACTAAATAGGAGCACAAGAAACACACATGAGAATGATGTAAATGAAGAGGAAGAAAGGAAAAGAGAGATTCAAATCAAGCTTCGATCATTTTTCCATCTAGTTGTGGATCAAATCTAGGTTGTTTGTCTGAAAAAAAAATGAACACTCACTTTGAGACGATGAAACTCATGGCTACCCACCGGGTGAGAAGGACAAAAAGGTGAGAAACATACACTCATGGCTAGTATGCACTCACACACACACAGGTGGAAATGGGGAAAATTCATGCCTCATAATGGGTTTCCCACTCAACCATATCAAAGTTATACCTCCTAATAACTTTAATAAGGCACCACAAAAGAGAATGGCATTTCAAGCTTCAAGAGACAAGCAAAACTTTGTATGCTTGGAGCTCATGAAAAAAAGCGATGGAACCACATGCATGCAAGTTGTGTTATGCAAGGTGGCCATATAACAAATGAAAAATGCAACATGCAAAAGATGTTCAAAGGAGTCTTGCTTAGTTCATGTGAGGTCTATAACTTAGGGAAAATTGTGTCTAATGTCTCCAAGAGAGGACCAATCAAAGAATAAAAGATTTGCAACTTAGGGGATGCATTGTATCACATCAAGCCACTAAGAGGAATGTAATATGCTAAGATAGATCATGTTCATGAAGGACATCACACTCAATGTCATCCACAAAGCTGCAAAACACATCGTATGAAGTAACAAGGCTGCACTAAGAACCAAGAAAAAGGAAAAATGCAAATGAATAACGCCAATGTATGCCCCCACTTTAAAGGAATTGCTACACACTATACTACGAGCAATTACTTTAAAGTAGCAAAATGCTAAGAAGAAGAAAGACATGAGAGCCAACTTGGAAAGCCCCTATGCCAAGTCATACGTTTCTAAGTAAGGCTACATCATGTGAAGGAAAGGAAAAGGAAAAGGAAGGGATTTCCCCCAAAATAAAAACACCAAACTCATAAGGGATCTATGGATTTGGGGTCAGTATGTTCTTTGCTGCAATGTTTTGTAAGGAGCTCAAAACTATCATCATTCCCCAAATACATAGAATTGGAAGAATGACACAAAGAGAGTGAAAATAAAGAAAAAGAAAGATCCTTTTGGGTCAAAATGGAAGACACACAAAATGTCTAAAAACTTTGCATCGTCCCCAAAAGGAAAACACAAGAAAAAAGAAAATGAAAAGGTGAAAGAAAAAGGAAAAGCTTTTGGGTCAACATGAGAGAGACATTGCGGTCTCAATGCCTTGCGTCACCCCCAAAAGGAAAATACAAGAAAAAAGGAAAAATAAAAGGGGCTTTTTGGGTCAACATGAAAGAGACATTTTGGTCTCAATGCCTTGCATCATCCCCAAAAATAGAACACAAAAAAAAAGTCAAAAGAAAAAGGAAAAAAGTGATGCACGACATATAGAAGAATGAAGGTACAAATAGAAGAATGTCGCAAAGAGAGAGAGAACATCAAACATCACATCACAAGGGAACATGATACGCATATGCAAAAGAAAAAGAAAAAGAAATTTCCAAAGACTAGTAAGGCAAATGCAAGTCAACCGTCGAGCAAGTCATTTGTCTCCCAATCATGTTCATGATGTGTCGAGGGCAGGTAACTAGCCAAAGGGACAAGAGCAAGTTCCAAACTAGGGGAAGCATCGAGTTCTACACTTTGTGTAGGAGATTTATCTTTTAAGCTCATGGAAGAGGAAAATAATGTATTCAGATCATTATGCACCTCTTCGTCTATTTTAGTAATCTCATCATTGTCATCCAAGTTAATCACAATACGAGGATGGATGATAATGTCCAATGAAGGGTGTACCTTTTGTTTTGGTTGTTTTATTGGATCATTTTGTTGTGATTGGAGATGAGGGTCTTCATGCATTGATTCTATCAAGTGAAGATGTTTATTTTCTTTATTTTTTTCATTTTGTAACTTGCGAGCAAGGGCAAGAAATCTACGCCTACACTCCCTAGCTCCTCTATTTCTTTTATTTTTATTGTCAATATGTGTTTTTGAAGGAGCGGGTTGATCAACCATAGGTTGCTTGTCTTCCCTAAGGGGAGGAACAAAAGGAACCATGCAAGGTTGTTCATCCACTTTCTCCTTGACTTTATAAAATTGTTTTATATGAGGAGGAAAGACAAGGTTTTTATCATTATCTCATGGTCGTTTGGATGATGTGGAGGAAGTTTCGAGTGTTGGTTGAGGTTCATGGGTTGGTTCTTGTTTGGGTTGAAGTATTGTTTCATCTAGGATAGGAGTGTCAGAAGTGGATGAGGACATGTTGTGGAGAGACAATTCTGCAATTTTATTTGCTTTAAACTTTTAGTAAGCAATGAAAAAGAAGTCTTTGCGAGGCGTGATAGGTTCCATGGGCTTGGGCCAAAAGGCTTCTAAGGAGAAGTTTCCTTTAGAAGAAAAAGGGTTAAAGCCACTATGGTGGATAGTGAATATGTCATTGTCAAAGGGAAACTTTAAACATTTGTGTGTGACTGAAGGGACAACTTTCATTGAGCAAAGCCATGGATGGCCTAGCCACAAACGAAATTGATCTGACTGCGAGATGATGGAGAATGTAACATCCAATATTTTAGGTCCTATCTGTAATGGAAGGATGATTAATCCTATTGTAGGGAAGTCAAAACCATTATGTGTTTTGATCCATGTTGTCGGTTTATCATAATCATCTTGATAAAGATAATGTAATACCAAAAATTCCTCAGTGATCACATTCTCTCCATAGGCAGGATCTATGAGTATCCCATTAGTGGGCTTATCATAAATATGGCCAGCTATGTAAAGAGGACCATTGAGAATATTTTGAAGTATGTCCTTAGAGGAGAAAGTAATATCAATAGATTTCTTAGGTTGGCCCTTACAAGGGATAACGTTTATCACACCTACCATTTCATCCATAGGATTAATAGTGGTAATATGTGGAATAGGATGTTCAACATCTATATGAACATTAATCACATCATTTGTTGGAGTTTCACTAGCTTTGACAAATGACACATTATGTTTGGGCACGGCATTAGTGAAAATTTGCAAATTTTGATTGGGAAGAGCAATAGACTTATTGCCTTAATCATTAACACTTGCAATGGATAGATGATCGGAATCAATGTGGTCTTGCACAAGGTGTTTAAGACACTTACAATTTTTTGTGTCATGTCCATTTTGTCTAAGATAATGACAATAAGCATTGGATTTAAAGTTTGGAGGTAAAGGATTAGTAGGATCAGGTGGTTTGATAGCAGGTAAATAAATCATTTGTTGTTGCAAAACTTGGGACATTGTGTTATGAAAGGTGTCTGGTAAAGGTGTAAACTGTCTTTTCTAATCTCCATAACTATAAGGTATCGTGGCTTTAACAACTACTACTTGGTTGTTGACCAGTTGATTTGGTTGTTGAGGGGGATTGAACTATAAGAACCCTTTGTTTTTCTTTCTAAATGGTTGTGAATTGTTTGGATTGGCATGTTCAGATTTCTTAGTTCGGCTAGAAGTGGACTTTACATCATGACTACTAACCAAATTGTGATAATCACAAAGGGCGGTACACAACTGCATAAAGGAGGGAAATTTCATCATTGTTAGTTTGTCTTGAAGTTTAGTTTGCAATTTTTCTATAAACATATTTTGAAGATGTGGATTGGAAATCTTGACATCAATTTGCGAGTAAAGTGATTGATATTATGAGATAAAATCAGTTATCTTTTCTTCTTCATGTTGTTTTCATCTCATCAAATCGGCCAAGGCCTTCTTTGGAGTCATATGCACTTGGAAATGATTTATAAATGCATCAACTAGTTCATTAAATGAACGAATTGAATTATTTGGTAAAGATGAAAACCATTCTAAGGCAGTGTCTTTTAAAGTCCTCAGAAATAGTTTGGCTAACAGTTTATCTTCAAGGACAAAGTCACTACATAAGGCAGTGTAAGCATTAACATGGTTAGAAGGATCTCCCTTCCCTCCATATTTCTCAAATCTAGGCATCTCTATTCCTTGAGGCATCGATGTTTGCAATATTTCCAAAGATAGTGGGTTTCTTCGAACATAATAAGTGGGTGGTCCATTTTGGTTTTGGTTTATGGTGGATATTTGTTTTTGCATGGAGGAGATGCTTTGGAAAATTTGTGTTATGAGAGGATCAGTGTAAGTGGTATGACATGGAAGGGAAAGTGGCGATGGAGTGTATGTAGTAGTAGGGAAAGTGAATGGAATACTTATAGATGGTATGGTGGAAGAGGATAAAACATGCGATGCCACATAAGAAGTAGGAATGCTAGTAGGAATAGTCGAGGAAGGTATCACATTACTAACCTATTGCATTGTTGTTGTGACTTGAGGAGTGGTATAGGTAGGTACAGATGCTACTATGGAGGGAGGAGGGGTGTTAGGTCCTCCTCGGCTAACCACAGTGATCGTTGGTTGAGATGTACTAGAGGTGGAAGTTACATGTTTATGGTATATCTCAACTATTTGTTTCATAACGTTTAGGACTTTGTCACATTCAAGCAGGTGATGGATGTTCTCTATTGCAGGAATTGCAATGGTTGAAATGTTTTCAAGACACGCATTATGTTGAAGATGTGTTAAGTCCTCATGAATGTTAATGATTTTGTCTTGCGGGATGTGATCGTTCTGTGTGTCAACTTGCATGATATTGGAAGGCAAAGAGTTGCTAAAGGTAGAATTAATGCCTAGTGTACTAGTTGCAATATTAGGAGTGCAATATCTAGATAACCAAAGATCCACAACGAGTGTATTATCATGGGATAACATGAGTCTTGAACTTCTTCTCACTAAGGTATTAGCAATAGGACACTGAACACTCATGCAAAGGTTTCTAAATGCGGGTGGAGACAAATCCAACGTAAACTAAGAGCAATAAAATGCTAATAACTACAATTCTAGAAACTATAATAGCAATGCACTAACAGAAAACATAAATGTAGAAAATACTCTAAAAATGATAGAAATTTCTATGCAAAATGTGCAGGAGGACTAAGTTGCCCAGTGTGGCGAATTAGTCCCAGTAGTGATTTTTTTGAGATTTTTTAGAAATTTTATATGAAATTTTATGTTTTTTAGATGTTCAGATTCAGCTACAGTATGGAAATGTAGAATTTTTTGAATTTTTAATGAAATGTAATGCAAAAAAATGCAAGTTATTTGAGCTTTTCACTAATGCAATTTTTAAAACCCTAGAATACAAAACAATGCAAAACATAATACAATTTTGATGCAAGCTACTCCTAGGATGTAAATGCACTTGAAATTAGAAGCAAAAATGTTCTAAAGTCGGGTTCACCAAAATGTAAACAAAGATTTTGGCTCCCAATGGCTTTCTTACACTTCTAGGGTTTTTCACCTAAAAGGAGAAAGATGGGCCAAAATAGGTGATGTATACACTCAAAATCAATGCAAAGATGGATGAAGTATACAGTCTAAATGAAATAAACTGATAAAAGGAATGACTTATTAATGTAAAACCTAAGAAATGTAAGTTGTTTGAAAACACAGTGATGTATGCAAAATGACCTAGGAATGCAAATGAACAATAACATAAATAAACAAGACTAGAGAGGTGCACCTGGAAATTGAAATGTGATGTAGAGAGGCTCTAGAATCTTACATATTTTGTTGTTGAAGCCAATTGGGACACTTACGCCAAGCTAGGCGACTTAGTCCTATTTCGGGGAGATTATGCTAGAACAGGTTTCTGCCAAAAGGGTACTCAGAAATGCAAAAGCCACTTTTTAGGCGTGGAAATGGGACTAATTCACCACTGATGGTGACTTAGTACACCTAGGAATCTCAAGAAATTCGGGGCAGGAATCTGTAGCTTTTTTTTTGCACTTCCCTTCTTGATGGGTGTCTGATTCAGATTCTCCAAGCTTCAAGTAGGGTTGTGTTGAATTGAATGACTTTGATGAGTTGACAACACCTTTTTAACACCTTTCTCTTTGATAAATTTTCATACAAGACCTACAAATACACATGCAAAGAGGGGGAAAAGGGTTAAGGGTTAGAGAATAGGGGTTTGCCTTGGTCAAACCCCAATTTGGTAATCAAACCCTAGAAAATGAAATGAAATAAAGAGAGAATTATGAATGAACAACATGCAATACTACAACTCCCCAAACCCTGGATGTAGAAATCTAAAGATATGCAAGAAGATGCTCCAATGGATGCTTAATAATGCTTAGAATGCTTGAGAATTATGAATGATTGTATGCTAATGTGTGAAAGAATGCACTAAACTAATGGGAAGATTGTAAGAGATTAGGAGATGAAAAATGAGGGGAAAACCCTTTATTTATACTTGATTTTACAATATTTCCTAAAAATAACACATCACAAGCTGACCTTAAGGTTAAGAGAATAAAATTCCGCCACAATTTTGAAATAATTTTGATTTTTGTGCCCAGTGGGACTAAGTAACCCTAGGTGGCTACTTAGTCCCACCAGGGAAATTTTATTGGGTGTCAAGAATCAAATTGCATTTAATAATGTTTAACAGGAATATTCTCAAAAATACACTTAAATAGGGCCGAAAAGTGCATTAAGGGGCCATTTAAACATAAGAAAGGGTTGAATTAGTGATGACAAGTCTAGAAAAGTGTGATATTTTGTTACAACTCTGTACAACACTTTGAAATAAGACTTGGTAAGTGATAAAAAGAGGTTATTTAAGTGAATTATAATAAAAGGGTCCTAGAAAAGTGTGAAAGTGGGTTACAATGTACTTTTACAAGACATCCTAGAATTCTTAATGATTCACAAGGGTCCAAGACCTAATGTGAATTTGTTGGCCACATTACGACATTAAATTTAGGCAAAATCAAGCCAAAATCCACTAGGAGGGCCTAAACATGAAAAAAAGTAGAAGGGTTACTTTTTCTGTGTCCACAATACCTATCGCATGTATTAGTTTTCCCTTGTCAATGGTCTAAGGATCCTTCGTCATCCCATCTAGCCCTAAAGAATTGATTCCAAATGCAACAAGCCTAATCCATACAATCTTTCTATGCATCCTAGTTCATCATCTAAAACATTCCTTGGCTTTGTTTCTAGCCTTACTGCAAACCTTGATCCTTTAGTCACATTATCGTCATCCTCACGTTGTTTCAGGATGTGTCCTTCCCACGTCAAACATTGTCATCATCTTCATTATCACTTATTGTTACCTAATTTCACTACTTGCTCAATTAGGCTGAGCTTTGTGTTTAGAAATCAAGAGAGAGGTACATTTTTAATTATCTTTCCTATATTACATTCAATTGCATAAATGAAATAATTCAAAAGATTGCATTTACAAATTATTGCATCCATCCAAATGCATGTAACAGAAGAAGGATTCAAATCTTTCTTTTCTAAACAAAGTAATCTTTATTGAATGTAAAAGTGTACATTATCTCACACAAGTCGTGAGATTGACTTAACTTATCCAATGAAAATAAAGAAAAGTATATATGTGGATAAGTAACAGAAAAGTAAATGTGCATGTAAAGAGAGAAGTCAGTCATTTCCTGTGAATGATTGGTTTTGTTATGCCATCTTGTCCTACTGTTGTCCCAAACTGCTTTTTTCCTTGTTAGCCTCATATCGCTCCTAGTTCCTGCATTTGACAAAAGCAATAATATTAGAGCAATGCTCTAAGCAATGAAAAGTTCCCAACCTTACATGAATAAGCACATATACACATATAAACTAATCTTCAAAATGCATTAAACAAGCAAGCATACTTTAGGTGTCTTGGAGAACCATCAAAGTCATCAAATACACCTAAAACATGTCATGTTTTCCTAACTTTTTTGCTTCATGTGCAAATACAAGAAAATGTTGTTATTGTTTCATCAAATTCATAGCATGTGGGTTAAAATGTGGCTCCCACAAGGGTTGATCCCAGCATGCTGCATTATTGTACTTTAATTTGAACATGGAAGTAGTTCTTTTCCTTATGATTTACTCAAGCAAGTATGCATTACTCATGATAATGATATTTTAGTCACTATCATAAGTGATATATACTGGCTCTGTAAAGGCAAGAAGGATATATACAATATCATTGGAGCTTGAACAAATAGATGCAACTATTTCCAAAGGCATAATTTGCATGAGCAGAGATAATTTATAGCACGTTAAGAAAAGATTGTAAATCTTTGAGATCTCAATATAAAAAAAATAAAACCATTGGAGGAGGAATCTTTATGATAATGAGCAAGAAGAATTCTAAGGACAGTCAAGAGGTGGCGGTTATAAATCAATTGATGACAGTATTTCAAGTAGCATAAAGCATGAATCAAATATCAAGAGCTATCAAGAAGATATCAAGGCATATCAGAAGTCAAATATTGAAGCAAAAGTAGCATAAAAGTTTTTTAGTGTTGACAGTGTCAAGATAACTTCTTGAGCCTTAAGAACAACACATATAATGAGCAGTGTGCAATATTATTACTTCAAAAAATAAGGACAATAACCTTGAAAATAATGGACAATCATGTGCATTGTTTGTTTTGAGAGACAACATAAAATAGCAGGTTAAAGACTATTTGGCAGTATAATGAAGTTTCAATTCTAGACAAAGATCAACTCTTAATGGTATTATGAGATCACAAGAAAATCTGATAGTATTATCATAAAGACTCATTCTAGAATACTAAATCCTCCAAAGGTGACATGGCATAACTCTTCTTGACTTTCAGAAAATAGACCTTGGCTCATGGATATGAACACCATTATTAATGTCACGAGTTATTGTATTGTGCTCTAGTCATGAAAATCACAGTGAGAAAATAATGTCAAGAAGAGAATTCAGATACATCATGCTTCATAAACAAGCAGGTCGTTGCCAAATTTTAGGATTTTGTAGAAGTGTCAATGAGCATTTTAATGGATTTCTTTACACATATGAGTAGACAAAATTTTGCTTGCACAACCAGGTGCTTGAAATATTTTTTATCAATAATAGTATTGTGACAACTGTTGAAGACAACAACTAGCTTTTTCAAATATTTATTAAATGGCAGTCACAAACAGAAAGAGGGGCCGATCACTGAGCAAAGGAGTAAATTCTTCTTCAGAAGTGCATGGAAATGGCCATTGAAATATAGAATTTACATAGAAAATGATTCCCTCTATGTTAAAGAAATTTCGCACCCAAAAGAACAAGTAATATACAACATTTTTTGTACTTACAGTGAGCTCAAAATGGCATTTTATTCACAGAGATGGAAATGAAATCCTCAAAGTTAAAAAATGTAGACCTAGAATACTCTTTAAGAAAATGACAAGCTAATCTACAAAGAGAAAACCCAAGTAGCGCCCTTAGCCATAAATGAAAACAAGACATACACTCATCATTTTTATCTATACAAGTTCAGGTTTTCAAGAAGAGTAGATTTCATGGAGTATACAGAGCTTACCCAAGCTTGTTGATCGATTCTTCATAAGACTCCAGTGTTTCTCAGAAACCCTCTAGTGGAGGCCAGGTGAGGAAGAGTCACAGAAAATTTAAAAAAAAGCATTCAGACTGGGTTAGGAGAAGATAGAATGTTGTGGTCTGAGAGACCTAAGAAATCACAAATAGAGGGTTTTCTACTCTTTTTTTTTTTTTTTAAATGACTTACTAGAGCCCTAAAAGGCTGAGTTTTGAAGCAAATGTCAGCCTTTTGCCTCTGCACGCACAGTATTAATGAGAATGAGCTCCAGTCTTCCTAAAAAAACCTTTGATGTTGGCAGTCAGGCTTCTTCTTGAAGCTTCGTTACAAAGAGAAATGAGGTTTCATTTTTTTCTTTTTGTTTTAAGATTTTACCTTATGTGGATGCCAATGAGAAGGGTATTTTTACCCTTTCTGTTTTAAAATGAAAATGTCAACTAATTACTCGTAGCTTACTCATGTCTAGGAATTTTCAATGCCTTAGGAAAATTTCTTGGTTTTTAAGGAGTTTTCTCCTTATGCTTGCCTTGTTTTTTCTTTTCTAATAGCCAAATCATGGTTATTATTGTTTTGCTTGTTATCAAATGTAAAAAATTTAATTAAGTGAGTGCAATTATAAGCTCCTTAATTAAATGTTGTTGTAATGCAAAACAATTTGATGGAGTTTTTTCAATGCATGTGAGGAGATAAAGATGTGCTTGTCTTTATGTTTTGACCAAGCCATGAAGGGATGAAGATATGCTTCTATTTATGACGGGGAGAACATCGAGGGAGGTTATTTTTCAACTGGAAAACATGAGGAGAGCATCTAGGGGTATTTATTTTTCTTTTGGAGCATTTGGAGCAGATTTAGGCATGTTGACTCAACTTGGAGCATTTTTGGGGTGCTTTTATGATTTGACATGGTCAAGTTTGACCTTTTCACTCATTTGGAGCTCTTTTGAATAAAATCTAGAAGCTAGATTTGTGGGTTTATGGTTGCATCCGACCCAAGATGCTTCTAGTTCCTTTTTTGGTGGAACAGCTTGAAGCTTTGTACTTAGTCACTTTTGTTGCTCATTTTTTAGTTAGTTGTATTCATGCAGCTTTTGGAGACAATGACTCTTGCAGTCCTTTCACAATTTTTTGTTGTTTTGGAACTCAATTTTGGAGATGAAATATAGTGTAGACCTTGGAGTATTTTGGTGTTGAAATTATTGCCTCCTTGTTCTTGTAGCTTTGTGCATGTTAGTGATTGACCAAGCTATTTGTGATATTTTTCATAATTTCCTTTTACTTTTGTCTCATAGTTTATGCCTTTTTTGCAATTAGAGAATTGATCCAGGTTGTTGATTGTGTCATATGATTACTTATAGTTTTCAATTGTAACGTTTTTCTTCCTTTTTTTAATTACTGTGATTGACCTTTTGGTGAAATATTTATGCAGAGGTTCACTATAACAAGTTGTGCAAACATAGTTTCCATCGATTGAAACCAAGTGTTAATTTCTATTTCTCATTATCCATCTTAAATTTGGTGTATCACTTCACTTTTAATGTTTCAGTTCTTTTCCGTTTCATGCATTTCCTTCTCCCTTTTCCTTTACAAAATCAATAGGTTAGGTGAGTACCACGAGGAAGTCGTCCTTCTCCAGAGGTTGACCTCTACTTATCAAATCCCACACTTTGATAGGTCTTCCCATGTTCCACTGAAATGTTGAATTTCATATTCAACAGGGTGCAATTTCAGTAGTTAACAACACTTATCAATTGGTTTTCAATTTGACTAGGAGCAAGATCGGGGTTTTCCTTGGATTCTTGTGCATGCTTGCATGGTTTCTTGTAGGAATCATTCATATGCATTTATCATGGTCCTTATAGTGTATCATCCATAGAAAAATCCACACTTCCCCATAACATTCGAAAAAGACAAAAATTAAATATTCCCAAAAAGACAAAAAAAAAAAACATTTGAAAAAAAATTCATAAAACTTCAAAATCCAAAAAAATCAAAACATTTCAAAACACAAAAACATTCAGATAACTTTCAAAAAATCTCAAAAAAAGAGTCAAATTCAGTCATGTCAGTATTTTTCATTGTCGAACTATCTTGCCTCTGTGACTAGACATAGGCAAGGCCATCTGTCGATGTGCCTCTGAGGCATTAGGTCAGTCCTTTAGGTGTTGTCACATAAAATCATGATTCAATCCTTTGTCATTGAAACAAATTCAAGGGTCATGGTGAACTATGAGGTCTTTGCGCTTTGCTACGTAGGCAAGGCCATCTGTTGATGAGCCCCTGAGGCCCCCTAGGTCAGTCTTTTAGGGTTCGTTAGGTCAGTCAAAATAAATCAGACACTATCAACTCAAACAGGACATCATCATCTAAACTTCAAACACAAATCCTAAATCAACAAGACAAGCAAGCCAACAAGTCTCTAAGTCAAATCAATCATTTTTCAAATCAATCAAACCAATGGTCTTATACAGGACGTGTCCTTCCTAAAACTAGACCTGTCACTATCACACTCTGTCATTTTCCTTATACAGGTAGTTGCATGATCGAAACCAAACTTGACATCTTATACAACATGTTTCTTCTCCTGAAACCAAGCCTTGTCAAAACAGTCCACCCACTACTCACTTCGTCCCTTAATGCACTAGAAAACACTTATTGGTAAACAATCTAAATGGTTGTTGATCTTGTTGGTATGTTTTGTCTCATCTTTTGGATTTACTTTGGTCATGTTACTAGCCACCTTGAGGATGTCCCATGAAGGATTTAGAGGAGCGATGATGTCTCATGACTCATCTTTTATTTGATTGTTATCTGTAGCTTGTCTTGACAAAAATACTAGGGCAACTTGACCCTTAATATGATTTAGGAAATTCCTTATATGCGACTGTCTGTTTACAGATGGATGACCTTGCACACCTTGGTCTATGTCATACCATGGTGTTTGTTGTCCATTTGTCACATTTTACCGCCCAATGATGATTAAATGCACAAGCCTTGCATAGAAAAATATATATCTGCAAATTATCTCAACTAGCACTATCTCAACATCAAGGTCTTCTATGCTAACATCCATCTTTTCCATCCTAACATTCATCATTTATGCTCTAACATTTCCTCTATTCTACATCTTCATAATCCTTATCTATTTTCCTCTATCCTTTTTGTCCTCTATCTTAGTCTTCTCATCTATTTCGAGAGCACACTCGTGTTCTTTGAACCCACATATCCTCTCGAGGGGGCATACCTCTACCTCCTCGTCATTCTTTCACTACCTCCTCATCACCCTTTCTTACACTGGGGCATATTTTTGATTAATTTTCTTTGATACAACACGATAAACTGCATTGTATCAAAGAGGGGTAAAATGTACACCTAGAAATTATCACTAAGCCTGTGAATTTATTAAAACCCCCTTTTTCATCTTTGATAATTAAATAATCTTAAGTATTAAATTATTACCTAATGTCATAAATTCTTCTATTAATTAAATAATCTAAATTATTTAATTAATTCATTTTAGCCTTTTCTGAAACATAAATTAAATTCTATTTAATTAAATAACTTTTTTTCCTCTCACTTTTTTTCCTTTTTTTATTTCAAAATACAATTTCCTTTTTGAACTAACTAATTTTGTTGAAAAAACAGTTAATTTCCTCTTTCTCCTTCACTTTCGATCTTATCCCATCTTGTCTTGTCTAATTTCGAACATTGATCGAATTAATGTCTTTTCAATCTCGATTGTCCATTTTCCATCCGCTCCTCTATAAATAACGTTGATGTTTATCATTTCAATCATCTTAGAAAATATTGAATTTATAGGCTATGGTGCTATTGAGATAATTAAATTCTTCAATATTTTTTTGGTTTAGGCATAGGCTATAGTTGCACTTCAAATCTAAGGGCAATTGTATTATTTATAGCAAGATGGAGAAGAGCAATAGAGGTCAATGAATGGAGGCTTGAAGATTAGGTGACTTTGTTTCATTTTTTTATGCTTCTTGCTTTGTTTGTTCTCTATTGTTGATTGGGGTTTTGGTGTTTATTAATTTAATAATGCTTTAAACTTGAAAATCTAACCCTAATATAGGGATCAATCTTCCCTTTGTGGATGTCACCAAGGATCAAACTAGATTGCTCATGGAGAACATGATGCTCACTTGCATGATTCTCAAGCCCCTACATGAAGAACATACGATAGGTTTAGTTGCAAGTGGTCTTAGCCCTCCCACCCTCAATATATCTCTCCCTAGGTCCATGATTGTGGGTTTGGTCGATAATCGAATTTTGATAAGTTTCATTGCCTTTCTTTCTCTATTTTATTTGCTTGTGATACTCAACTGCAAGGAGAAGAAAAAATGAGGGTGTTATTTCTTGTTGGGAGCCTCTTTTGGATGAATCAAACATCATTGATATATGGAGACTAAAGTATAAGGACCCCCTTCCACCCATAGTGGTATAGCTCTTGCCACTTAGTGGCCTTGTTTTTAGTTATTGCACACTCTAGGCTTGGCTTCATTTGGACTTCGAGTTGTGATTTCTCTTGCCCACTTTTTTTTGTGATCATGTTAATATTATTATTTTTAATGGTAATATACCCTTACTCATTTTAGAAAAACATGTTATTGTCAACATATGAACATGTCTTCTTTTGATAAATTGGAACAAGTATTTTTGATAGATCGGTGCCAAAAGAAATAATAGTTGATGTGGATATGGATGACAGAAAAATAAGCAAAAGTAAGGATCGTGATAATCAAGAACATGAAGAACAAGAAGAGGAAGAAAAAGAAGAAAAAGAAAGAGGAAAAAATGACGATAAAGAATACAAGCTCATGCACTTTAGCTCCAAAGAAGGAAGATTGAATCCTTCAATTTCATTGATGTATTCAAAAGGAAACACCTAATGTTTTTGTAAACTTTAGTAGCAAGTTTACCTTCATCAACATGGAATTAGCCAAAAAACTATAGGTACGGACATAGAAAATTGAGGACACTCAAATAGTGGGTAAAGCTATTTAATTTTTTTAAGATTTAAAGCTCTCCATGGATAAATATGTTTTGCATTCAAACTATTATTCTTTTGATATAGATGAGTTGGATATTATTCTTGGTTATACTTAGTTAGAATCTTTGGGAACAATACATTAATGTGCAATAGTTCATGAAGCTTTGGTATAGGAGGAAAAAATTTACATTAGAATATTACACATAATGAAAATGAAAGAAAAATCAAGGGAGAGCAAGTTCCAAAAGCTACTAAAGGGTGCACCAAAAAACTTTCAAAGGATAAACATAGGATTTCTATAAAAAAAAAAGAGGATATTTTTTTTCCTTTTCTTGCTCATCAACAAAGCAAGCAACAAGTGGTGAAGAATCAAATATTACATGGATAACAAAGGGTGCAACATACATACATCCACATTGTCGTGAGGCAAGAATCTTAGAGGAAACCATCTTGGAGGCATGATAATACATAAAATCAACAAGCCAATCACTTTAGATCTAGATGAAATAAAAAAAAACAACTATAAGAATTAATGCATCATATAGTGATGGCTATGCATGGCAAAAAAATGAGAACATACTATGATGAAGAATATAATCAAATGGTTGCAATGAAATGTAATCAAGCATGGAATCTAGGTACCATCAAGCTAAAACAAACACCAAGATCACATATGGATGATCGGATGATAAGACATGGCATCATATTTGTAATGACTTGCAACAATCTTATTATTTATCTTCTTCTCATGTTTTAGGTATGAAACATGTCAGTGATGGATGACATATTATGTACCTAAGGGTATGATATTATAATGTATAGAGTGCATGAAATTGTTGACCTGTGGCATACATCAATCAAATTAGTTATATTTTTTTTTAAATTATATTAGGTAATTAGGAGGCCTACATGAGTTAGTTATTTACTCATCTGTTATGTTATTATGAGGAGGTCTATGTAAAGGAGGTGAATATCATTGTAAGGATATATGGAAGAGTATGATATATGTTTGGGATATGTTGGAGATAATAGCATGTAGTGGCTTCTTCCATAAGGATTATTGTATGATGTTACCCTAACTCAAGGGTTTATTCTATTTATGCATATATTGGATATTAGGGCATCTTGGGTCATGAATATCTCGTGTTGTGTGTGATTTATCTTCTACATTTTATTATTTATATTCTTATGTATGTGGATCTTATCACTTAGCCTACAATGATTGAATAAAAAACCTTTTTGACATAAACAGTTGGACCTCTTACCACTAGTTCAAAATCTTTGTTAGACTCTTCCTTATACAAAATAATGGTAGTAAAAGCATAGCTATGTCATCTCTTACTAGGGTAATTGATTAAGCATTTATATAAATACGCATAGGATTTAATACTATAATATTTTGTAGAAAAGTTCTATTATCTAATTGTAAGTATTTTGGTGTCAATCTTGTTTGCATGCATCCTTTGGATTTTAATAAGTAGTAATCCCTTATGGGTTTGATAAACCAATATTCCTATATTGGGAGTAGCGAATCCTAAACACTATCTCAATGCTTAGACATACTCAAAACAAGGTTCTAATCAAATGTATTCATTTTGTTGTCCAATGGGGTTACAAATAACCTATCCATATAGACATGAGATTTCCATAGTCCATTTGAATGAATTAGAATGCTTTTTTTAGAAAATTAGAGTTTTTGCATCTCTTTAATTTAGCTTATCCATAGTTTTGTTTGTAATCACATTTCATTTTGGCACTAGCATATTACAAGTGTACGTATAAAAGATAATTCCCAACACAATCCCTTGACAAAGATCCCATACTACATTGTGAGGATGCAAACCCTGGCCATATTAAGTATCCTCATTCAACAATATTAGATTCTTTACCATACATTACTCTATATTATTGTTTAGAAGCACGACTAGTTTTTATCCATAATACTAGTTCTAATGGAAACAAAATGTCATGCACAATAAGGAGCAAGATATATATCAGTTTGAAATAATTGTGGAAAACATAAATCTACACAAGCTAAATAGGAGATTTCTAAAGAATCTCATACAGGATGTGTTTGCAACCTAGTAAGTATGTAGTTTTCAAGGGAGTCCTACAACTCTCTTCCTTGCTTTTTAGTTTTTTCAATATTAAAACTCCTAAAAGTTATTTCACCCTTCTGCAAATGAATTCCCCCTCACCTTAATCATTCATTTGAGCCCTCTTAGTAGAGCACCACTAATGTACCAAACAAAACATTAATTATGTCTTCAAGTTTTAAATGACTTCTTTATCATATTGGCTTAGTGGACTAAAGACTTTGGTACTCTTTGAAGCTTGAAGATGGAATAATGTGGCCATTGTACCCTAGAACACCATCCTTAGTATGTTGAGAAAAATGACACTTCTCTCTCTTTTGAATGTAGTCCAAAACCAAAAACTTCACTATTTTTACCAAGACAAATAACCATTTAATAAATGTTTCAATATTTCCAAACACTCACACTCACCTCTTTAACAAGGTCAAATTTGATATAATTTAAAAGACAAGAAGAGTGGTTTATAGTCTAAGTACATAGCTTATTTTTTGTATATATATAAATGATTTTACATCATCTATGAGTTTGTTTTGTTATTAAATATGGGAGCATGCATGAGCCTATGTTGATACCTCTATGGTTGAGAGCTAAGAATAGAGTGGTATCTATTGCACCAAAGTTGCCTAGGACACAAGCACGACCTCATCCCTTCTATCACACTGTTGAGGGTTTAAATCTTGATAGATGGCATAATCTAGAAACATAATATCACACTCAATAATTGAACAACCACCCTCCAGTACATAAGTGTTACTCACTACACATTATCTCTAGAAAGTCTCTAGAAGTAAGGGTAGGGATTGTGACTGGTGTGGACTCACAATCGAATATGGAGAACAGATCAGATAGATGTATAATCTCTACTAACCCAAGTACTGTTAATCAAACAATGCTAAATTTGTCTTCTATTTACTGTCTACAACCCATAGACAGTAATAAGGGGAAATGATCAAACAAATGCTAAATTTATCCGCTGTTTACTCTCTACAACCCCATAGACTGTAGTAAGGGCAAATGATCAGACACATGTTAAATCTTATTCTCTGTAGAAATGATCAGACAAAAGTTAAAGTTATCCTCTGTAGACTGTAATATGGGAAAATTTATCTCAGATAAATTGGGGAAATGATCAGACAAATGTTAAATTTATCCTCACTAACTTGTACTTCGGGGAATTGTAACTTGTACGAAGGGGAATTGAATTGTTGAATTTACTCTATGAAAAGTACGTATAAATGTTAATTTATCCTCTGTAACCTGTACGAAGGGGAATTGAATTGTTGAATTTACTCTATGAAAAGTACGTATAAATGTTAATTTATCCTCTGTAACCTGTACGAAGGGGAATTGTTGAATTTACTAAGACCCCCATAAATTGTAACCTGTACGAAGGGGAATTGTTGCATTTACTCTACGAGCCTATAAATCGTGACCAGAGATAATTGCCATTGAGAGAGCATGTTTCAGCTCCTCCCCTTATTACAACGATTTACGGTAAAAGAAGTAAATTTCTGTTACAGATTGCAAAGTTGAATATATTAGTTTTAGCGATGTTGGGGGCCGCGCGAACGCGAGCCCCCTCTGTCACAAATTATGACGTGCACTCTCCACAATGGGAGATGCTAGACAGAGCCCCCTTCCAAGTGCAATGAAGGTGCTCTCTCTAGGCCATCGGCCTTCTTGATCACCGATTGACCCCGCCCAGGTAAGTATGCTTTGTCTGTGCCCTCCTCAGTCATCTTCTACTCCCTCTTCTCCCTTCTTTTCTTCTTCTCACGAATGTGGGATGAATAACACCTTCGCTGCTCTCTTCATGTATTTACTAGTCCCGTCCATTGTATGCCCGTCTGCAATTCACAGATCTCTTTAGCAGAATATGGAAGGAATGGCGAGGATTGCAATTTCGAAGTGCAAAGTAGGATGAACGTAACTGTGCTACATTAAAACAAATCGAACAAGGTGCAGACTCACAGAGACAAAATTCAAATTTGTGCAGTTCACCAGAACTTTTCAATCGTAGCGTCGCCTAAGAGATTCGAACTCTCGTGGAAAACCACCCCCGTCTACATAGCAGGCTTTCTAAGAATGTAGCTCCTTTTGTATTTATATGATGATCTTTTCCCTTTCATAATGTGGAATGTTTTTGGGCTAATCATAGATCGTACACAGTCCTTTTCTTATAATGTCCACAAGTGTCTTATCAAATTTCTACAAAATTGGAGGCAACATTTTCTATTGTGACAGTGAAAATTCTGTGTTATCCATTTGTTTTTGGATTTATTTTATATGTAATAATTAGTATATAAGTAATGTATTTATGTGTAAAAGTTACAAAATTATCTAAGCTTTTTATCAATATCATTGTTTTACATTTTAAGAATTTAGATTTGACACGTAAATTATTCACGCATACTTTAAATCAATTTTATACAATAAAATTAATTCATACATTTTTTATTTAAATTTTATAGTGTGCCTATGTCGCTCCTTTCAACTAGTCATTTCCGCTAACTTGAGCGAGCTTGAAATATTTCAAATTGTGTTTGAAGGTGTTGTATAAAAGGACAAACATTAATTCATTATAATTATCTAGGATCTAGAGGACTCGCTAATAAAATCATCTCACAAAAGATCATAATGTTGCATTAGCACTTAGCATCATTTGATATCTACAATAACACAAAAATAGGCATATTGCATCCACAATCATTGTCATATATAACTTTTCAAGACTCTTAGACTCCCCTCCCAATCTCTCTTTATTTATTTTGGAGTATCACATCTCTTGGAAGTAATGCTTACTAGTCATAGACCATGTCTTCTATGGTAGCATTGGATCTTTTTCTTCATCATCCAACATGGATGATTCATACAATTGGAGGTATTCACAATTGATCACCAAAAGGAGTTTCATGAAAGGAGGAAGGTTTAGTTTGATTCTAGTCTCTCTAATTACCTCTAAGATGGCAAATGGCCCATACTTTAAAGATTAGACTTCTACTAAGATTATGATTTTTTCTAATGTGCTTATGCAAATTCAAGTGCAAGTTAATAAAGTTGCACTTGAAGTAGTACATCTACAATTCCCCTTGCATAGCTTTAGGGTTCCAACAACTCTAACCCCTACTAGTGATCAATCTACCCTTTGTGGATGTCGACATGGACCCAATCAAATTGCTCATGGAGAACATGATTCTCACTCATATGCTTCTCAAGCCCCTAAATGAAGAACCTGATATAAGTTTATTTGTAGGTGGTCTTAGTCCTCCCACCATCGTTCTACCTCTCCCTAGGTCTATGATGGTGGGTTTGTTGGATAGTTGAATTTTGGTAAGTTTCCTTGGTTTTCTTTGGCTATTTACTTGCTTACCATGGTCAACTATAAGGAGAAGAAAAAGAAGAGGGTACGATTTCTTTTTGGGAGACTCTCTTGGATGAATTGGACATCATTGATGTATGGAGAAAACTAGAGTACAAGGACTCCCTCCCACCCGTAGTGTTATAGATCTTGCCACTTAGTGGCTTTATTTTTTATTTTTGTGCACTTTGGGCTTGGCTTCACTTGGACTTTGGAGGTGATTTCTCCCACCCAACTTTTCTTGTGATTATGCACGAAATGAACTTTTTAAATGGTAATATAGACACTTAATCATTGAAAAATGTTATTGTTGACATATGAACATTTCTTCTTTTGATAAATTGGAACAAGTATTTTTTGATGGATTGATGCCAAAAGAAATAATAGTTGATGTGGATATGGATGATAAAGAAAAATAAAAATAAAGTAAGAATGATGTTAATCAAGAACAAGAACAAGAACATGAATAACAAGAAGAAGAGGAGGATGGAGAAGAAAAAGAAAAGGAGGAGGAAAAAAATGAGGATGAAGAGAAAATGGAGAATACAATCTCATGCACTTTAGCTCCAAAGAACGAAGATTCAATCATTTAATTTCATTGATGTATTCAAAAGGCAACAAGTATTATTATTGTAAGCATTAGTAGTGAGTATAACTTCACCAACATGGAATTAGCCAAAAAACTACATGGTTATAGGCAAAGCAAATTGCGGATACTCAAATAGTGTGTAAGGATATTTTTTTTTTTGAAGATTTAAATCTCTCCATGGATAAATATGTTTTGCATTCAAACTTGTATGCTTTGAATATGGATGAGTTGAATATTATTCTTGGCTAGTATTTGGGAACAATAAACATTAATGTGTAATAGTTCATGAAGTTTTGGTGTAGGAGGGAAAAAGTTACATTCCAATATTACACATAATGAAGACAAAGAAAAGTCAAGGTAGTGCATGTTCCAAAATCTACTAAAGACTGCACCAAAAAAATATCAAAGGACAAACATGAGAAGATATCTTTAAAGAAAAAAGAGGGAAATTTTCTCATCTCCTTCTTGTCAACAAAGCAATCAACAACAAATGGCTGAAGAATAAAAGGTTGCATGGATAGCATAGGGTGCAATATATAAACATCCACATTATTATGGGAGGTAAGAATCATAGAGGAAACCATCTTGGAGGCTTGATCATACATGAAATCAATGAGCCAATTACTATGGACCTACATGAAATCAAAGGAATAATTACAATAATTAATGGCATTATAGAAGTGATGTTTACGTATGGTAGGAAAGGAGAACATACTATGATGAAGAATGAAATCAAATGGATGCAACAAAATGTAATCACAGATGTAATGTAGGTACCAACAAGCTAAAAGCACCACAAATATCACATATGTATGGTTAGATGATAATACATGGCATCATATTTTTAATGACTTACAACAATCTTATTATTTATTTTCTTCTTGTGTTTCAAGGATGAAGCATGTCAAGGAGGGGTGTCATTATATACCTAAGGATATGATATTATAATGTATATAGTGCATGGATTTGCTTACATGTGGCACACATCCCTCAAATTAGTTATATTGTGTTATGAATTATATTAGGTGATTAAGAGGTGTACATGGGTTAGTTGTTTACCCCTCTACTATGTTATTGTGAGGAGGTTTATGTAAAGAAGGTGAATATCATTCTAAGAATATATAAAAGAGTATGATATGTGTTTGAGATCTCTTGGATACAATAGCATAAGGGATAAATTTAAGAAACCCACCCCACCAACCAAAAAAAAAAAGGTGAAAAAACCTAGCAAATCTTATATAATTCTTGAAAAAATATTAATTTTATTGGCGAATTTTTTCTTTTCTCGAGAAAAAATATAAATGCAATTGGTGAATCTTTTGTAATCACTAGAAGTTTATAGAAAATCTTGGCGAATTATAAATTTTTGAAACCAATAAAATATTTTCATTAGCAATTAAAACATGTTTTCAAACCAATAAAATATTTTCATTGGCGAATTAAATTTGTGATGAATTAAACTTGTTTTGAAACCAATAAAATATTTTTGTTGGTGAATTTAAACTTGTTTTGAAACCAATAAAAAAATTTGTTGGCAGATTAAACCTATTTTGAAACCAATAAAATATTTATATTAGTGAATTAAACTTGTACTCAAACTAATAAAATATTTCTTTTAGATATTTTCATTGGCGAATTAAACCTGTTTTCAATCCAATAAAATAATTTGGTTGGCAAATGAAACTTGTATTCAAACCAATGAAATATTTTTATGATGAATAAAATTGTTATGCCAATAAAAATCATAGTGTGGGTGGTGAAAATATAAAATGCTATAAATTATTCTATTCCAGGATTAATTTTCCACACACCCAAATTCCTACATAAAGTCTCTGAAATGAAGACAAGTGTCAACAAATTTATAAGTTTTGATCAAAAGTGAGCGTTCAAATTTATTGTGACTTGTTAGTGGATATTGATCATGATTACGGTACAACAAGCCATTTAATTCTCTATCTTTTCAATGCTTCGAAGTACTCTTTTTGAAGCTAGATATCAATCCAAACAACATTAGCAATGGCTCTCCCATGTGCTGACAAAGTGTGAAAGCAACAATTGGAAATTTGGCTTACCTTCAATTAAATTTAATTATTCTTTTGACAAAATTAAATTTAAAACATGTAAATCGAGGTAAGATAACAAGATGAAGATCCTTGATCAAATTATGCAATATCTTTTGTATTAAATGTTTTAACTATCAGTCCTGCTTCACCATAGTGGGATGTAGAACCAAGGTCCAAAATTTTCTTCACTTTGCTCAATAACATTTGCACCTCCTATAGTTCTCTAATATGTACTTTTAAAAAATCAACTTAATCTATTACAAGATTTTAACAATGACTTTAGACAAAAAGTTGTATCTTTCTTCAAACCTTTTCCATTATGTGTCCATATTTGTAAATTTGATCTTCTCCCAAGTGTGCATATTGCTACAAATAGTAACTTCCAAATCTGCAACCAAAGGAGTTAGAGTATTCTTTTGTAGTTTCCCTTCTTCTACTATTTGTTCCTTGTGCATCCACCTAGGTGATGGTCATTTTAAAACTTAATTTCAATCTTATTATCTGTTAATCTCCTTTGTCTAACTATGATCTTAGGAATAAGTGGCTAAAAACCATACTATAATTATTTAGGAAATCTAGAATATCAAAATGATGTTTACCTTGCTTGTCGCCTTCCAATATGAAGTCATTGGTGGTCTCATCTACTTTCCTCTTTTGATGCTTCTTTGCCACTATTTTTTCTATCATTAAATTATAGATTATTTAAAACATCACTTTGTCTCCCATTGTAGCATTTAGCTTTATCAACTACAAACACTAAAGTTTCATAATCTTGTCAACATCCATAATATGTACTTCATATTCTTCCCAGGTTAGATTTTATTTCTAGATACATAAAATGATGAGTTTATTCTCCATATTGAATTTATCAAACACTTTTCCTTCCTTGTGTTTGAAAATATATCTAGATTACCATATTTTAATGTATAGGAAGCTTTGGATAAAAGGATCTACATACCTCTTTACATTTTTCCATATTAAGATGTTTCCTATTTGAGAATTTATGTTTATACGCATGTGCAGCATTTACCAATCAAAATTTATGGAGTTGACTTCCTAACCTTTGACCCTACCTAATGGAACATGAGAATGCAAATACAACAAGTTATCATTATCTTCTTACTTCTTAAGCAATTATTTCCATAATCAATTATTTGTTAACCCATTACATGTGGATAGTGTAATGTCAATATTAGAAACACTAACAATTAAATCAACACCCATATAAGAATAGAATTTATTTTCTTCCTAATAAGCATACCATTGATTGTATGTAGAAGACAATCATTTTTCAACTTACCACCCATCACCCTCACATACTTACCACCCATCACCCTCACATTCTTATGCCAATGCAATCATAGTTTGGATAATTGCACTCTCTACCCAAATATCATATATGTAACCAAATATTTAATAATATGAGTTTACTTGAATTATGAATTAATAATTATTGTCAAACAGGAGGTGTCATTCCACTATTCCTTGCATTTTAATCCTGAGCTAGAACCATTGAATTCTATTATCATTCACAATGTTTTCCTTATGCTCATCTAGAATAAAATGGGATCATTCTCTCAACAAAGTGTATTGGTTAATGAAATTACCAACAACAATGATATTAAACTTATTACAAGTTTGAATATTCATATACCTCAAAATATCACCTAGATCCTATACCATACTACATAACCAAATCCTAAAGAAGGCAATTTTCCATTTTTACATTTTATCTAAACTAATTATTACTCAAGAACCAAATACATATGCATAGATGCTTTTGGATTTGAACCAAATTATCTTTATTCCCCTCACTATGATTTATACCTTATTTCCACATTCTTATGATTTCTTCCATGATGGTAAGAATTGGATAACTGACATAAATTTATACTCTTATTTGAGATGAAATCATACAATTAGAAAAACAGCTTACCTTCTTTAGTTGATAAATTTACTTCAATACAACTATCCATTCTTGTGATTAATAATTTGAATATTAGGGTCCAAAAAAATTCCTTCAATTCCATGCCAATCAATATGGTGATTCTAAAATTCTATTTTACAAGGTAGAAGCTCAAATTTTAAAAAATATTTCCAATTATAGACATTTTACATTCAATTTGTAATGTCTTCTTCTCCTTGACTTCATTAATATAGAAATTTTATTTGTTGGAAGATACTAGCATACATTTTTCTATCAAGGACCCTTCACCTTCAACTTGTAATTTTGTTAGTTTTTCACTTATATGTTCCTTCTCAATTTTTGGTAGCTACAGTTTTGGCCTTCTTATTTTTTATTTTCTTCTTCTTTTGTACTATGCTCTACAATTTTTTCTTTGGTTGTATCTTGTAACGTTGTCTCTGATGTTTGTTTCACTAGTTCCAAATTATCTTCTATGTATATTCATCTAGTTTTTTTGAATCTTGATCAAGAACATTTCCTCAATGACATGAATTTGTCCTTTGTCTTGGCATATGTGACTCTACTCCCAAGTTTCTTTACATGAGAATCAAAGATTCTCTCTTCAATGTTCATTTTTATTTCATCTTCCTTTCTTGTGATATGGAAATTATTCTCTTATTTCCTTGAAGGAGGTTTCTTATGATGGATTATTCTCCATGATATCAACAAATCTAGTAATGTAGTCCTCTTGGTGATCCTTTGTTATATTTTTCATTCTTCTTAGATAAATTTGTCTTGGGTTCTTACTCCTTGATAGTTTCTTGTGAAACTACTTTTGAATTCTCTCCTTCATGAATGATTCTTTCAAATCTCTCTCCTGCATCTCCCTCATAACAATATTTTAAGGTTTTTCCCTTGGATCTTTCTCTATCAACTCTTCTATATTTCTATGTATTTTCATAAATAGATCTTGTATTTTATTTTCATTTTCTATTAGCTTTTCCAATTGCTTCATCAATTTAACTAGATGACCCATACCTTCTCTTGATTAGCAAGAGTAGAGTTATGATATTTTCCCCTATAATTTGGCAAGATCATGGCTTTGATACCATTGTAATATTCCTAATTATGGATGTTTTATATTTCTACCTGATTTGACTCCACAAGTAACCAATAGTTAAATATTATTTCAAATCATATCTATTACAATAGCTAATATATTTAACAACATATGTAGAAATGAATGATAAACACTTGCAAAATGAACAACATAGTAATTTGCAATAAATTTTAATCCTCTTATAACAATGAGAATTACAATTATAGATAATTTAGTTTTCCGAAAAAATCAAAAACAACTAGAACAATAAACATAGTAAATATATAGCAAATAGAGTTACAATTCCTAGGCACTAAGAGAGTCACCTAAATCTCAAACAAACAAAAATTGTAGGAGTTTTCCCAATAAAAAATAAATGAATCTTAAATGCAACCCATGTATGAAACTTCCATGATTGATTTAAGTGTTTCCATCATCTAACCAACTACAAAAATCAATGGGTTTCCATCCTCTGTTATCCAATTGTAGAAGAACAAAATGCCAAACCTATTCAAGTACAATTAATGGATAAACAAGCATACCACTCTTGATCCTAGGATTTGATTAAATAGGAAAATTTTATTCCTTTTCCCTCTAAAATAAAACTACACATAAATTTTTTTATCAAAACCACTCTAAATAAAATTTATCATAATTATCACAACCCCATAACCTAAGCACTCACAACACACTTAAATATTATAAATTCATTTCCCTATTTTATTTCCCTAAGCCCCATGGGATATGGGAAATTTTCTTTTGGGTCATTAAGGAATTTTATTGGTAAATGGAACACTACAAGCTGCCACCAAAGTTAGCTCATCACATGCCAAGCACTATGTCTATAGTACCTTAAAGAAGCTAATAGGAAAATCTACCTAATTCTCCTTGACATGGGAGAAATATTAAAATCAACTTGTACCCATTTTCTTGCATCAATCCCCTTATTCATTGTTGGCGTTATAATTCGCACCTCTAGAGTGCATATTGGCAACGAATAGCTATGCACAGTGTGTAATGAATGCTCTTCAAATTAGGAAGGGAAGCTCCCTCTTTTGTTGATATGCGTGAAAAAGTAAATGATCTAAATCCTATCTTTTTGACTCAGTTGGAAGAGGCACAAGGTTAAGAAAACCTAATACGTTGCAGCTAAGGATTTTCTTTGGTTTTGTAGATCTTTAACTACAACTAACTTAATGTTTAATCTATCTTATTTTCTCAAAAGAAATAGAGCATGAGGACTTAGGAGCAGGGAATTGATATATGATAATCTTTAAGTCAGGATTCCCAAGGAGGAGATGACTCCTATCCAAGGTGTAGGCTGAAAGAAAGGTTATTGGCAACAACATCAAATGATAATCTCCACTTCTAAATTCCCAAGGAGAAGATGGCTCCTATTTGAGGTGTAGATTGTAGAAGTTGAGAAAGCCAACTTCATAGACCCCGAAGATCACCTGCATGCAAATAACCTGTCACCGAAAGAAAGAGATGGAGACAAAAAAACAAGGGTCCTCTGCAAGCTTCAAGAGAGATTGCACTACCTGAATTGTATTAATCAGAGAGAGGGATAAAATACAATAATCAATCCTTATAAAAGGAGATTTTGCAACCCTAAAGAAACCCTAATAGGTAGGCATTTAATAATTAATATACTTATTAAATGTCACAATATACAAACTAAAGTGAAAGCTTAAGAGAAGAATAAAGGTAACTTAATTAACATAATTAAGTTAAAACCTTTACTCTAACACCCCCCCTTAAGATGAGCAAGAGTGCAGCTACAAACATGTGCAAGAACACAAAGGTAACTACAATGCATGAAAGAAAACAAGGGTCCCGGCAACTAGGCCAAGTAAGGTACCCGAATACAACCAACTCTCTGTAAAGTGGAGAAATAGAGAAAACCTCATGGGAAAAACTCTACTCCAAAAAGAGATGAAAGACATGAAGAACATCATGGAAGTAGAAGAAGTTGTAAACAACTGTCAAAAGATGACTGCTATGGTGTCGAAGAACCTCCTCTGAAGATAGGATGATCAAGATCAAGAAGACAACAATCTGTGTGAGTGCCCCAAACGACACTACTCGAATCAGATAGAAAACAAAGGCAAACACTTGAAACGAAGATACAGATGGCACAAGTACCAATAGTCTAAAGAACACTGATCAACTGAAGATGGAAGATTCCTTTCAAGGCGAAACCAAGGAAGCATTAGCACGAACAGTATAATACCCCCCCCATAATGCTAACTGGGAGAGCCTGACAGATCCACTGAAATGTTGTGTAACACCCTGTAGTGCATGAAGGAGAAGAAACAACATCTGAAAGTGCACAAGAAAGCACCTGTAACTAAAAAAGTGGTGTGCAAAACAAAGCACACATGCATGAGGCTGGAATCATACGGATCCACTGTTGTCGTGGAGGGACACTCACCGGACAAAGGTGTGATGGAAAAAACAAAGGCACTACACAACCCCCCCATGGCACTTTATAATACAGTGCAAGTACAAAATATGGCACAACTTTTTGTGCAAAATCCCCAAAATACATGTACAATAGTGTGGCACTTTATCTCAGTGCGTTTACATAGAAGATTGCTTACAAATGATGCTCAAAATGTCATAAAAAGAAACAAGGCTGGAAATACATGAAGAACAGCCAAAAATGAAGCATCCCATGCAAATGAGAAGTTCCCAAGAGCAAATATATCCAGGTAATTTACCAAAGTGTGAAAACACACAAAACTGAATAAAAATATACCTGGAGTGAAATCTAGGAAAAGTGCATGGATGGAACTGAAGAGCTCTGAAATACGGTTCCAACGCCGCTGAGATTGCAAAAAATGGAGAAATTGATCAAAAGTTACAAGCTCAGGACTGAAAACAGCTCATCTAACTTCAACTGGATGTAGAATGTACCAACATAAAAATGAAGTGATGAGACCCACACCACTGGAAATTTGACGGAAGCAGCTTTTCGACGATATCTCGTTTTCCAAAAAATGATATCGTATGCCCAAGTTATGGCCTCTGGAAGAAAACAGCTCCAAAGGGAAAAAAAAAACCAGTGCTGGATTAAATTTGAC
Source organism: Sequoia sempervirens (assembly GCA_007258455.2). NCBI lineage: Eukaryota > Viridiplantae > Streptophyta > Pinopsida > Cupressales > Cupressaceae > Sequoia > Sequoia sempervirens. The sequence goes on from VDFB02281492.1 coordinate 932,413,689, forward strand.
GGTCATACGACCGTCACAACAAAAATTCGGCCCTAAATTTGACAGCCAAATGGCTGTCGGCGGATTTACACAACTGGTCTTATTTTGGAAAAATTTGTTTTTTAAAAAAAACTTTACAAAGTTTTTTTTTTTTTGTTAAAAAAAAAATTGATTTTTAATCATAAAAATGGCAACTGTCTTTCCCTATGCAAGTATTACCTTCCAAGGACTTTTTACTTTTTTTTTTTTTTTTAAATATTTTTTTGAAAAAAGCTTTTAAAAATTTTAACAATTTGAAAAAAATTGCGAATTTATTTTTTTTGCAGAAAAAAATGATTTTTTTTTGACGAAATTTTACCTCGATCCGCGTTCACGACTGTACGGGCAATTTTATTTTTTTGCCTCAAAAATCAATTGAACCAAATATAAGTGAGTTTACAGTCGATCTTTAGGTTTTCGGCCGCTCTAGACACAACGATGAGGTCCGTTTGGGCTCAAAATGCTCTGAAAAATCGAGCACCCCCTGGATCTAGCAAAAAAAAACCTTTTCTTCAAACTCTCACAGATCTAACAAACGGAAGCCAAATTTGACGAAACAAAGGTCAATCTTGACTAATTCGGCAGCTTTGGATTCAATGGAGAGATCTGATTTGACCCTGGATGCACTAAAAATGCCCACCTCTTGGATCAAAAAAGGAAAACCCTAAACCCTTGAAGCTCCAAAAAATCCTTCAAAACACGAACAGGAAGCAGCAGGTCTGGAGCTCTGATACCATGTAGAAGTTGAGAAAGTCAACTTCACAGATCCCGAAGATCACCTGCATGCAAATAACCTGTCACAGAAAGAAAGAGATGGAGACAAAAAAGCAAGGGTGCTCTGCAAGCTTCAAGAGAGATTGCATTAGCTGAATTGTATTAATCAGAGAAAGGGATAAAATACAATAATCAATCCTTATAAAAGGAGATTGTGCAACCCTAAAGAAACCCTAATAGGTAGACATTTAATAATTAATATAATTATTAAATGTCACAATATGTAAACTAAAGTGAAATCTTAAGAGAGGAATAAAGGTAACTTAATTAACATAATTAAGTTAAAACATTTACTCTAACATAGATATGAAACAAAGATTATTAATCACAACACACGATAAACCTTACTTCTAAATTCTCAAGGAGGAGACGAATCTTATCCAAGGTGTGGATATGAAACAAAGTTTATTAATCACAACATGAAATAATAGTTGGGACAAAAAATTGTATAAACGAGACAAGCACACAATGAATGATCAAACCAATAATTATATTTAACTAAGTGAACAAGTATAGAATAATAGCTTTCCGGCAAGGCAACTCACCTATTTATTATCACCATAAAAGTTCATGAATAGATACTAAATAGCAATACTATAGGCAAGGTGGCTCAGCATGTATGCTATCATGCGCAAAATTTAATTACAAATGAGCAAGGGTTCTCTTATTTATAGAACTTCAAGGTGTAGGGAACCCTCAAATCACCTTGAGTTAACATGAGTCTTCCAAGCATGCAAGATTTTATTGTTAAACCTAAATAAATGAAACTATTCAGTTAACTAGAAAACTACCATCAGTTAACCGAAACAAAACTAAATAAATGGACATGTACAACATGCAAGTCCTTATTGAAATGAAAGTTAACTGATAACTAACATCAGTTAACTAATCCTAACTGAAAGTCTAACCTCCTCCAAAGATATTTTTGAGAATGAGATAAACATGCATAAAATCAACAATTAGAACTCAAGACTGATGTCGAGTTAACTGTTGCTTCTAACTCTATCCTCGGGAATAACTGTAGGATCTAACTGGCTGTCTACTCCAAGCCATCATGGGCTATCACCTCATCCAAGAATTTTTCATCTGTCTCATCTTCTGGCACTTTGACGCTATCCATGATGATAGACTGCCTGCTCAACTCCTTCTCTCCATCTTTGATCACCCTCAGACATTCTCTGACCTCTTCAGTTGCCTTGTTGAAACTAGTTGTCATCACTAAGAAGTGGTCCAACTTGGACACCACAGGATCTCCATCAAGACTATCATGAACAAGCTTCTCAAACTCTGTTTGTACTATATCTAGCTCAGCATATGTACCATCCTCAAGAAGATAGTGGCATAAAATCTAAGTGATAAACCCACTTATGAGTTTCAGAGCTCCATCAACATCCTCTTTGAGCACAACCATCCTTGTAGAGATTCTCTCATATGTTTCAACTTTGAAGAGATGTTGTTCTCTCCAAGTGAAAACCTTCCTTTTATCCTCATATGCTATAATGGTGTGGTATGCAACTGCCAACTAAGATATGAGTATCAAGTCCTTCGGCTTGCCCTCTGTTACAAAAAATTCAAGCTGATGGATCCCTTTGTTGGTATGTGGCGACTGATCATGCTATATTGTACACCCTGGCATGTATCCATGCCGAGGTTCGGGGTTGGGCCGGGCTGGACCCCAGGCAGGAGTTTAGGGGCGGCAGCCCTAGAGAAAAAATTTCCTACTTTTTCGTGTCATCGCCGGAAAAGGAAAAATCAACAAAAAAGGGAAAAAACCAACTTTGTAGAACCCTAATCTGGAAGCTTCTAAGCTTGTTAAAAATGGGTTCGGATGGGGGTTACAGTATGATGAAAAACGCAATTATTCGCAAGATTGTAATAGGTTTTTGCATTAGATAATAAAATTATTGGATGGCTGCAGTTTGGTGGATGTAGCTCAGATTGGGTGAACCACGTTAAATTCTCTATGTTATAATTTATTCTATGTGTGTTTTAGTTTCTTTTTTTATTAATTAAATCTGCATTTAATTGTTAGATATCTACCATTCTAACCCTAACACCCTTGAAGAAGATCATGTGCCTTATGCCTCAACTGATATAACTTTATGAGTAGGTATCAGCCTGCAACATTGAAATCTTCAATCCAATTTTCCAAGAGCTTTCCACAATTACCTAATCGATCCAACTTCTATTGTTCTGCATATGTCCCTTGAAGGTGTGGAAGACCAAGTGGTTTTCCTTAATTTCCATGAATGAGATTTGAGATGTACTACCAGAGTTACTTGATTTCAACCTTGAGGGATACCTTATCTTCTTTGTCCTTCATGACACACTCTTCAAGATTACTTGCAAGAACCTTAAAGAGGCTCATGTCCACGTGTTGAGTGCTCCTACCAAGATTACCTTTGACAAAGGTAAAATCACCAACTTCAACTTCATCCAGGCTCTTTCCCTTTGGTGGTGTAGCAATTTCAACGACGATCTCTACTTCAAGAGTCTTCTCTATGTGCACCTACTTCTTGATCTTCTTGTTTGACTTATCCTGATAAGGACTACCAAACTCAGATAGATCAAGTTGGTATGAAGGCTTTCACCTCTTTCTTCTCAAAGACCTCTCGAGCCAACATGAATGATCAATGTTATCTCATCGAGGAGATATTGTTGTTGCTATATCAATCTCTAATGAATCAACTAGCGTTGAGGCTTGTTGAACTGGTGATTCTGGCTTTGAGTCAATATCAATGGGATGTGACTATGGTGAAAAAGGAAAACAAGGAGACGAAGAACCAACTTCAACCTATATCATTGTCTCCATTAGAACTTTTGGTGCCTTCTCAACCCGCTTCTACTTCTGCTTGCCCAGGCCTCTTCCCTTCATGTTCCCACTAACTCTGAAACCTTCAAGTAGCTTCAAAATAACCTTAACTTGAGGCCTTGACCTTGAGGTAGAAGGTAGTGAAGAAAACCCTACTAGCGGCTCTATAATTGGAACTATCCTTCGCCTTCTCTTGTTTTCCAAGAAGTGCATGCTAGTCTTGATAACCCCTCTTGACATATCCTCAATTGAAGTACTCTCCCTAGCGTACCAATCCGATTGGCGAAGTGGCTTGTGAGCAACTTGATCTTTGACATATGTGCTAAGCAACACCTCTCCATCATCATCTAATAAACCCTCAACATCTTCTAATAGGAATCAACAACCTGAGGAAGAGTAAGTCTACAGTAATGACATTGGTGCACTTCAAATTTGTCTTCACAGTTGACCCAAAAGTCCTCAAGTGTTGGCCTATGTGAATTACTTCGCTCCAACTGTGCTGAGTAACTACCCAATGGATCATAAGAACACCTCTCAATGAGATACCTGAGGTGGAGTTTTTCTAACTTGTCCATCATTAACTTGCAATCAGCAGTTGTCCTACACTTGTAAATACCCCATTCAAAAGGAAAGGTGAATGCTTGCTTGTGTCGATTGCGAAGAAAAGAGTGAACCTTTTGAGTTTGTCTTAGGAACTCCATGAATAAGACCTTGTTTTACTAGTACCTCAATAGCATCAGAGGTTCTCTGGTGTAACCATACACTCGAATATATGTGAAAATGGGGAATTGAATGAACCAATCTGCCCAACTCTCCATTGTTGATTTTTCCTCTGGTGAAATCCTGATGTGCATCTCATTATCGAGGTCTCTGACTGTCTTCATGAGGAAGTGATCATTCACCGCTTTGAAATCTTGTTTAGCCTTTGAGAACTCCAATTGTGAATAATATTCATGAACTTGCTAAACACCAAGAGTTCCATTGGTCTTCAAAGTTCTATAATTTCCTTGAAACACAATTAAGTAGACCAGATAAGACACCATGTGAAACTCGTGGATTTTAAGGAATCCAATGATTTGTTGGTGAAAACACCCACTGATTAACATGGCCTAGTCAAAGTGCTCCTTATTTTCGATAATCCAAGAAATGGCATAGAACATCCACGGTCGAAAAATATGAGCCTCCTCCTAACCTGTAACCTGGTTGAGCAAAGTTATCAAGACAAAAATTTCATCCTTGAACTCCCCACTCCCAACCTTCTTTGGCTTGTTGGTCTGTATCCAAAAAGTCATGCACTAAGACTGATTTGGCCTTGTATTCTATTGTGTTGAATTACATTTTGAAAATATGGATTTTTGACTGTAAAGTCGAATATTTTTGGACAAATTTTAGAAAAAGCTAAAAAAGGCTCTGGATGAGGCTAAAAATAGACAATTGTGGGAAAAAAAATTGGATTTTTTTTGAAATATGGGTTTTGTAGAGTATTGAATTCTAAGGCAACCCAGATCATTAGAAGCTTGAAAAAATGAGTTTTTAGCAAGGCATGCAAAGGCTTTTTAGTTGAGAACTGTAGGGGTTTTAGGATTTATGGGGGATTTTTCCTAAGAAAAACTGGCATATGGGTTTTGTAAGCAATGGAATTCTAAGCCAACCCAGATGATTCAATTTTGGAAAAATTGAGTTCTTAGCCCACATGCAAAGGAATCTTCAAAAAAAAGCACAGTGCTTCAAAAATGGAAGCAATGGGGCAATTTTCTCAAAAAAATTTAAGCCATGGGTTTTGCTACTGACACTAAAATATGTGAACCCAGATGATAAGATTCTGAAAATTATGTCATTTACTTTGACATGTGAGAGAAAACCTAAGACAAGAATAAAATATTTTTAGAGATAGAAAATAGAAGTTATTATTTTGCCTCTGAAAAAGTCGCTTATGCTTGAATTGGATTTGATGAAGTCTGCATGCACTTGAAAAATAAAGTTTGAAAAATATATCTTTTGAACAATCTGGACCTGGCACTATGAAGAACACTGAAAAATATTGTCTATAGTGCCTTCAGATCTTTGGTTGTTCGAGAAAATATGTGTTTTATCTCACCTGTGATGTGAATAATAGACACCTAAATGACTTAAATAAATTAATTCATGAAGCAAGGAGTCATAATATGCATGCAATTCCCAAATTTAGGCGCCACCTTTTGATTGGACCTCAAATTCAGTTAACTGACTTAGAAATTAGCCCTAAATTGGGCGCCACCTCCATGCACTTCAGTTAACTTTACATGCAAAAATAAGTCGCCATTTGCAATAAAATATTAAGTCCAAATAAAGTCGACTCAAAAGTTAAATTGAAAATTAAATATTATTTTAAGTTGAGTTCTCAACCTCCACCTTTATAGGGCGTCACTTTATACTTGAGTTCAAAAGTCAAAGTTTGACTTCTAGGCGTCACCTTTAAACATCACTAGAGCCCATGTTTGACCACTGATTCTAATTGACTTATGTATCCAGAAGACTGGTTGATAGTTTCATTGAAGAGAAGGATCAAAACTGACAAGAAACTCCTTGAGGCTACAAATCCTAATTCTGACATCTAAGGCTTCAAAATTCAAGGTGCCCTTGGCCTCCAAGCACGCTTTCAGCTTTAAACTTGGTCAATTTACATGCATTTTAGCATTTTGAAGGTGATTTTGACCTTACTTCATGTTGTGCCTTCCGACATTTGGCAAAACTTCAGAATTGACTAACAGGTTCACTGCGAAGCTGGCTCCATTCTGATCAACAACTCTTGGAGAGAACTTTTTCCTAAAAACATCATCTGCTAGGTGAAAATCATGGGTTCCCTTGCTTTTGTTCCTAGAGATAGCCATTTTTTAAACTAGTTGAATCCACACTTAATCCCCGGTTGTAGGCTACTAAGAAATCCTCTGACTTCGATGAGGTATGCAACAAAAAGCTAGAAGCATCACGGATAGGATGAAATCTGAGATGACCAAAAAGACTGCATTTAAGGCTTAAAACCTTGGGTGCCCCTAGCCTCCAGGGGAACTTTTCTTGTTTCTTGACATTTTTTACCATGATTAAACCTCATGTTTGACTCTTGATTCCAGAAATTCAGCAACTTAAATTAACTCACTGACGGACTCATTGTGAAGCCTGATCAATTCTGAGACAAACATTCTAGGTATCATTTGTTCAGAATCCTCATCTGGTATCTCAAAAAGATGGGCACCCCTAGCCTCTAGGGGCGCTTTTTTAGTCCAATGTTAGTCAAATTTCATCTCCCTCATTTCACATTCAATCTCCCATTTTAGGTGCTAGACACATCTTTCAAGATGGATGGTAGGCTCATCACGAAGCTGATAGTATTCCGAAGAAGTATTCTTGGAAGTGACAAATCTCCAAAATGAAATTTGGGCCTTTGAAATATAGGGTGCCCCTAGCCTCCAAGGGCTCTTTTGCTCCAAAGTTAATTTTTTTTTATGATTTTCACCTCGGCGAAAAATCCCCTCTAAGACGAAGCATCATTTTGAACATATCTCACCATAGATTCTTCATTTGAGTGTTTTAGGCTTAGATTTAGACACCTGGTATCTGGCCATCTACAATTCACGACCTCAGAGGTCCTAACTTTTCACCTAAAAAAGAAAAAACTACCCACCAAACTTAAACTAACTTTTAATTGAATTTGACTTCACCATTGTGATCATGAAGTGAAATAAGCTAATCAAAACAATTTTCAGTCAATTCTGACAAGTTTCAATTTTTAGGGTTTTTGACCTAAAAATAGGAATCCATAAACCCTAATTTTCATTTTTTTAATTTTTTTTCCAATATCTTCCTGACATCAAACTAACTAAAATCCCATACTTTATTTTCCCAAAAACTATGTTTTGACATCATTTTTACAAGGTTTATACCATTTTAAGCAAAATGCCTTAATGAAGCAAAAAATTTGGTTTGGGTACAACATTAGGCTCCGTCTGGTCACCATGTCGGATACTTACGGCATAGAAGAACTGAGATTCTCTATGTTTTTGTAGACCAATGACTTATCAGTTGGGCATATGGAGTCGAGACTTTCCCTAATCACCTAATACTTTAACTTTTCTAAAAATCACCTAAAACAAGACAAAACTTCATTGAACAGGAAAACACATAACAACACAACGATAAAGCATAAATAAATTATTTACAAAAGTTCACTCCTCCCCCGGAGGGTTGAAGTGTTTGAGATATTTCCTATTGTATGGCAATGGCAGGAGCCTTCCATCCTGATGCGAAAGAATGTATGTGTTCTCTCCAACGGATTCATGGATCTAGAAGGGCCCTAGCCACAAGGAATCAAATTTTCCATGCATTCCTTTAGGCTCATGCCTTTTGTCCCACAAGAGGACTTGATCTCCAATTTCAAAGTCTCTCTGAGGAGCCTTCTTTCAAAAATATTCTTCACTCACTCTTGATGTTGAGTGATTCTGTCAACAACCTCCACCCTTTCCTCTTCAAGTTTCATCAGGTACAACATTTGCTTCTTGATTGGATCTTTATATTCTTTATTTTCCACTACAGATACCAGCTATAAAGTAGACAACTCCAATGTGATGGGCATAATTGTTTCAGTACCATACAATAGTGTAAAAGGCGAGGTGTCGATGGCTCTTTTGGGAGTGATTCTATTAGCCCAAAGAGCATCATATAACTTTTTGTGCCAAGCTCATTGATTTGAGTCAACCAGCTTACACACTATTGTGACTATGTTCTTGTTTGACAACTCGGCCTATCCATTACCTTGAGGGTAATAATCTGATGTATGTGACAACATGATGTTGTGATCAAAACAAAACTCTAGTAGCTCCTCTAATGAGAAACATGTTGCATTATCAGTCTCAATTTTACAAGGCACCCCGAAGCGTGAAATGATGTTTTCTTTCAAAAAGTTGTAGACGACTTCAGAAGTAGTTCATTTGGTAGGAACCTCCTCAACCCATTTTGTAAAATAATTTGTTGTTGTAAGGACATAGGCATGCCCCTTGTTGGAACGTGGGTTGATAGGACCTACAAAATCCATACCCCATTGCTAAAATGGAGCATCGATAATCACTGGCTTGAGTGGAAGAGATGTCAATTTGACTTTTCCAGCAAATTGCTGACACGTCTAACACCTGTACAACCATTCATATGTGTTGCGAAACATAGTTGGCCAATAGAACTATGCTCACATGATCTTGAATGCAATGACCCTCGATGAAAAGTGTCCTCTGCATGTTTGACTGTGAAAAGCTTCCAATAATCTCTGTTGTTGGTTCCTCCTGACACATAATAGGAAAGTTTTGTCAAGGCCACACGGGTAAAAGTACAAAGCTGTGTCACACTTTTGGCCAACTTATCAACACAATTGAATTTAAGTATTTCTAACTAAAAATCAATTTTGGTCAAACATATGATCTAGTAAGTTTTATTCTAGCTAAGTTAGATACTTCCACAACTTTTTCATAATAAATGTTGGCTAAAAATATATGGAGCACTAATTTGAGGCCAATTTATGAAAAATTAAAATTATTTGAAAAACTTGATGTTTCAATAACTCTTACTCATGTAAATAACATTTTTTTAAAAATATTAAAATACCATTTTGTAGATCTATAAGTGTAGTTTTCAAAAATATATTTATTTTAATATTTTAGTTATTATTTATATTTTATTTTTTATTTTTCCTAAAAGTAGGTTATCAACATAAAATATTAGGTTGATTACCATGCCAAGGAAAAATACTAAAACATATTAAAAAAATAAAAAAAAATATGATGCACTAGATAAAAGAATCTATATGAAGGTGGTATATTCTTTTTTCCATTTTAGATAAATATTTAATATGAAAGTTGACGTCAAATAGAAAAAACTATTTTTTGATACACACACATTTTAATATTTATTTAAAAATATGTATTTATCAAAATTGGTAAAAAGTATATCCATGCACTGAAGTTTCAAGTTATAAATACACACAAAAAAAATTGAAAGAAAAAAAATAAAATTTACTATAAAAAGTTTGACGTCTCATGCAACTTCATTTTTCAGCATTTTATCAACAACTAAATTATAGTGTTAATTTATTAAAAACTAGTTTAAAATAATTTTTTAATTTTTTTCTAAAAAGTATAAACATAAAACATACTAAAAAATACGCATTTTAGTAGTTTACATCATTTCAAAATTCAAAACATATATGCCACTTTTTAGTGACTCAAGTTTAAAAGTTGGATCAGTGTTGTCTGATTCATTTATAAAGTGTGACACAACTTTGTGCTTTTACCCACACTTGTACAAAACATTATTAATAAGAATGAAGTTCTATGCTTTCAGCTTCAATTTTTTATTTTTTTTTGTCCATGTGACGTGGAAATTCTCCATAAGTTGAATAATACCACAAAGTTGTGTACCATTCCTCCACAAAATCAACAAATAGGACCAAAGGAAGGTCTTCTTCAATTTTTGATTCAAGTTCAATTTCACCATTGCTTTGATTCTTTTGATCTCCATCTTCTGCCAAATATCGACAAAGACCTTGCCCACAAATGAGCTTGGTCGACTTGATCTCCAGATCATATTCTTGAACTTTTGTAATCCAGTTTCCTCCTTTTGTGCCCATCTCCTGTTGAGTTAGCACACTTTTTATTGTTGGATCGGTGACAAACATCGCTGTATGTGAATTCAAGATATAAAATTTGAAAGCCTTGACAGCTCTGATGACAACATACACATTCTTCTCAATTTGAGAATACCACGATTCACTATCTTTAACACTGTTGCTCATGAAAGCAATTGGAGATTCTCCTTCTTCACCGAGCTTCTGAGCCAATATAGTAGACAACGTGTGTTCCAATGCATAACAATAGAGGATAAAATCCTTCTCAAAGTTAGGACGAACCAACACTAGTACATTAGCAATTGCTTCTTTGATTTTAGTAAAGGTATGCTTGCCTTCTTCTGTCCATATGAAAGTGGACGTCTTTTTCATCATGGCTAAGATCTCCTTTGTTAGCTCCAAAAATCTAGTACAAACCTCCTGATAAAGTTGACTTTACCGAAAAAGGAGTGCACTTGTGTTTTGTTGGTTGGAAGAGACAAGTTTTTAATTGAATCCACTTGATTTGGGTCAATCCTAGTCCCCTCTTTGGAAACAATGTGGCCAAGTAGCTTGCCCTTTGTCATTGTAAAGATAGAATTCTTTGGATTCAATGAGATCTTGTGGTACCTGCATCTTTCAAACACTTTCACAAGGTGTGAAAAGTGGTCTTCCCATTTATCTGAGAAAACGGTCAAGTCATCAAGGTAGACGACTATTATCTTGTTCCTGAGATCCCCAAAATCCAAATCCATGGCTCTCTGAAAAGTCGCATCGGCGTTGATAAGGCCGAAAGGCATCCTCTCATAAGCAAACGTTCCCCACGGGGTGGTGAAAGTTGTCTTGATCTGATCCTCCTCTACCACTACAATCTAATTGTATACGAAGAAACCATCAAGAAGTGATAGCATCTTTGAACTAATGAATGTATGCAAGGTATGCTCCATGATTGGTAAGGGGTAATTGTTCTTCAAGGACGATTAGTTCAAATTCTTGAAATCCACGCAAATTTTGATTTCGCTATTCTTTTTGTGCACAGGAACTATGTTAGACACCCAGGTGGAGTGATGAATTGGAAAAATTATCTTTGAGTCCATCATCTTCTAAATTTCCACATAGATAGTATCTTGAATTTGCGGATTATAATGTCTCTACTTTTCCTAAAAGGCTTAACATCAGACTTTAGAGGAATTGTATGTGATAATTCGACGGGTGTGAAGACCTTCAAGTCTTTGTAAGACCAGACAAATACATCCTTGTACTGTTTGAACAGGGCAGTAAACTTCTCAGCTTCTTTTGTAGTTCAACACTTGCCCAAATTAACAAACTAAGGCTTATCTTCAATGCCAATGTTTACTTGGTAATGCTCAGCAGAAGTATTAACACCTGACTTCTTTTGATCTTGGATGTATCGGTCATGCTGGTCAAAAATATTCTCTAAAGACACTAGACCCTTGGGAATTAGATTTCCTTTTACTTGTATGATCCCAAAATTTGTAGCTTCAAAGTCTTCAGTGCGATTCTTTGAAAGGAGTAGAACTTCCTTCAAAGAATAACTCTAGTTGTCTCCCATGACAAGAAATTCTGCAATGCCATCATCATCATCAAAGACTTGCCAATTGTCTGAATTATCTGGAACAACTAGCCTGTAGATCAAATCAATAGCAAATGTATTCTAATGAAAGTCAAAATGTGGCATGAACTGAGTAGTTGGCACTACGAGGGCATCGACTCTGCTATTATCTAAACGTGGAATGTCTTTGATGTTTAACACCTCAAACCAATCGAAGGTGAGTATGTTTTACCTAGAAATGATCTTTGATCTATTTTATAATCAACTCGGCATCCCCTTCAACTCTAAGTAACTTGATCCCCATATCCTTTACATTCTTGAGACCTAATAAAAGTGCTCGTATTTCATTGTATTATTGGTGCATTCAAACTGCAATCGGTATACAAAAAAATATAGACAAACTTTGGGAGAAGTGATCACAACTCTCACTCCTAAGCCTGATGTTGAGCAACTTCCATCGAACTACAACATCCACACTTTTGATTCTTCATATGATGTAGTCATGAAAAGTGTAAACTTCTAACTCTCTTTAATTACTTCAGACATCATAGCATATGTACCTGGACATGTGTCTTGATATAACACTTGTGCCTGGGGGTCCTAGGACTTCACCACCGTAAACCTTGACTTGACCTTAGGTTCTAGCTTGAAACTACCTTTCTTTAATGGGATCATCACGAACGACCAATCCAGTTGAATTTCTCCTTCGAGGTCTTTGCAGAAGCTCCTACTGAGTAACATCCTGAAACTAGTTGGAATGTTAGCTACCAAGATAGTCATCATAATCTTCTTTTTAGGACAAGACGCTAGCCTTACTTGTGCATCCTTCAATTGACAAACCAACAACATCGGCTTTGACTCAAGTGAGTAACACTTGTCATGAGTTTTGGTGCACAAAAGTCCCAACACATTCATGATTTGCAAGGGCATAACGTTGTTTGAAGCTCCGCTATCTATGATACAATTGCTATGTTTAAAACCTCCTATATACAAAGATATATAGAATGTTTTAGGTTTGTCTTCTGTTGGCATGGATGACTCTAGCAGTGTAGGTTGGATTACAGCCTCCTTCTTTACAACCTTGAGGATTCTCTCCAACTCCTCTAGATGATCCTAAAGATACTCCAATTGTGAAATTTGCACCTTCGTCTTCATCATGGAAGACACAATGTTGAAGTTCGTTGAAGATGAATCTTGAGCAACTAGCATGTTGTTCTCTTGTGAAGACTTGGGATTAGAAGTGGAAGGCACTTCTTTTCCCTTTTCATTTGTGTTCTGCTTTTCCTCTTCTTTTTGTGCTTTGAAGTGCTACGCACATGTGAACACAGGCAATGATATGTTCTCATGATTGACCACAAGAGAGAATTGGTGGTATTCTTCTTCTTCTTGTTCATTAACAGGTTCTCTATCGAAGTATCCCATTGTGGAGTCACCATCAAAGTTGTTTGTTTGTGGTGAGACAACATTTGTATTTGGTGAAGGCACAAAGCTTGTACTTGGAGCAACATCAACAAATACCATGAGTTGATTCATCCTTTGATTTTCTAGACATGTGGCCCCGGTGTGTGCATCAGAATCGTGGAAAGTGAAATAGACTATAGCCTTCTTAGCATCAACCTGTTGCCTTGGTTGTCCTTGCAAAAACCTTGGCTTGTAATTATTGAATGATTGGAAGTTATTCCTCTTCAGCTAGTATGGCTACTAAGGTTGATATGGTGGTGGTGTAGGAAGTGCTTTCTGCCCTTGAGTGGGTGATTGTCTTTTGAGGATAATCACCTCATTGGCTACCTTTTGTAGTAATGGATCAACAAACGCTTAAACAAGTGGTCTAATTGAATCATTCTTCGTCTTTCTAGTCATGATCATATTCTCTTCAACTTGATAGCTTCTTCTTGTGTAAGTTGTATATTTACTCCTTGACTTTCCTTCAAGAAAAAGGTTATTTCTAATGGTAGTGAGTTGATGAAGCTACTCATCAAAATCTCATCGGATGGATTGAAAGTATGGGATAGACGTGTGACTGGGTGATTAAACCTTGTTACAAACTCCCTCATCAATTTAGCAAGCTCCATCTTTGAGTTTGAAAGTTGTGCAAACAATTCATGACTGTCCTCGATGGGCTTGAATCTTGCCAAGAATCTTTTGCTCATGACTTCCTAGCTTGTAATAATGCCTAGTTCAAGATGATTGAACCAGTCTACAACGTTGTTCTCAAGGGTCTCCACAAAGAGACAAACATCAATGTCTTCATGTGAAACATGCAAAATAGAGCAAATCACTGTGAATGCTAAGATTTGTTCATTAGGGTGTCGAGACCCATCACTGTGAAACCTCAGGAAATACTTTCGTGACCCCTTGGGCATCTCATGGTGTCCTGCTAAGGCCAATAGTCCGATGTTGTCACCCCAAGGTAATGGGGTTGGACATCCTACGTTTCTTGCATTTTGGCCGCTACCATTGTTGTTGTTGTTGTTCTCACCCAATGCTTCAATTGGGACCGAAGATTCTTCTTCTGGTCGTTCTAGGAAATGCTTAGGAACCTCTTCAAAGATCGAGTCTTCTTGAAAGAGATTATTTCTCCTTCTCGTGTATGCTAGGTGAGCTAGGATGCTTTATTCCCACACATGGGGTGGAAAAATTGGTCTACTGGCTGCAAGATCCACTCTTTCTTCTTCTTTGTCTAGAGTGGTAGCCACGTTCCTCCACTAAATAGTTGATGTATGATTTTCAAAGATAAAACTGCGTAGGCTATTGATGATGTTTGACTGATCTGCTTCAATGTGTACAAAATCCGGCTATATGATAGTTAGAGTGAGTCTTGGTTGTTGAATTGGAGTAGTAGGATGCCAAATGGTCATTCTTGTGACATAAAGTGTTAAGCTCTCTTAAAGTTTTCTTGCCTCATGCCCCACGATGGGTGCCAAAAAATTGTTGGCATTACAATTCACACCTCTAGAGTGTGTATTGACAACAAACAACTATGCACAGTGTGTAATGTCTGCTCTTCAAATTAGGAGGGGAAGATCCCTCTTTTGCTGATATGTGTGAAAAATTAAATGATCTAAATCCTATCTTTTTGACTTAGTTGGAAGAGGCACAAGGTTAAGAAAACCTAATACATTGTAGCTAAGGATTTTCTCTGGTTTTGCAGATCTTTAACTACAACTAACTTAATGTTTAATCTATCTTATTTCTTCAAAAGAAATAGAGCATGAGGACTTGGGAGCAAGGAATTGATATACGATAATCTTTATGTCAGAATTCCCAAGGAGGAGACAGCTCCTATATGAGGTGTAGGCTACAAGAAAGGTTATTGGCAACAACATCAAATGATAATCTCCACTTCTAAATTCCCAAGGAGGAGACGACTCCTATCTAACGTGTAGATATGAAACAAAGATTATTAATCACAACAACACACGATAAACCTTACTTCTAAATTCCCAAGGAGGAGACGAATCCTATTTGAGGTGTAGATATGAAACAAAGTTTATTAATCACAATATGAAATAATAATTGGGACAACAAATTGTATTAACGAGACACACACACAATGAACGATCAAACCAACAATTATGTTTAACTAAGTGAACAAGTACAAAATAATAACATTCAGGCAAGGCATCTCACCTATTTATTATCACCATAAAATTTCATGAACAGATACTGAATAACAATACTATAGGCAAGGTGGCTCAACATGTATGCTATCACGCACAAAATTTAATTACAAATGAGCAAGGGTGCTCTTATTTATAGAACTTCAAGGTGTAGGGAACCCTAAAATCACCTTGAGTTAACATGATTCTTCCAAGCATGCAAGAGTTTATTGCTAAACCTAAATAAATGAAACTATACAGTTAACTGGAAAACTACCATCAGTTAACTAAAACAAAACAAAACTAAATGGACATGTGAAAAATGCAAGTCTTTATTGAAATGAAAGTTAATTGATAACTAACATTAGTTAACTAATCCTAACTGAAAGTCTGACCTCCTCCAAAGATATTTTTGAGAATGAGATAAACATGCATAAAATCAGCAATTAAAACTCAATATTGATGTCGAGTTAACTACTACTTCTGACTCTATCCTCAGGAATAACTGCAGGATCTAATTGGTTGTCTACCCCAATCCATCACGGGCTATCACCTCATCCAAGAACTAGTCGATTGTCTCATCTTCTGGCACTTTGACACTATCCATAATGATAGACTGCTTGCTCAACTCCTTCTCTCCATCTTTGATCACCCTCAGACATTCTTTGACCTCTTCAATTGCCTTATTGAAACTAGTTGTCATCACTAAGAAGTGATCCAACTTGAACGCCACAGGATCTCCATCATGACTATCACAAACAAGATTCTCAAACTCGATCTGTACTACATCTAGGTCAACATACATACCATCCTCAAGAAGATAGTGGCATGAAATCTGAGTGATAAACCCATTGATGAGTTTGAGAGCTCCGTCAACATCCTCTTTGAGAACAACCATCCTTGTAGAGATTCTCATACGTTTCCACTTTGAAGAGATGTTCGCTCCAAGCGAAAACCTTCCTTTTATCCTCATCTGCTACAATGGTGTCGTATGTAATTGCCAACTGAGATATGAGTATCAAGTCCTTCGGCTTGCCCTCTGCTACAAACAATTCAAGTTGATGGATCCCCTAAAGAAGATCATGCACCTTATGCCTCAACTGATATAACTTTGTGAGAAGGTATCGGCCTACAATAATGAAATCTTCAATCCAGTTATCCAAGAGCTTTCCACGATTGGCCAATCAATTCAACTTCTATTGTTCTGTAGATGTCCCATGAAGGTGTGGAAGACCAGGTGCTTTGCTTGAGTTTCCATGAATGAGATATGAGATGTACTACTGGAGTTGCTTGATTTTAGCCTTGAGGGCTGCATTATCTTCTTCATCCTTCATGACACACTCTTCAAGATTATTTGTAGAAACCTTAAAGAGGCTCACATCCACATGTTGAGTGCTCCTACCAAGATTAGCTTTGACGAAGGTAAAATCACCAACTTCAATTTCATCCAGGCTCTTGCCCTCTTGTGGTGTAGCAATTTCAATGATGATCTATGCCTCAAGAGTCTTCTCTATGTGCACCTGCTTCTTGATCTTCTTGTTTGACTTATCCTGATAAGGACTACCAAACTCAAATAGATCAAGCTAGTATGAAGGCTTTTGCCTCTATCTTCCCAAAGACCTCTCGAGCCAACATGAATGATCAATGTTATCTTCTCAAGGAGAGACTATTGTTGTTGTATCAATCTCTAATGAATCAACTAGCGTTGAGGATTTTCGAACTAGTGATTCTAGCTCTAAGTCGATATCAATGGGAGGTGACTGTGGTGAAAAAGGAAAACTAGGAGACAAAGAATTGGCTTCAGCTTGTATCATTGTCTCCACTGGAACTTATGGTGCCTTCACAACCTACTTTTTCTTTCCCTTGCTCGTGCTTCTTCCCTTCGTGTTCCCACTAACTCTGGCACCTTCGAGTAGCTTCAAAATAACCTTAACTCAAGGCCTTTACCTTGAGTTAGAAGGTAGTGAAGAAAACCCTACTAGCGGCTCTGTAATTGGAACTATCCTTCGCCTTCTCTTGATGTCCAAGAAGTACATGGTAGTCTTGATAACCCCTCTTGGCAGATCCTCAATTGAAGTACTCTCCCTAGCATGCCAATCTGATTGGCGAAGTGGTTGGCGAGCAACTTGATCTTTGACATATGTGCTAAGCAACACCTCCTCGTCATCATCTAACAAACCCTCAACATCTTCTGATAGGAAATTAGCAACATGAGGAAGAGTAAGTCTGCAATAATGATGTCAACGCACTTCAAATTGTCTTCACAGTTGACCCAAAAGTCCTCAAGTGTTGGCCTATGTGAATTACTTCGCTCCAACCCTATTGAGTAATGACCCAATGGATCATAAGAACACCTCTCAATGAGATACCTGAGGTGGAGTTTTTCTAACTCGTTCATCATTAACTTGCAATCAGCAGTTGTCCTACACTTGTAAATACCCCATTCGAAAGGAAAGGTGAATGCTTTCTTGTGCCGATTGCGAAGAAAAGAGTGAACCTCTTGAGCTTGTCTTAGGAACTCCATGAATAGGATCTTGTCTGACAGGTACCTCGGTAGCATCAAAGGTTCTCCAGTGTAACTATACACTCGAATATATGTGAAAGTGGGGAATTGAATGAACCAATCTGCTCAACTCTCCATTGTTGATTTTGCCTCTAGTGAAATCCTAATGTGCATCTCATTATCGAGGTCTTTGACTGTCTTCATGAGGAAGTGATCATTCACCACTTTGAAATCATATTCAGCCTTTGAGAACTCCAATTGTGAGTAATATTCGTGAATATGTTGAATGCCAAGAGTTCCATTGGTCTTCAAAGTTCTATAATTGCCTTGAAACACAATTAAGTAGACCAAATAAGACACCATGTGAAACTCATAGATTTTAAGGAATCATGTGATTTGTTGGTGAAGACACTCACTGATTAACATGGCCCAGTCAAAGTGTTCCTTATTGTCGATAATCTAGTAAATGACATAGAACATCCACAGTCAGAAAATATGAGCCTCCTCCTGACCTGTAACCCGGTTGAGCAAAATTTATCAAGACAAAAATTTCATCCTTGAACTCCCCACGCCCAACCTTCTTTGGCATGTTGGTCTTTTGTTCTTTTAACCATCTCTGAGCAACCTTCCTCTAAGATTTTTCTTTGTCTCTGTTCCATATCTTGTCACAATCCTCAATGACTATGGTAAAATTGTCTGAGCGAGGTGGAATAGAAAAGCACTTCTTAATGTCCCTCAGCTTGAGGCTGCAAATGACTCTCCCATTGGCTAATCTGATTTGTCTTATGGATGAGTCATAATGCTTTATGTAAGCAATGACGAACTCGAGATAAAAAATCGTGATAGGAATAGATGCTACCGCCAACAATTTAGAGCACTCAAGATTTTTTTACTATTGTGCTGCTAATACCTTCCAATGTGCTCAGTTTGACCACTGGATATATGTGACCCAAGTTTGTATCAAATGTTTTCAAAAAGTCATGCACTAAGACTGATTTGGCCTTGTATTCTATTGGGTTGAATTGCATTTTGAAAATATGGATTTTTGACTATAAAGTCGGATATGTTCGAACAACTTTTAGAAAAAGCTAAAAAAGGCTCTAGATGCTCGGCTAAAAATAGCCAACTGTGGGAAAAAAAATTAGAATTTTTCTGAAACATGGGTTCTATAGAGAATTGAATTCTAAGGAAGCCTAGATCGTTAGAAACTCAAAAAAATGAGTTTTAGCAAGGCATGAAAAGGCTTTCTAGTTGAGAGTTGTAGGGGTTTTAGGGTTTCCAGGGGAAATTTTTACTAAGAAAAATTGGCAAGTGGGTTTTGTAAGCAATGGAATTCTAAGCCAACCTAGATGATTCGATTTTGGAAAAATTGAGTTCTTGGCCCAAATGCAAAGGAATCTTCCAAAAAAGCACAGTACTTCAGAAATGGAAGCAATGGGGAAATTTTCTCAAAAAAATCTAAGACATGGGTTTTGTTGTTGACATTGAAATATGTGAACCTAGATAATCATATTCTAAATTTTTTGTCGTTTACTTTGACATGCGATAGAAAACCTAAGACAAGAATAGAAAAATTTTAGAGATAGAAAATAGAAGTTATTATTCTGCCTCTGAAAAAGTCGCCTATGCTTTAATTGGATTTGATGAAGTTTGCATGCACTCAAAAAATGAAGTCTAAAAAATATATCTTTTGAACAATCTGGACCTGGCACTACGAAGAACACTACAAAATATTGCTTGTAACGCCTTCAGATCTTTGGTTGCTCGAGAAAATATGTCTTTGCTCTCACCTGTGATGTGAATATTAGACACCTAAATGACTTAAATTAATTAATTCATGAAGCAAGGCATCATAATATGCATGCAATTCCTAAATTTAGGGACCACCTTCTGATTGGACCTCAAATTCAGTTAACTGACTGAGAAATTAGCCCTAAATTGGGCACCACCTCCATGCACTTCAATTAACTTTACATGAAAAAATAAGTCACCATTTGCAAGCAAATATTAAGTCCAGATTAAGTTGACTTAGAAGTTAAACTAAAGTTTAAATATTATTTTAATTTGGGTTCTCAACCTCCACCTTTATAGGGCGCCACTTTGTACTTGAATTCAAAAGTCAAAGTTTGACTTCTAGGCGTCATCTTTACAAACTTAGAAATTTTCTTGAAAATTTCAATTTGCAAACATCACCAAAGCCCATGTTCGACCACTAATTCTGATTGACTAATGTATCTAGAAGACTAGCTGACAGTTTCATTGAAGAGCAGGATCAAAACTGGCAAGAAACTCCTTAAGGCTGCAAATCCTAGTTTTGACATTTGAGGCTTCAAAATTCAGGGTGTGCTGGCCTCTAGGGGCACTTTTAGCTTCAAACTTAGTTAATTTTCATGCATTTTCATCATTTTGAAGGTGATTTTGACCTTACTTCATCTTACATCTTCCGACGTTTGGAAAAACTTCAGAATTGACCGACAGGCTCACTGTGGAGCTGGCTCCATTCTGATTAAGAGCTCTTGGAGAGCACTTTTCCTAAAAAAACATCATCTGCTAGGTGAAAATCATGGGTGCCCCTGGCCTCTAGGGGCACTTTTGTTCCCAGAGATAGCCATTTTTTAAACTGGTTGAATCCATACTTAATCCCCGGCTGCAAGCTATTAAGAAATCCTCTGACCCGGTTGAGGTATGCAACATAAAGTTAGAAGCGTCATGGACAAGATGAATATCTAAGATGACCAAAAATAATACATTTAAGGCTTGAAAACCTTGGGTGCCCCTGGCCTCGAGGGGTGCTTTCGCTATTTCTTGACATTTTTTACCATGATTAAACCTCATGTTTGACTCTTGATTCCAACAATTCAGCAACTCAAATTAACCCGCTAACGAACTCATTGTGAAGCTTGATCACGTCTGAGACAAACATTCTAGGTATCATTTGGTCATAAGCCTTCATCTGGTATCTCAAAAAGATGGGTGCCCCTGGCCTCCAGAGGCATTTTTTTAGTCCAGTGTTAGTCAAACTTCATCTCCCTCATTTCACGTTCAATCTCTCATTTTAGGTGCTAGACAGATCTTTCAAGCTGACTGGTAGGCTCATTGCGAAGCTGACAGTATTCTGGAGAAGTCTTCTTGGAAGTGACAAATCTCCAAAATGAAATTTGGGCCTCTAAAATCTAGGGCGCCCCTGGCCTCTAGGGGCTCTTTTGCTCCAAAGTTATATTTTTTTTTATGATTTTCACCTCGGCGAAAAATCCCCTCTGAGACGAAGCATCATTTTGAATAGATCTCACCATAGATTCTTCATTTGAGTGTTTTAGGCTTAGATTTTGACACCTGGTATCTGGCCATCTACCATTGACGACCTCAAAGGTTCTAACTTTTCACTTGAAAAAGTGAAAACTACCCACCAAACTTAAACTGACTTTTAACTGAATCTGATTTAACCATTGTGATCGAAAGTGAAATAAGCCAATCAAAACAATTTTTAGTCAATTCTGACAAGTTTCAATTTTTAGGGTTTTTGACCTAATAATAGGAGTCCAGAAACCCTAATTTTCAATTTTTTAAAATTTTGCTAGTATCTTCCTAACATCAAACTGACTAAAATCCCATACTTTATTTCCCAAAAACTATGTTTTGACATCATTTTTACAAGGTTTAAACCATTTTAAGCAAAATGCCTTAATGAAGCAAAAAAAATGGTTTGAGTACAACATTACCTTATAGAAGCTAATAGGAAAATCTACCTAATTCTCCTTGACACGAGAGAAATCTTAAAAGCAACTTGTACCCATTTTCTTGCATCAATCCCCTTATTCACCTTACCTAACCTTCAATGATGATCCCTTACTTCTTCCTAGTAATGTAAGGTTAGGTCAATGGAATCAAAAACTCTAATTA
The DNA here is from genome assembly GCA_007258455.2 of Sequoia sempervirens. NCBI lineage: Eukaryota > Viridiplantae > Streptophyta > Pinopsida > Cupressales > Cupressaceae > Sequoia > Sequoia sempervirens. The sequence continues at coordinate 932,435,493 of VDFB02281492.1, forward strand.
TATAAAGAAAAAATACTAGGAAAAAGGAAAAATAAAACAAAGAGAAGAAAAAGAAATAAAAAAGAAACATTGCATAGTTTTTATACTCTTGAGTGGTGACTATATGCAAACCTACAAGGATGAATTTCATAAGAAAATAAGTCAATAAGTAAAGCAAACACATGCACAAAATACATAAAGTAACCAAGATTCCAACTTACCTTTAAAAGGAAACCCTTGTTGAGGACAATTTTGTTTACTCTAGGCTTAACCTATTGGCCATCATTGATCTAATTCTAGAAGGTACTCATAAATCTTATAACTTTCCATTATCTAACACTGGATATAAGCGGTAAGTCTAAATCAAGATTAACATTTAGCCTTTTTTGAAATTCATATCAGAATTGTTTCTATCATATTTTATATTCCTAGTTGATCCCCTAATTTTTGCATATTGCAAGCTTAGTGAATTGTCATATACTATTCAACCTACTATCCCCTAAGTAAAAAACTTATAAAGAGAAAATCACATTGTCGATACCATATACATAGTACACAATAAATGAAATCATGTCATAATAAAGCCATACATGTCAAAGTACAAATTATGTGATCCATTATGTTGGTCTAGGGGCATACATACATATACAATACTCATAAATAAACTACATAAAATAGAAAAAACATGACATAACACATATGTCCATATATCAAATCCATTAATAAATGGAAAGCTAACTCTAAATCAAATCATGTGCAAAGAGGAAAAGAAACATAAATAAAATCAACCATAATAAGATATAGATCAACATCCATAGCAATAATAAATATCATATATAAGAGTGTCAACAAACAAGCACATAAGCTCCAACATGGAAGATGAATAATCAAATTAAGTATGTCTGAGTTGAAAACCTCTCCATACAAGGGAGCAAGGTAAAAATATAAGTGTCAAAATGTTAGGTTCTAAGCTTCTTATCCATCAGGGTTTCCACTCCTCCATCTCCTCTTGTTATCTACCATGCATGATCATGAAAGACTCATGTCCCTTTGTGATAATAAATGGATGGAATAGTTATCTAAAATTGAGACTAACCATAGGCTAACGTCCCAACTCATGAGTGAGAAGTTGATCATCAGCTAATCCTCACCTTGGCTATCTCCTAGTAGAGCAGTCACAACCTCCACATGTCAATCCTACCTCTCATAGATATTATATCCTAGAAAATATGTTAGAAAAAGGGTGAATATGTATGTATGACATCCTACCATTGAAGTTACCCTAGCATCAACTAACAATACCTCTATATATTTCTTTTTCATAAGAGAAAGGACATCTAATAGTGAGGTCCTGATTAAAAATATCCACCCATCAATGGTACCTATGAAATTAAGCACAAATAAAATAATAGTGTTTCAGTCTTGGTTAAATGTTAAATCATAAATGTGCTAGGAAAAAATCAAGGTTGAAAAGTAAAGTATTCATGAGGATCTCCTAATTTCTAGGAGGGTTCAATCTCTCACATCTACTCATTTGTTTGTTGAGACAAAAGAATCACTTGTGGAGTAAGTGCAACATCATCTAAGGTCTCTTCATCCTCATTTTCCTTAAGATAATAATAATTATTAGACCCTTCTCCCCTTAATAATCTTCAGCACTCTCTACACAAAAAAATTAAATCACCTTAATGTGGTCGTAATTGCCTCTATCATTGTCCCTTTGTATCTCTTCGTATTGACCATGAGATAGGATTCCCAAGAGTAAGAGGATTACATGGGAGTTTTCTTCACTTATCCTTGGCCACCTCTTAGGTAGATCTAAGCATGGTGAACTAGGGGAAAGTCCTCTAGAATGTCCTCCCTGAGCTACTACAACACTCGTGTGATGGGGTAAGTCTCCACTAAATCATGTATATTAACCAAGTGGATCACCTCTATAGTTGTCTCTAGTCGTTTCATCTTCTGCCCATCTACCCTCCATCTCTGTATAGGGGTCTATAATAATGTACGTGTTTATCAATGTAGAATGAATCCTATTATCAAATAGGAAGGTAAGAGGGTGAGTGCAGAGCTCTTTGGTAGTTGAATGGTCATCCTCCATTGTAGCTCCATAGGGCTTCTGTGGTCACTGAAAGGTGCTCATATTAGTATTCTTTGTCACTCTTGGATCAATTTCCCTCATGGTTCCTCTCTTTTTTTTGATCCAATGTTTTTGAATAGGCTTCTTCCTGTTGGCTTTTGGGGTTTCAATCAATTTTTTACCTGTTAAGATTTTCTTTTCGAGTGGGGTGAGGTGTTTGATGTACTATACTAATCTTTGGTATTTGGTTTAAGAATTTTATTTGTGGCTATTTGAAATTTGAAATTTTTAAATTTTTACTCGTTAAGACCATCGAGTGTTATTGTGCCCTGCTCATAGCAATTGTGTTTCCCTTGCGAGCCGTAGATTGTGCTTTTAGTGCGGCATGTGTGAAGACCAATTGGTGAGGCATTTATTACCGGATATATGGTTCTAAACCCGAATCCCTATCCCCTAGGCCACTTGGCAGATGGAGGTAGAGGAGTTGGAGGTGGCGGCAGAAAATAATGGAATTATTTCTCATAAATAACACACTGATAATAGTAAGAACAAGGCTCAGAATGATCAGTTGAGGAATTCATACAAAGAAGCTTTGAGTGGTGAGACTCTCGATGATGCCATTTCTACATCTGTAACTTTTGAGGAGGCTAATGGAGGATTACTGGGGGCCTGGGCAGATACATTGGGAGCAGGAGGCCTCATCAACGAAGGCGACAACGGAAGCGAAAAAAATAGTAAGTCTTCTAAAAACCCTAGGACCCTCTTTGTTGCTCTGAATGCGGACATGGTTCAATCTTTAAAATTGGAAGAGGGTAGGTTAAGAAATATGGCCATTTTTTGTCTGTATGGATGTGAATCTGTTGCCTGCAAGTTTTTTGATGAATGGATTGCTAATGTTTGGGTTAAAAAATTAGGGATACATGTATCATTCTGTAGGATGATATACAAAGGGTTTTTTGTGATATTCTTTAAAGTCCATGGGATGCAGGAAAGAGTCATCAAAAAAGAGTATTGGAACATGGGGATCTCACTGTTTCGAGCTATCCCTTGGGCATTGGAGGAAAAATTTGATGAAATTATTTCTGATTCATTCCCAAGATGGATGGAAATTAGGAATGTCCCACCCCAATTATGGAAATTCATACCCCAAATTTTGAAGCCTTTGGGAAATGTGTTATAGGTTGAGGATTCAAGGGTTACCCTTCCTCACCTGAATGCTAGGGTTCTGATAACTATTCTCAATACTGTGGAATTTCTTGAAATCATTAAGGTGCAATTGGAAAATAAGACTATAAATTGTGAGGTCGAATTACTTGGAAATCTAAATGCATGTTTCTTTTGTAAAAAAATGGACATGTTAGGAAAAATTGTCCTAAAATTAGACCCAAAAATGGAGGAACCGTCCACACCAACCTAGATTCTAGGAAAAAGGAGAATTCCTCCCTATAGGTGATTAAAAAACACAAAAAAAAGCAAAAGATATGTAAATGGTCATAGATAATGCGACTAAGATTTTGAATACGTACCATAATGAGGATAAGCATTTACAAATGGTGCCAAAAAATGTTCAAAAGTTAGTATTGGAAACTATAAATAAAAGGGCAGAGGGATTTCACAAACAAAAAGGCCCTCTCCTAGAAGCCCATAACTTGATAAATATTGTCCAAACCAAAAACCTTAATCCCAACTTGGCGGTGGGGGGCGATGAAAATTTAGCAATAACTTGTTTCAATCCCCTATATTTAGGTTTTGAAGTGAATTTTCCAGTCCTAACCCAAATGATTAAAAAAGATACTAACAAGGATGAAAATATAAAAAGGAAGCAAAAAGATAGGTCAAGGAATCAAGATTCGAGCAGTGAAAACAAGAATGCAAAGAAAGGTAAAGAAGATAGAATCCCCAAATGTTTTGATAAATCAAATAAAAAATAGAAAGTCCAAATCCCCCTAGTTCCACTAAATGATAATGAAACTAGCAAATTGGAATGTGAGGGGATTAGAATCTCTAGATAGAAATTATGCAGTTCATGCCTTTTGTAAAGATAGACCTAGACTGAATGTTCTTTGTCTACAAGAAGTTAAAGTTGTAGGTTTTCAGATGGAAAATATCCTAAATTTTATGTGGAAATCCTCTAAATTATTTAATACCAAGCATGAGAAAGGTAAACGAGGGTGTTTTATTCTATTGAACCCTAAGTGGGTCAAGTTTGTTACTCAGTGGGGTACATCTCCGTGCAATAGATTGGTTTGGATAAAATTGGAAGTAGATACTGTTGAATACAATGCAGTGTTGAGAGGGGGGGTGAATCAGCATATATTATAATTAATCATTCCTATTTGTAGATTAAACATCTCATCATAAATTGAAAGAAGAGTAGAAAAGAAATCATGCAACACACAAAGACACCAATATTTTTATGTGGAAAACCCAATGAGGGAAAAAAACCATGATGAGATTAACTCACAATATATGTAGTTTATTGATAACAAGAATTATAATGTTGTTTAAGGCTCGCTGCATATGGAATTCTTAGTGTACAACCTTAGGGAAAGATACAAAGGACTTGATGAGACTCACTGTCTCAGAGCAGGATACACATGAAGATTATAATGAGAAATAAAAATATGAATTGCTATGAAGAAGCATCCAACTTATGTGGATGTTGTGGTTCCTTTTTCACACAATTAACCCTTCACACACACTTCTCACAATTCATTTTCAACATATTGCTCTGTCACACCTCTCTAAAAACAAAAAAAACACTCACAAATGAATTTGATCTTCTATATATATCCTTCGCAACAACACAAAACCTCAATTAGGTCGGCTAGACAATATAAGCTTTTAGAGGAAATACATGGTATCACACTGGTCAGCTCCAAACATTTGCAAGAAAATAATTGTGGATTAACACATGACATTACAAGACCAAAACACATCATAACACATCCTCCAAAACAAAATTATTTAATCAGGATCAACTATTGATGGAGGAAACAAGTATGTCTGCCCAAATACTAACAACGCCACAAAAATTGCCATCTATACAACTTTACACCATTGAGGAGAGATCAAAACCATCACGTAGATCAAGATGCAAGCATTGTAGTCCATGCACAATATCTCTTCAACCTTCTCATGAAGAAACTAATCATCATATGTTGGTGCAAGAGGAGAGATTTTCCAACTGAGCTCTAGTGGATCCATACTAATCTTTTAATATATTATACATCCCAACCATTTGAGAGATTTGTGACTCAATGGAGTCAATCTGATCCTTGATGCTTTTGGTAGAAATAGGCCATTTCAAGCAAAATTGATAAAGTGTGGTGACTTCATCAACACACTTCTTGAACATCTCTATGTTTTTGTGTAATTTATCATGTGCATTAGCACACCTGTCATATGCCTCATCCAATCTTTTATCAAATATCTTTCTCAAGGCCTCTTTCTCTGTCTTTTGCTCAATGTGTTAGGAATGATCCTTAAAAGAATCCATTAAGAGCTTCAATTTTTGCTCCAGAGGCAAAGAAGAACCTATGTTTGCCTCTGGTAAACCTTCTTGAATTATCTTTACAACCTCACCTATTATTTTAGTCTTCTTCAATTGTTCTTGTAGAATTTATTTTCTCACCAAGTTGTAATTTGTGGAGGGGAGAAATATTTGACAAATCTACTTGACCTTCATGAGTGGGGATTTGTAGAAGTTGAGGTGCTACCATAGGCTAGAACTACATCTGCAAAGACAATAGGTCCTTAAATGAATTTGAAGAAGTGGAACTCTAACCTTTACCCACAGAAGCATCCTGCTTCTCAACAACCTTCTCTTTTGCATCCTAAACAATCTTAGGATTATCTTTTCTTATCTTCTCATCATTTCTTGAGTTATCTGAAGGAGCAACATTATGTTCTAGAGGAGGAACACCAACTTTACTTTGACTTTTTGTGCCTTGTGCACCGGTATTCACAGGAGGAGCAGTCTCTTCATTTTTCTTTTCATCACCACTAGTCATATTTCCCTCAAAAATAGATAGATCTATGTCTAAAGTAGACACATTAGGAATATCCTGCAAGATAGTGTCATCCGAAGGGGTTTGATCCTCACTCATCTTCATTTCTTCAAGGATCTTGACTATCTTTTCTTTAGACCCTTTCTCCTTTTCCTTTTCTATCTCCATTTTGGAGACAGTTTGCACCTTTTCCACACCTGAGATATCTTCTTCGTCATGTTGTTCGGAGGGTCCTTGCATTTCTTTTTGACCAAATATGTCTTTTTTATTTGTTTTATCCAAAGGTTCCTATGAAACAACTTTAGCATTACTTTACATCTCATCAATGATCTTCTTTGTAGCGACTTCAGTTTCATTTTGAATCTTTCTTCTTACATCTTCAAATCCAAGCTCATCAAAACATCTATTCTTCTCTTGGTGTGGAGCTCTTTAGCTCAAGTCTTTAGACAATCTTTTCCTTTTCTTATTGAGAAACAGGGATCCCAGTTTTTTCAATTTCTTGTAGTTTCAAATCTTCATCAACTTTAATGGCATCTTCTGTTCTTTGTCTTAGAGCTTCAACAAGGCTATCCAGAGCATTGCAATGTCATTGAAAGGGATGTTTCACATCAACATATACTCAATGACAACCTTTTCAATTGTCTTTTTATCTTTCGGAGGAACATCCAGATGCAATAACATTGTATCTAGAGGGTCATATGTGATCGAAGGAGCTTTCTCAGTCTTCTCCTCAACAATTCCCTTTCCTTTCTTGTTTTGTGAAGGAACATCTTCTTCAATATCTTCAACATCATCTAATTCTTCCTTCTCTCTTTTTGCCTTTCATTTAGGCCCAACATGTCCAATTTTGGTGGCCTTTTTCTCCGAAGAGATTATAGATGTTGCTTTCCTTTTACTGCCAAATGTTTGTGTAGACTCTGAGGGTTGTGGATCAGTGACAACAACATGAGAGGGTTTGTTGGATCTCCTTAGACTTTGATTAGCTTTCAGAAGAGCATATTTGGCAATATGAACCTCCCCAAGGATATCAAAAATAGTCTTTGAAGATGTGCCCAAAATTTTGTGAAGCTCATCTCTATCTTTTATTTTTGAGTACCGTGGAGCACCTATCTCTTTAAGCACCTTTTCAACTTTCTTTTCAGTGGCTTCCTCCCTCTCCTCCTGGTAAATCTCATCCATAATTTCTATGTATGTGTCAAACCTTTTTACTTTAGGATCCCTAGGTTCTGATAATAGAATATCAATATAACCTTGTACAAATTCATCCCTAGCGTCATAAGTTAGCTCAAATATCCATGAATTTCTAGGCTCCACAACTTCCATAAAATAATAATCCTTGTTTACCATGAAAGTTATTTCCTTTCTCATACTCTAGACCAAAATGGATGGTATCCTATATTTTCCTTGCATCTCATTTTGTAAATTCTTAAATAAATCCACAATAGTGAGTAGTAAAAGCTTGCTCATTCTAAAAACTATTCATGTGTTGTTTAGTTTGTGCTGCTACAAGAGTGAATTTCTCCCACATCTTACCCTTAAAACTAGGTAGTTCATTCAAAAAGAAGAAAGGCATATAATCAAGGACCCAAACCTGAAATTATAATTGGTTTCTTTTGATCTTCTTAGGTTCTCCATTAGTTGCTCTCTTAACAACTCACATAGATCAAAGTTGGTGTCTTCTTTCACCATTTGAAGTGCGATATGAATTGCAGTCATAGTGGCAGACCCTTCTCTATTTGTAAAGTAAATCTTGTATGCAATCCACATTGCTACATACCGGACACCTAGATCAATGATATCCTTGACTATTAGGGTTCTCTTGTCAAATTTAGCACCAGTGAGCTCCATGACTGTTTCGTTCTTCATAGATTTAAGCACCGAGATTGGTCTGGAGGCACAAAGACCAGTAATTGCCCTAATTGCATCCTTCATGATCATGTAGGGTTTATCCAACCAAATTAAATCTCCATGAGTACAACTCAAAATAATTATTGTCCATTCCTTTCTTTCATAGAAGTCTGGAAAATCTTTCCAGATGGCTAACCCTTTTGCAGAAATGCTCGTATACTCTAGTTTGTATACGAAATTCTCATTAAAACACCTCAAGTCGGACCTTTTAAAAAGAATAGGTATGCTTGATCTCATTTAGCTAGGCATGGATGTAAAACCTTATGTCCTCGCAGTACACAACACCCGTTGGAGTTTTTGAAAATATGCCATCTTTGTCCACCTCCATTGCTTTGAACGAAAACTTCTTGTATTTGGGTCTTGGCCTCTCGACAACATCAATGACAGTTGGTGTAGCCATGATCACACTTTCTGATACTAGGGTTTTGCAAACGAAATCAGAAAAATACTTGTGAATACTGTTGTTAGGGTTTGCATGCAACTTTCTTCACTTCCTTAGCTCTTGCGCTCACTTGAAATAGTTTTGAATGAAATCAATTGGATCCTAAAGGAACTAAATATGCCTCACACCAACCCTAGTTGCTCTACAATAAATGTATTTATTTGTTCTTGACATTTAACAGTTTTTACAGTCTGTGATATCACAACGATCCATAATCCTTCAAAACACTTCCACATAAGGTTTATTTTCTCCATAATCATGACCAACCAAATTCACATCACTATTTACCATTATGTTGAAGACTTTAGCATCTCATGTATTTTAGGGGTTTGACAAGATCTGCAATTGCAACTCCCCTTGAGTCAATACTCTCTCTTTAGTTACCAGAGGACTCATCTGCACCATGCTGAGGTAGAGATTCATTCTTCACTTCACTTTCTTTCTTCTACCAAACTTTGTTCATCTCCATCCTTTGTTGACTAATGATAGGCTTCTTTTGAGGAGCAGAAGATCTTACACTTTTTCCCTTGCAGAATCTTGCAATGTGTCCTAATTTACTGCAATTATAGCAGATGATACTAGCTTGTGGACTAAAATTGCTTATTCTCACATTAGATTTGCAATCAACAGCCCTATGACGAAACTTGTTGCACTAGTAGTAACCATAGAAGGATTGAGAGGTCATAACATTACTACTCCTTGTCATTTTATTTTTGCATTCATTAGCCTTGTGACCAAATTTGTTGCAAGCATAGCACTAACCATGAAATGATTGGGTATTCATAGCATTGTACTTTGAAGTCCTGAAAAATTTCTGACTCATCTTTTTTTTGTATTCAACTTCCTTATGACCAAACTTGTTACAAGCATATCAGTTACCATTGAACCTGGTAGGAGCAATTTGTTTAGAACCAGACACCCTAAAATTCTTCTTCTTGTTCCAGACAAGAATGAATTCATTTTCTTTCTTGTTGTCATGATTTATCTTTGCATCTCCAGAGGATGTCTCCTTAGGATTTTCAGTGTCGGATTTCTCCTCCCTTGTTTCAAACTTCCCTTCTTCTTTGAAGTTATCATATAGATTTGCAGAGGCACTGGAAATAGGACCTTTGCCCTTTTCAAAACCAAGACCATATTTCTCTTTTGATGGTTTTTGAGAGTTAATCAATCCATTAAGAATTTCATATCCTCCATTTAGTTTTAGACCCTTATCAAATTTCTCATTTCCTTTTTCAAGTTCCTTTCTCAGAGATACAATCTCTTCCTCTAGCTTTGAACATTCAACATTTTTATCATTTAGCTTGGTGTTCAAACAATCTTCAATCCTCTTTCCTTCTTCAACCTTAACTCTCAAATCAGAGATCACAACTTCAAATTCTTTGATTTTAGTCTCACATCCATTCCCTCCTTCTATTTGAGCTTTTAGTTTGTCAATCTCTTCTTTTGATTCTTTAGCTTTTGTCTTCAATTTGTCAATTTTCTCTTTTGATTTTTCCAACATACACTTATATTTGATATTTTGCAACCTTGCTTCATCTAGATCTTCAAGAGCATACTGAATTTCTCCTTCAAAATCAACTTCACAATCATTTGGATTGATGTCCCATCCTTCAGGTTACATTGCTTCTAGATCTAGTTCTAGAATGAACATATCACTAATCTTTATTGTTGACCCCATGTGTTCAAGTGCAGGATCTACCTCAATTGTTAAGCTTCTCAAAGTCACTTGGCTCTGATACCAATTGTTGAACACAATGCAGTGCTAAGAGGGGGGGTGAATCAACATATATTATAATTAATCATTCCCATTTGCAAATTAAACATATCATAAATTGAAAGAAGAGCAGAAGATAAATCATGCAACATAAAGACACCAAGATTTTTATGTGGAAAACCCAACGAGGGAAAAAACCACGGTGAAGATTAGCTCACAATATATGTAGCTCACTTATTAGAAATATGGGCAGATATTTGAGAAGAGTTTATAGATGCTCTACATAATACGATTGCATTCTTCATCATATTTTGTTCAATACATTTGCATATATATAGGATTTACATATCCTATATTATAGGAAACTACCTATAACAACTTGCTAAAGATACGAGTTGTTTTAACAACTCATAATACGCACAAACAAATAATCACAACCAAATAACAAATGATCTACAAGAACGATGTGATATTCCCAACACTCATAACCAACCTACTAAACTATTATCTTATGCATCCTATGATGCAATATTCCTAACACCTATGTGAACACTAATTCCCCTCCCCCGCCCCCCTTAGTGTGAACATGGGGAGAAAGTACATTACAATACTTGATGACCACACATAGTTGCTCATCTGAGTAGGGACATACACATCTACTCATGAGAAGCAGTAGTGGAACTAGCCTCACTATGCTCAATATACATTCCTCCAAGGATAGGGACTAACACTTCTATCCAAGGTCTTACATCAAGTTTGGATAGGGACAAACACATCTATCCAACATCAAGGTTATGAACAAGGACACACACATTTGCTCACAACAATTACGATTGGGGACACACATCCAATCATAATCACCAACTTATGTGACTAGGGACAAACACTTCCAATACACTTACACCATCTTGTGAATTGGGACAAACACATCCATTCACATACAACCAAGAAATGTGATTGGGGACATACACATCCAACCACAACATAAAATCTTGAACACCAAGCCCTCATTGTCACGTATGCAGCCACCATTGTAGATCATTGTCACTCTAATCACAAATGATATGAGATGGTTGTCGTTGCCACCTAGAAACCAATCTTGGCTTTAGTCATTTTGGCACAGATATTTTTGTCACTAATGCAATTTTGTGGCCTCATCGCTAGTGACTGACAAGAGGTCACCAAGTATCCTCCAGCCTTCGGTGCCTCCATCCTCCAGTTGGTTTGCTACTTTTTCAGGAAATTTTTCTTTGAAGCTCGATTACAAAAATCCCACCCTCAATATGAATGTCGCGTATAAGCGATAATGTGTTCATTACAAATGAGGCAATTTTACTTTTATAATTTTATAAAAAAAATTTAACACATTTGGACTTTGATAGAAATATTTTTCAGGACACAACATTTAACGGCTTGTGAGAATGGACCCTATACATCTTGACTTTGACTATGACACAAAATATCTCCTTATGAACTAATAATACATTTTGAGATACTAAAAGAGAATAACCGAACAATAAATTATGATGACAACCTACAACTTAACTTTAATCTAAAAAATATCATAGAAACTCAATCTACAAATGTAGACTTTAAAAACTAAACTCAACCTAGTTAACATATCATAAGCCACCTATTAGTTATCAACATCATGATGTAGAACACGGCTGTGAGATCAAAACACTCGGCATACAATCCAAAATTGATCATCAAGAACTTGTTGTCCGGTCAACAGGGTTCAACAGGATAAGCATCAAGGTCGTTGCATCTTTTTCATTAATAAGACAGTGGCTCTTCTTCGGGCCATGCTCATCCCTTATGTGTTGGCTTGGTATACAAATATCACTGCAATGCAACTCCTTTACCAGCGCCTTACACCCAACCACGCCTTGTATTGACTCATCTAATATGCATTATTTCTAGAGATTCTATAAGAAGAAGTTCTTGAATAAGGCTCTCTAGGCTAGCGCATAGATGGGCTATTACTTATGGAAGGAGTGTGATATGTTCAGCAAAACATTTAGAACACTACTTATCACAATTCCACGTTGAGCCAAGGATGAAGTTGTGAATACCAGAGATGCGACATAGATGTATCCTCAAACTTCACTATGAATGAATTTATTCCAATAAGGTTATCCCACGATCTGCAACAGAGATTTTTCTTGGCCTCTTTAGATTTCTATGGCACGACAATTATCTTCAAATCAGCGAAGTCCAGATCTACTAAAACTGTGCGCTTTGAATGCATCTTCAATAATTTGGCGATACCTTCAATAGAACCTTGTCAGAGAATGTTGGGTAAGACCTGTGCAATTTGGATAAGCGGCCCCTTGATCATGCCATAATCCTGATGAATCTAAATGAGTTCTCTAAGATATACGCACGTGCTGCAGAATGTACAAATGTAGATATTCAAATCTTCTCAATAATGACCATGCGTAGCTTAGTAATTTGTTGATGAAAATAAGCTTGGTCTATGACAATGATTTATGTAAGATTTTCATATTGCAAAACTAACGGAGTTGTCCCTTCGAATATACTACAAATTGTGCATAAATTGTATCCTCATGCACAATCCAAAAGGGCAAAATAACTCAATTAAGACTGGCGCACATGTAGGCAATCCTCCTTCACAATATAGAAGTGAAATGTCGATGTTCACGGGAGCAACAGATCGTGCATTCAGATGTGAGAGAAATCTAGGCTATATGTTTAGAATGATCTCCAGCCGAGAGCCTTCAATCTCTTCTACTACCTTAACACTGCAATGCCCAAAGACCCAGGCACACTTTTCTCTACCTCCCTAATTGCTCACTATGATACCATATTAGAAATATGGGCATAGATTTGAGAAGAGTTTATAGATGCTCTACATAAAATTTTCCATACATAATACGCTTGCATTCTTCATCATATTTTGTTCAATACATTTGCATATATATAGGATTTACATATTCTATATTATAGGAAGCTACCTATAACAACTTGCTAAAGATACGAGTTGTTTTAACAACTCATAATACACACAAACATATAATCACAACCAAATAACAAATGATCTATGGGAATGATGTGATATTCCCAACACTCATAACCAACCTACTAAACTATTATCTTATGCATCCTATGATGCAATATTCCTGACACCTATGTGAATACTAATTCCCAACATCACTGCTAACAAGAATTACAATGTTGTTTAAGGCTCACTGCCTATGGAATTGCAGACTAAGGTGTACAACCTTAGGGAAAGATAGAAAGGACTTGATGAGACTCATTGTCTCAAAGTAGGATACACGAATATTATAATGAGAAATACAAATATGAATTGCTATGAAGAAGCATCCAACTTATGCTAATGTTGTAGTTCCTTTTTTCACATAATTAACCCTTCACCTAGACTTCGCACACTTCATTTTCAACATACTACTCTATCACACCTCTCTAAAAATAACAACATATTCACAAATGGATTTTATCTTCTATATATATCCTCCGCAACAACACAAAACCTCAATTAGGTTGGATCCAATATAACCTTTTAGAGGAAACAAATGGTATCACACTAGTCGGCTCCAAACATTTGCAAGAAAATAATTGTGGATTAACACATAGCATTACAGGACCAAAAAACATCATAACACATCCTCCAAAAACAAAACTATTTAATCAGGATCAACCGTTGATGGAGGAAACAAGTTTGTTGGCCCAAATACTAACAACACCACCAAAATTGCCATCTATACAACTTTACACCATCGGGGAGGGATCAAAACCATCTTGTGGATCAAGATGCAAGCATTGTAGTCTATGCACAATATCTCAACCTTCTCGTGAAGAAATTGATCATCATATGCTCGTGCAAGAGGAGAAACCCACTGAATATACAGGAACAAAGCATTTCAAACAAACTATAACATACTGTTATTCAAAAACTAATCTTGTGGAACACCAAAACACCTGAGGCTGCATAGTAGTGTGCTTTTAAGATTATTGATCATGTCTACAAAATTGCAAGGCCAATACTTTTCTTCTGAAGGAATGTGGAGTCTCTAAATGCACCAATGTCAACACATTATACTATCAAAGCACAAACCATAATACTATTACTTGTAACTCGCATTGTAGAAGGTGTGATGACTTGATTTATTGGAAATTTCAACTCCATAGCTTGAAAAACATATCATCTGAACTACAAGATTGAATCTTGCTTAGTGGAAGGATGTGGACTAGAAAACCATGACACTGCCTTAGAGTCTATATTGTGAATGGTTTAGTGAAACTTCTGCACCTTATTTCTGTGTGTGGTACATCAAACCGAAATGATATCAATGTAGACATGTTGTAGACTCATCAGGACATGTGTATCATCCTCCACATCTCACCTAGTTACCATACTGAGCATTATTCTTATACAACTCTACAAACTTACACTAACTGATATTACACCATAACAACTATCTCCAGAGTATGTACATTCTTCAGCATCCCATCTAACATAAATGACGCCCCATATTTGGTTGACATCAATGAAAACACCTATTGCCAATAGATACTAAGACACTTGGGATATGTTCTCTATATGCATCCAATGATTATAGAGAAAAATGTAGCCTTTGGTCATGAATGGCAGACAATTTACCAAAAATCATGTGGATCATAATGGGGGACTTTAATATGATTGAATATAAATAAGATAAGTGTGGAGGTAATGATCCCCTATGGAAATGCAATTAGTTGTGTTTCTGGACAAGGCTTAAGAGATCTTTAGACCTGTATGACCCTCTTGAACAAAAGAAGAATCAGAGCAATATTATTTGGTATACATGGAGCAGCAATAAGTCCTAAGATAAAAGAATTTATTCTAGATTGGATAGGGTTTACAGGAATAGAAATTATTTTACATTTATCCAAGATGACAGGGGATAATGGGTCTTAGTCTACCCCTACACTATGTCTGACCATTCCCCAATTGAAGAATCAATGGGGTTTAATGATGCAACTGTTGGGAAGCCTATACATCGACCATCTATCTTCAAACTTAATGGGCCTCTCTTATATGATGCAGATTGCCTTAATCCAGTGAAGGTAGAAACCTTCCTAACTAAAGGCCTATCCAAAAATGTCTCACACAAAAAAATGGGAGGAACTTGGGGAAGTTTGAAGAAAGATAATTAGTATTGTGGGGAAAAAGAAGGCATGAGATAGAAGACAACTGGAACTATACCTCCAATAGAAATTGGTTGTTGAGGAAAATTTATTACAAGGAAATAAGGATGATTTTCAAATTGAAAATTAGATTGGTCATAATGAAATATTTGCTAAGAAAAGTGCAAAATTACAGATTTCAAGGAGAAAAAGTTCAAGCGAAGATGAATTGGCTTAAAGAAGGAGACAAAGCAATGAAATATTTATTTAGTATAATTAGGGACAAGCAAAGGAATGAAAATATTGGCCTAATTATTCTTGATGGATCTCTTATTAAAGAGAATAATGTTATTATGGAGGCCTTTCATTCCTTCTACAATAAGGGTTAGAGAGGCAAGGAGGTTTTGTAGAAAAAATATCCCACCAAGATTGGTAGTATTGAGGTACAGACTCTAGTGAGAGATCTGCCAGTTGAAGAAATAAATGAAACTATAAGATCATTAAAGAATGACAAATCCCCTAGGATCGGTTAGTTTTAGATCAGAAATGTAAGCTATCAAAAAATGCAACACATAAGACAATCAACACAATGTTTACCCTAGGAAAACCCTCCTACTCGAGGGAGAAAAACCCAACAAATAATCTCTTATATATCAGATAACATAAGTGCAGAATACTGCTTACAATCAGGCCTTACACAAGGCTGAGTCTAAAACAAAGAATGGAGACAATTCTCCTTAACAATGGATTTTCTGGTAAGACTACCTGAACAGCTAAGAAATGGCAAACTCCTGCTTCTAATGATGGCGAACTTCTGCTACTGCTGAAGATGCGAAATGAGTGAATGATTGTGATATGCAAATGAGATGAAATCACCTTCATTATATACAAGGATAGGTGACCTTTCCACTAGGTCGACCCCCTTAGGAGATAAATACAAGATATAAAATATTAATTGCCCATCAAGGCCGACCTTCCTTGAAAAACGTTTCATTTTATTTTATTTTAATTAGCAGAAAAATATCTCTCGTAGCTACCAAACACTAACACTCCCTCCTAGCTAGGGAGGTATTTTTCCAGATATCCATGCCATGGAGTCTCTCGACATGACGCCCACAATGGCTACACCCATTTGTGGAAAACTCAAGGGTTCATCACGGAGTCTCTCAACGTGATGTCATCATGGAGTCTCTCAACATAACGTCCACCATGGCTACTCCCATGTGTGGAAAAAAACACAAGTACAAGGGTACATCACGAAGTCTCTCAACGTGATGTCGTCATGGAGTCTCTCAACATGACGTCTCATCTCAGTCTCAGAGATGAACAAGGGCTCGCACCTCATATTTCTCCATCTCAGTGAAATATACACTACAAGGGCTTTCACCTCATATTTCTCATTCTGAGAGAAATATACACTACAAGGGATTTCACCTCATATTTCTTTGTCTCAAAGAAATATACACTACGAGGGCTTTCACCTCATATTTCTCTGTCTCAGAGAAATATACACTACAAGGGCTTTCACTTCATATTTCTCTGTCTCAGAGAAATATACAGTACAAGGGCTTTCACCTCATATTTCTCTGTCTCAGAGAAATATACACTACAACAAATCTTCATGATGATGTGACTCCCTCTGGAGCTCCAAGTACTTCCATCAACCTCCTGACCTCCTCGTCGAAGATTTCCTGCAATGCTTTCCTTAGAGGAACGGTTTCCAATGCACACTTCTGGCACTAGTGACTTGCGAGAGTCTAGGACTTTCCTCATCGACCTCATCCCAAATCACCCTATTCTGAATAGGTTTGCGGTGCTACCAATGTCAAAATCCAGATTGATTGTCTTGTGCAATTATGTTCTCTACAACTAAAGAGGTCTTCCAAGGACTTTAGTGCCTGGCCTTGCAAGCTACTTAGCTGACACCTTCACTTCATCTCAGTGAGTCACAAAACTCCCTCTTGATCCTTGCCTCAGAGATTGCAAAGAAATCCTTTGGAAGTCAACTCCCCTCCATTGGCTGATCTCAGAACCTTAATCCTTTTCCCAGACATGCTCTCAACTCGTGCCTTGAATTCTCAGAATTTAACTCCCTTTGAATTCTTTATGCAATCTCTCTCCATCCTGAAACTTGTATTCACAGCAAACACCAAACTTATTCCCAACATGAAGGTGGATGCCTCCTACTGGCAGAGGAAGGCTTGAACTGCTGCTAATGAGTTCCAAAAATGGAGCAGACCTCTGGAATCATCATGAAAAAATGCCCAACTTACTAACTTCAAGCCAAATGAGTTTCAGGAAATGTATGCAAAAGTCTCACCCAGGCTAAAAAGAGATCCAACTCCTTACTAGTGTGGCAATGCTCTGTTCAGTTGATACTAGCAACTCCCAATACTGCTACAAGCTCAATACTAGCTTGCATCACACAAGTCGTCCAACATATTTATTCCCATGGAAGCACGATTCAACTCTGTCACTGCTTGAACCCACAACTCAAACTGACCAATTCAATGTTAAATACTAATGATTTGCAAGGCCAAACTCAGACTTATAAGATAACTCCTCAAATATGCATACCTTCCTGATTGATTTTCAATGATGATAAGATGCCAAAGCAACTGGGAATAAATCGACATGGTGTAAGTTGAATTGCTTCCACAAATCTCTTCTCAAAAAGTTGACTCCCTTGATGCATACCCAGTTGTGCCCAGCTACTAGGTGGTGTCGGAATTTTCCAACAAAGGCTTCTACAGTATCGAATGGAGTAGGATGATGCACCTGGTATCACAACGGATATGACGTCTCCAATATCAAATGACATGCCTAGCAAGGCAATTAAATCCTTATCGCTTATGCCAAGTGTGATTTTCTTCTAAGTGAAAGACGACTTCTCAAAATATTCTTTATTGACAACGAACCAATCACAATACCATTTACATGCTAATATTATAAATCGCACCTTTTTGATAACTCAAGCTGCTCCCAACAACTCTAAGAGATAGCGATTGTTCTTTGCCCACTTTTTTCTATAATGATATTTTTCTCATCTATCTTCAAATTGTCAGAACAACCAAAATCGAAGGTGGATGATGTTATAAGTCACCTTGCTAGAAGCGGCTATCACCTTCAGGAAAAAATCCTAGACTAACTTGCCACGATCAGATTATCTTAAAGACCACTATAATGAATTTACAAATTGAATTTTGATTAATTTCATCAGGCGGTCTTCAAGCTAACAAGAAGGGAGGTTCCGACAACTTCAAGAAGACTTACAATTTTATTTGCACTAGCAACTCAAAAGCATATGATATTTCGTTGATGACCTAGCGGCTAGACTCTTGAAATGATAAACTAATATCCACCTTTATTTTGCTTCTAGCTTTGTCCTTTTTCTGATTCAATCTTCCTTTCAATATCAAACTTCTCGAGCAATACCAAAATAATAATCGCACTCCATTATAAATTAAGCTTAGACTTCGTTCAAATATTTCCAACCCCTCATCACGGTGTATGACAAACTCCTTTGGAATGCTTAAACAAATTTGATCGGATTTCTTGAACCCGCTCTGATACCATGTTAGTTTTATATTAGAAATGTAAGCTATCAGAAAATGCAACACATAAGACAATCAACATAATGTTTACCCTGGGAAAACCCTCCTACTCGAGGGAGAAAAACCCAATAAATAATCTCTTATATATCAGATAACATAAGTGCAGAATATTGCTTACAATCAGGCCTTACACAAGGCTGAGTCTGAAACAAAGAATGGAGACACTTCTCCTTAACAATGGATCTGCTACTAAGACTGCTTGAACAACTAAGAAATGGTGAACTCCTGCTTCTAATGATGACAAACTTCTACTGCTACTGAAGATGCGAAATGAGTGAATGATTGTGATATACAAATGAGATGAAATCACCTTCATTATATACAAGGATAGGTGACCTTTCCACTAGGTTGAACCCTTAGGAGATAAATACAAGATATAAAATATCAATTGCCCATCAAGGCCGATCTGCCTTGAAAAACATTTCATTTTATTTTATTTTAACTAGGAGAAAAATATCTCTCACAACTACCAAACACTAACAGGATCGATGGCCTGATGGTTGAGTTTTACAAAGCAAATATTGACTATATTGGACAAGAATTGATTGAATAAAAATAACTCATTAGGTGAATACATAAACAAGGGGATAATTAAACTACTTCTGAACGAAGGTTATAGAACCCTGATAAAAATTGAAGGCCTATAACTCTGCTAAATGTGTCATACAAAATATTAGCAAAAAATCTTACCAACAAACTAGTGGGGATTTTAAAAAACATTATCTCTATCACATAAGTGGGCTTTATCAAAGGTAGATATATTCTGGAGAACCTAATCACAAGTCGGGAAGGGTTACACCAAGTTAAACACAATAATCAAAAAGTGGTCATGATTCTTTTGGGCTTTGAAAAAGCTTATAATATAATTGAATGGGATTTTGTGATTAATATGATAGAAGCCTTTGGATTACCTAAAAAAAATTGTAAATTGATAATAATTTTGTTTGCAGAAGCCTCCATCCAAATTGGCATTAAGCCAATCAGACTCCAAAGATCTATCAGGAAAGGTTTCTCAGTTGCTCCTACATTATTTTTGTTAGTTGTTAAGGGCATACATTATGTTTTGCAAACTTCTTTGACTTCTCCCTCAATATATGAAATTAAATTACCTAATGAAACCACCGATAAATGCACAATTTGTGGATGATATGGCTTTATATGTGGAGATGTCAAAAAAAAAACTTGGATAATATCTTGAATAGACTTGACATCTAGTTCAAGAATATCAATTGGTAAATCAGTGGTGCTAGGGTGGGAGAAAAATCCTCTAGTTTGGTTTCCTAATAAAGGATAGCAGTGGGTTGGGTCGGATAAGGTTGTCAGATATATGGGAATCCCCTTTGTTGGCTCTCCTATTAAAATAAGGTGGGATTGGTTGTATCAAAAGATTTAAAAAAACATATAAAATGACAAACTCAGTTGTTGTCTCTTACAAGAAGATTACAAATTGTTCAAAAGGTTATTGCCTCTCATTGTGTATATTTTTCTTCTACTTAGTTGTTTGCTAACTACCATTTTAAAAATTTGCAGAAGATTTTGAGAATTTTCTTATGGTCTGATGGAAAAGGGGTTAAAAAAATAATGTAGTGAATTGGAATTGGTGTTGTACTGCAAAGGGCATGGGGGTCTGGGCTTAAAAGATATCAAAATTCAAGGGCTTTCCTTGGCAGTGAAATGGATTATAAAAGCTTATGAGGGGGATGAACCATGAAAAATTCTTGTAAGGAACAACCTGAATCTATCCAAACCAAAAAAGGGGGAAAGTTAGAAGATTGGGAGTATTTAGGACTTTCTGTATGGGCAATTTGAGGTTAAGGTTTTCGGCTCGACAATATTTAAAAGTATTTGGAAGGCTTGGGGGAGAGTTAGGCATTTGGTCTCCAATGCTACTTTGTTTTCAGATGAGCAAGGATTTTATGTGTGTAACAAATCAATATGTTGGAACCTATTTCTAAATGACAAGCCTTTAGCATTATCTCAAGGATGCTCAACAAAGGCTTGGGCAAAAGGTGGACTAAAAGTATTTCAGGCCTTCTTCCTGAATGGTCAACTTAAACCACAGGAGAAAATAATAATTGAATTTGATATCCATATGTCTCATAAGAGAACATATTCAATGGTAAAACGAGCCCTAAAACTTGAAAAACCAGTGGAATGTGAAATTGAGGAAAATGAATATTATGCAAACTTAAGATGGAAAGATGGTAGTCAATTTTAGGAACTATCTACTAAAAAGATATATACCTTGCTAATTAAAACCGGGGAAATATTTAGTTGGTTAAACAAGGCTTGGGGATTGGAGTGGGATGATAAAAAATGGACCAAATGTTTAAAGAACCTATGGACTAACTCAGGGGAACCAAAAAAAACTTTTTTTAAATGGCGTCTCTTATAAAAAAAAAAGTTTGTTGTTCAATTTGTTTTACAGTCTTATAGTCTTCTTGAGGTTGTTTGTAGTCTATGCGGAAAAATAATCATTTGAACATCTCTTTTTTTAATGTTCTTTTTCTTATTCACTTTGGTCTTTATTTTTGGGTGACTTGAATGCATGGAATGATAAGGATAAATTTATTGGTTTGAAATTATTGTTTTTGATAGATGAAAAAACAGGTTTTGAAGGGACCCGAAACCCTTTACAGTCAAAAACAGGGCTGCAGAAAGAATAACTGACAGCCAACCAAACACCAGTCCCCAACAAAGACCCGTCAAGATTTACATTTAGAACTACTCTTGTGGGAATGAAGAATCATATCAGAAGAAGACCTAGAGAAATTTGCTTCCTTGCCCTTAACAGTAATCCAACCTTCTTCCACTTGTGCTGCCTTACTTTGCCAAGCCAACACACAATTTTCCTGAAGATGAATGCATGCAGTCACCATCTTGAGGATTTCATCATTAATGTTTAGTGCAGGAAAAGGCGAACTATTAGAAATGATAGTCAGAGCGCAGTCACCAGGAGTGGCATTCATAGCCCCAATCTCACGATCTTTAGGGGTTTCAACATGATGTTCAACTTCAGCAACCCCACCACTTGAAACATTCGAAGGGGATACCTCACGAGCTTGTGATTCTGAATGCAACCACCTCAGAAAAATTCTTATGTTGATCAGCAATCTTCTCAACCGTATAATGCTGTTGAGAGGCACCTTTCCACTATGAAGTCGATGCATTTTTCTCAAATCCACATTGTGCAACAACGTGACCTGTTTTAAAACATCTTCTACAATGGAAGGGAATCCCTTCATAGTCCAGGGATTGGACCCAAGAGCCCTTGGAAGTTTTAATTAAAATCTCAACACAACCCTTTTGAAACATCCATTTCAACCAAAATTCGGGCAAAGGTGGAATGAAGTATGTCAGAAGTAGCAGAATCTACCAACAAAAAATCACCTAAGGCATCACCCACTTCTTCCAAAAGGGGATCAATCCATAAGTGGAGGGGAAGGTGAGGCAACCGAACACAAATCGGGATCTTGCTAAAAGTCTCAGAAGCAGGGTTGAAGTCAGCATGCCAAGGCTTAATCATCAAAAAAAATTATTCTCCCAGCTAAAAAAATTGTCACATAAGATAATGTTTTTGTCCTGAGCATTGTCAAACTTAACCACAAAAAACCCCTTAGCCATGGGGAAAATAAGAACTTTACCAGAGATTAGAGGTTGCCATTCCTTGGAAATCCAAGAGTGCAGCTGAGGAAGGTTGGGCCAAAATCCCTTAAATCGACAAATCACTCCAGTTACAGAAAGCTCAGAAACGTTCTCCTCTATTTCCTCTTTTGTCTCCGCCTTCAGAGCCACTGAAATAGCATTGGAGACAGGGATGAAGCCTCCAATCGTCGACCTTCCAGACCGAAGCCGCGCAGCAGACCTGGCCTTAGCCACATGGTCGCAGCCCCTGCTACGACCTCCACCAGGCTTCGTTCCAGTTCCTTTCGCAGTAGAAGAACCACCGTGGTCATTCTGGGAGTCGTCCTTTCCTCCAATGCAAGCGCCATTAGCACCCAGCGCCAAAGAAGGGACACGGGACACCTCCTAACTAGGGTTTCCACGAATCACCGCCATTATGCCCTATTTTGTGGTTTGAAATTATTGTTGGGTATGTGTATTCTTTTAATTATGATTTGAATATATTTTGGCTTATTCTTAAAAATGAGATTTGTTGGTTTTTATGGAAAAAGAGAAACAAAGAGATTTTCCAAGGAAAAGAAGATATCTTACTGAGTTTCATAGTGAACTCACCTTTCTCATAATTATGATGTAGGAATCAATAGTCATAGAGATCCCAAAGGATAGATTTATGATTCTATTGAAAGAGGGACTAACCATTGTATACAAAATAGAGATTACATCTGTCCATTTCTTCCCATAAGGAAGAAACAATATGAATTAGGAGGAGTTAGAGATTCTCAAGGAGTACATGGACAAGAAAAAGATTTAAAAATAAATTGAGAAAAATAAACCAAAAAGAGACCCAGGGGACAAGTTCTAGCCAGTTATCAGAGATGTAGAATCATATTACATAAAGCCTCCAATAAGCACTTATGGTTGTGACAAATGTGATTATAGTAGTAATGTTAAATGTTGTTGGGAATAATTGATGTTAATGGAGTTTATCTCCTTTTTTTGATAAGCATGGCCGGGTATATGTAATTTTGGTTGGGGGTTATAGTATGTTCAAATAGTTTCTGATATCTATGAAGCATATGCTCCTCATAATGTAGAACTATGTTTTGTTTTCGATCTTTAATATAAAAAATGTAGCAATTGTCAATGTAGATGTGTTGTAATGTCCCAAATTGACATCACTTGATGGATCTATGAAGAGTAGGATCAAGTGCATGCATAGATCATTAGGATCTAATATGGTCCACAATCCATACCATGACTATAGAAGGGTGGCTAAACATTAACCAGTACCAAGATGTCAATTCACATGCATTTACTCTACCTTGCTCCACCTATTAAATGATGGGAGCCCATGACCATCTAAGGAAATGGGCCTTCTTAGCCCCCAACAAGCAAGAATTTATCAATATAATAAGAACCTTTTTTAACGGTTGCATGCCAAGTGTAAAAAATAAGGTCAACTATACTCTCTTCCTATCTCCAAATCTCTTGTCACCCATGAAGGAAACTCAAGGTAGTCTCTCATTCTTTGAAAACCACTTTTCCTATGTAAGCCTTTTCCCTAGATAGGGGCATCTAGGATCTAGTAGACATCATACAAAGTAATCATTTACTCACCAAAGATACCAAGGAACCAAAAGGTGTTCCAATATATATCTCAATAAGTCAAAATATCACAATTTGTGTGTGTTGAGAGAAACGCGATAAGGACTCACACTAATCTATGGCCCCACTCATCATAAGATGCCCCAATCTACTCTTGATAGCTCCTCCACTACATAAAAAAAATTAAGATTTCTCTCAAGTCATGTTCCATTATATGTGCATGTCATGTTAACACAACCACACATTTCTCACTTTGAAAATTGAAAACCACAAATAATTGTTAAAAGAAAATTGAATTTATAATTTTAAAAATTTGATGAACCAAGAAAAACTCATATCTAATCATGAAATCTAAAGGTTGACCTAGCAAGTCACTATATAATCTCAAGGGTTGCTCAAGCGACCTATTGTACTGAAATAGGTGACCCCATATGATAGAAAAGTGACCTAGACCACACCCTCACAAAACTAGATCACTCAAAAGTAAAATATTAAGAATGAGGACTGAGAAGTTTTGAACACAAGTATGCTTCCCAACTAGACACGTCCTCTCTACAACCACCAATCCTAAAATTGATGATTATTTCAACATAAAATTTAGATAAAAATTTAAACTAGGGCAGAGAGGGACTTTTCTCATTTTTCATACCTATGGGTCCACCTAAGGATGATTCATAACCATAGTCATATTCCCCTCATTGTGATGGTTTTTTTACTATAATTTATCCTAGTGTTGTCACCATCAATCCAAAGCCCAATTTTCTCCCTTACCACAAGCACAAATGAAATATAAAATTGAACCAATTTGATGTAATTTGATGTTACATTTCAATTACATTCACTTGAGTAATTTTTTTCTCCACCTTACAAGTTTTGGATAGGCAATACGAGTGAGCAACGAAGGTAGCACCTCTTTAACCCTATATCAACAATGAGCACTCTTGTCAATCTTAGCATTTAGTTATATTTTTAAGATTACTACATACTATGCATGATCTTGGTTTTTTATTTTGTAGGTCTAGATGTAAGATAATGAAAAAGGTAATTGCAAGGTCCTAGACACCTATTTTGGAAAATGACACCTACCTTCCATGTAGATTATCATACCCAAGGGGACAAATATGTCAATGACCAAAATTGAATTGAGCATACATGATAATCCAATGATGATCTAATTGTTTAGCTCACAATCTACATGACATGACTAAAATCCTCTCGACCTTTCTAACCTTGATGGAATCAATTTCTCAACCATTAGGACCCTCCCTTTTTTTGTCTTAGCCTCCCCAACCTTCTACCTTACACACATGCCCTCTTGCTTGTTGAACATTAATTTTTCCCCTTCAAGTGGCTCAAGGTCACCCAAGAAAACTACCCTAGCAAAAGAGGTGATCCTAGTGGCAAAAAGGGCGACTCTACCTCATAAAATGGGCAACATCAACTCTGCTAATTATTGCATGGAAAATCTAAATTTCAAACATTTCTCCACCACATTTGTAGTTGATCTCAATCCTAGTTAAACTTCCTAACTCCACCTACTTATGTTAGCTCTTGATTTCCCCTCCCCTAATTAAGAATGTGATTGAATTTGTCCATCATATTTATGCACCCCCATTTGGATTCAAAATGGTCTTTGGGTCTTCAATGGAAGCCTCCAATGAGAATTGGGATTCTCTTGCCCCTTCTTCCATAGTTTCTTGAGTAGGATAGAGATTTGATTATGAGGTATCAATCCAAATTCCCAAGTCTTCTTTGTAGCACCCATACTCCCTACAATCATCAAAGTTTTTTCTTAGTTTGAAGCTTCAAATTTTGCATTATTGTAACATAGAACTCTATCGTTTTCCTTTTCTTAGTTTCTTGTCTTATCCTTCCAAGAGGAGAGAAGAAAATATAGAACTTGAGCCATTGAGGACTTATATGTCACAAGCATCTTGGCTATTAATCTTGAGGTGTGAGGTGTCAATTTACTTAATTTTGAAGTGATTAGATTATTTTTATTTGAAAAGGGTTAAATTAGAACTATAAATAGATTGATTATCTTTTACCTTGCATAGATCCTTGACATTTTATCATTGTATCATGGATTCTAAGTAACTAGATATAATTTATTTATTTTATTGCATTAGATTAGTTCATATTATATTATAGAATTAGTTTTAACTCAAAATAATCATTCCAAATCATTTTGAAATCCCCTTACTAAGAGGACAAGGCAACAAGCGATAAAGTCCTTGCTAACCTAAGGCAATCAACAAAATCAAAATCAAAACTAAAATATTTGCTGAAATTACACATAGAATCATTTTATTTCATTAGTTATTGAAATAAAATTTCAATTTGGGGAAATACAAAAACATAGAGTAGCTGCTTATTTCTTGTGTTTAGATTAAACCATTCAATTAGTTCATTTTCACTCAAAAACATCAGGTAATCAAAATCCTTGCTAACAATTCTAAGGGAATCAATAAAATGAAAACACAAAATAATTGAAATGCTTGCAAACAGGACAAAGTGATCAAAGAAGGTGGGCCAAAACAAATTGAGTAAAGCAAGGCAATCAACCAAATAGCTAAGAAAGTGAGAAAACACAAAGTAAATCAGACAAACAATACAATTAAACACATTAGATTTTACATATTCATTCCTTCTCTCTTATCATCAAGTGTATGTGTCCTAGGGTTAGAGAGTATTAGGGAGAATCCATCCTTAGTGAACTTAGTGCAACTCTTTTGAACTTGGAGGAAATCAATCAAGAATAAGTTTAGGAACAAATGCTCATTCTACAACAAATACAAGAAGGAAATACTAGGAGAAGAGAGAATTAGATAACCTCCAAGAATTGATAGAAATTTTTGGCTAAACTCCTTTCTCACCAATGCTCAATAGAACCTAAACTTTAGTTGTGCTAACAATACACCTAACCACACAAAAATCATCATAATAATGCCTCTTTAGAGGTTTTCCAAAGAACACCCACACATTAAAACCACAACTTTGCTCATCAACACAATTATCTATCATTAAGAACTCCTTCCTCATGAAGTGAGTGAACAATTTGACATAATAACTACCCCATGCACAAAGATCACTAAATATCATAGAAATCTCCTTGTAAAAATGGTAATCCTTTAGAAACTCCCCCACTCAATTGGTTTTTTCTAGGTGAGCAAGAGTGATTTGTCCATTTGCAAGTTGCATGAGTTTCCTACATGTGTTGTCCTAGGTACAACTCATACATAGTAGAAGTGAGTAGATTTGGAGACAAATAATTAATGCATAAATCTATCTTTTGAAGCTTTCAAAATAATGTGATCCCTCTGTTGGAATTATAGTCACTTAGAAACTACATATGCTAATGAAATTAGCAAACCTCGTGTGCACATGTTGGTCAAGTTTGGTCTAAAGATGAGGTTATACTCAATGAATTCTCATCTTATAATTGAAGCAAATGTTCTCACACAAGAAGAATAAAGCAATATGGAACCAAAAGCTTCATATGTAACTAACAAACTTTGGGAGTATGTGTCGATGAAATTTGGTTTGGGAAGATATTATGGTCAATCACTCATCCACTTACGATTTAACAAAATGTTATCTCATAAAAAACACACAATAGTAATAGAATGGTTATAATGCCATGTAAGTGTTATTGCATTGACCACATTCAACATTATAATAATATCTCTTTACAAATCAATAAACTACATAAGTGATATGTAAAGAGCTCAAGATATACCTCTAACTCAAATTAATAAATGGATGCCCTAATATCTTCTCAATCCAAACAATCCTCAATATTGCATATAACATCATATTATACAACAACACTAACATGCTTAAAATTAAGCAATTGAAAGGAAATAGAAATAATAGAAATCAAACACATCAAAAGTTAGACAAACACAACACCATACAATTGGAGAAACCTTCAAATGAAAGAAAACTCCACAAAGAATGCATTTGCATGCCTCATGCCACTACATTTGAGGTTTACACAAGCATTACATCACATTGTAGAGTACATTGGAACATACAAACACAATCATTTAGTCCCTTCACACTTGCTCTACCTCCAACTATGAGGAAATCCTGTCAATCTCCTAGCAAATCAATTCCAAAAAGCATAACCAAATGTTTGTTCAAGGAGCCAATCCTTGCACAAATGTAAAACATCTTTATATAGATCCCTCTCAACTTCCCATAGCTTATGGAAAGCCAAAATATGTCCAACTAAATTGACCAAACTTCAAGACTCTTCAAATTGCAACCTCTACCTCATATCAAAACTAGTTCACTACTTTACTAGAATTTACTTCACCAGTTTTTATAAGTTTGTTGAGGAAAACACGTATCTACCATAGTGAACATTGAGTTTGCCACCCATCTAAGTGGTGAATTTTCCATTCTTTCTTTTCCAAAGACTTCTAACATCAACAAATTGAATCAAAGCCTTTGAAGATGTTTTGGACCACAACTTACACCTAAAAGACTTCACCAACTATAATGCATTTTGTAACATTCAATTAGGGGAGTAATGGCTTACCTAAGTCGACTATTGATTAGTGACCTCCATTATGACCCCAATGGTCAAACATGCTTTGATCTAACTTATAAATCAATAACAAATGCATTAAAAGACATATCACAACATGTTATTAATTCTTGAATTTGAGACCACCAATTTAAGTTTATCTAGACAAATATTAATTTACCTAATATTTTAATATTCTTAGCATATCTTATAATATATATTTTCAAGTTGAAACATTGTCAATTAAATTATTATAATATATATAAAACGTCCCCACCTAACATGTTCTTAGTGTATTGGTACAATGGCCTGTACCTTAAGAACAAAGAGGGGACTAATGTGTGAGAAAATAAACTTGAACAAAGGGAAATACTCAAAAGGGTTCATAATCAATACCAAAGTAATTAATATAGCCATAACTATGTATAATTCTATTTAAAATAATAACATTGTCCATCAAAGTTGCACCCATGTACAACAACATCAAAAGCCCATCACACACTCAAATGTGTGAGCAAACTCTAGGGAAGGTCGATTCCTTTCTACATTTAAAGATACAAGGAAAAGGGATGGGAGGGAAAAGGTTGGAAGGAAACAAAAGGAAAATTCGTGATGCACCAAAAAATGGATCAATTGGGTTCCCTCTTCAAAGCTTCACCTTCCATTTTCTTTGAGTGTGTTGTGCAATTGGGGTTGATTGAATCTATGAAGACCATAAGCAAGCACAACAAACACAAGTTTCAAGTTTGAGGACTCTCTCTGAGACAAGTTAAACAAGTAGAAACTATATATTGATTAGTGAACCCAATGATGTTTAGAAGAGAAACCCATATTTATAAAATGTCAAAAAAGAAAGGTAATCTTTAACTATTGATTAAAAAAATATATCTAATGGATTATCTTATCTAAAAGAGCTCCCTTTATTAGATTACTGACCTCACACTCTTCATATAAAGGAGGGCAAAGTGTGTACTATATAAAAACATGAGTTTTACAAATTTATAAGCCTACATGCTACACAATCCATTATTTTATGTTGTGAAAATATTTCACTACATTCTTAGGGACTTCTTGAGGAATCTTGCTAGTAAGTATTGAATGAATGAATGAAGAATTTTAATAACGTCCATGAGGCCGAATAGCCTATGGGATCCACGGATCACCAACAGAATGGAACACCACAATAGCCCAAAACAAACAAACCACCAACACAACAATTACTTGAGCTCCCTTTCCTTTTGGATCTTAGATCTTCTACTATGTATTTTATCAAGTAATCAACACTTTTTGTTATTTTCTCTACTTCAAACAGGGTACTCAAGGTGTCCACATTTAAAATCTCAATGTTATTTGCTCGAATATCCGTGTAAATCGGACATATCATGATGTAGTTTCATTTTGTCTCCACTAACTCTAAAGTACAAAAACTGCATATTCTATTTGTCCACTCTTCTTTAAATGTTGTCCACCTTCCAGTTCACATCTAAGCTAGTGCAAACTAGTTCTTAGCGAAGCTATTAACATTTTCACTTTCCATTTTATTTTTGCTCTTATATAACTCTTTTGAGTATGGTCATATGAAGGATTGAAGTACTTGATATAATACTCGTATCCGCCCAAACTCCCGTGTCCACATGCTTTATTTGAATTTTTTCTTGCACACATTTTGATTGCCATATTGTTATTTCGGCACTCTTTCATGTTGATACCCCACGTATTCATCCACTTGTTATTTTGTTTCATCCACATGCTCTTCCTTCTATTTAATTTATTTTTTGTTGTCATTTTGGGCCAATGAGACAGCTCCATGTTCTCTAGCCTCTTTAAATAACTTAGTAATCGATTCATGGATGATGGCTCCACAAGTAAGGCCCCAACCACAACTAGGACAATCTCGTAGGGAACTGACGATTTTATTTTGTGGCTACTTGTGATTAAGATGCTTTTGTAATCTTTCTATTTGTTTATATTTCAATGTTGAATTATTGTCACCCCAAACTTCACACCCATATAGAACCATCAGCACCACTAACAACCCAAAAAGAGTTTTCTTAGATTTCTAATCCCATAATCCAACTCTCCTACATCTATTTTGCAATAAGTATAAGGCTTCGATCCACCTTATATCCTTTTTGCTCCACATGTCTCCCAACTAAGCTTATTGTGAAAATCAAGGCCAAGGTATTTATAATCGTTAACCACTTGTAAGGGGCTTCCTTCGAAGACGAATTTCATATATGCCTTCTTTCTCTTCAAGATAAAGATCACAACCTTAATTTTGTTGTTCACCTACACCCAACCTCTTGGAAAAACAATTCTAGTGCTTTCAAGTGATCTCTTAAATCTCGACTCTAGTGCCTTAAATTATTTGGTGCAAGGTTAAAAATGTGCAGTCGACCAACACAGTCCCCATTTGATTTTATTATTTTTCTACTAAGGCACTGGAACAAGGTCTCGGGATCTACAATTGTCGACAAGGTCAAGGGGCAATTAAAAGGGAGATGGAACTCTACAATCAAACAATTAGCATGGATAAGCGTTGCTGGCCCAAGATGGTTGTGGGGGAGGAATTAGAACATAGGAAAAAGACTTGGGTGAGGAATTAGAGCGTAGAAAAAAGACTTGGATGAAACAGAACAGCAAGTGGATGAGCAAGTGGGACATTAATCTGCATGAATGTCCTAACACTAATAAAGAGAAAAAAAATTGTGTTAGAAAAGTTCAGGACTACCATGTGGACAAAACAAATTGGTCGTAAAAAAGCGCACTATGTCAAAGAATTCAACCCTACGTGGGAACATGATGAAAAAACTTATTTGAAGGCTGCAGTTAAGGGTAAAGCTAAAATTTTAGTTGCGGAGTTGAGGACCGACTCTCATCATCTTAGATGTCAGACAAGAAGATGGACAATCCCCAAGGAGGAATGGGAAGAGAGAATTTGCATTTTTTGCATCAAAGGGGTAGTTGAAACTGAGTGGCACTTCATCTTTGATTGTGCAATATATGAGGATATTCGTGTTCATTTCGAAAACATTTTGAAAGAGGGTAGTTTGAATGGACTATTTGAGGAGACAAGACTCCACAAAACAAGTTTCTTGGTCAAGATACACAATAGAAGAACTAGACACCGAAATGCACTTGAAAATGGGTTACTGTTGTGTTCCATGGTCCCTTAGACCGCAAGGTCTCATGGACGTCATTAAAATTCCTTCATTCATTCAGTCAATCATGTCCAAGGACATCCAGACCAAAGATTTTTTTTAGAACTCACACGTGGATAGAACAAGAGCAAAGTGAGCCTGGTAACACCCAAAAATGGGATAGGCAAAAGTCGAAGGTGAAGCTGAAGGAAATGCGTTCGTAGAGACCTCGCTCGAAGACAAGGCAAAGAGCATCTAATGTTGCGATCAGGCCCACCAAATGAACCTCCCTTAGAGAAGCCAAACAAGAAAAATGAATTACCTGAATCCCAAACCCACAAGATGAATTCCATTCAAAGGACGTCAAAGTGAATGCAAGCGCAAGCAGGTCAGAAAAGCGCACGCGTGGAAGACAACTACTAAAAAAAATTGTGACTTAAAGTGCACATAGAATGTGTCTTCCTGTGATAGGATCGACAAGCTATGGGATACACACCTGATCGAGGGAATCAACAACTGGCACACCTTTGATCTGACAAAGCGCCTCAAAACCCCTCAAAAGTTGTGCTCAAGGGTTCTAACTCTAGGGAGTCCACTCTCGTGAATCTGCTTCCACCTCAATATTATATTTTCCTTAATAAAAATTCACTTGTTATGACCTAGAAGGAACCAACAACTAAAGGTGGATAGCACAGGAGCTGTAGAACAATCTACAATGAAGACCAAACATTGATGAACCCCTGTGCAACACATAGGAGAATTGCCACAAAGATTAACATGTTGGGCATGCACTAACATATACCGAGTCCGCCATAAAGAATAAGGCACTCGCAACCAACCACCAAATTTAGGGAAGAAAAGAAGAGTCTACCGAAAAGAGATCCAATTAAGAAGAGGCCAATAGAACCAAGCGCAGAAGGGCAAAAAGTGAGTTTGTGACTATGTACATGATGTGCGAGCATCTTATTAGCAAAGAAAGGAAACACTGCTTGTCGATGTCGTTGCACACAAATTCATTAATGAGCAAGGAAAAGTAATTGCATCATCTAATCAACAAATGAAATAGTGTAAAACTATAAGCTTCGACAAAGAACCAAAGGCAGCAGATGAGAAATAACAACATGCACTTGAATACTGCTCAACCTATGAATACTGCCTGAATTCAAAATGTTGTTTTGTAACACTCGGAAAATTAAGAGTAATTTTCAAACCCTTTTAACACATCATTAAGGGAAATTAAAAGTGTTCTAAATTTATTCAAACCATAAGTTTCCGAAAAGTCAACATTTCTCATAATTCTTCCAAATGAAATAAAGAGAATTTGAGTTGCATTTCATAAAATAATATCATCATTGTAAATGAAACAAAGCATAAGTATTTCAATGATTTTCTCATATACATATATTCCTCTTCACTTGGAGGAATCAATCCTTCTAATAGAACATCTTTTCTACGCTAAGATATAAAACTTTAACTTCTTAAAATCAATGATACATTAAATACTTTCAAATATACTTCCATTTCAAGTTTCTACAAGAATTTCAAAATGTATATACATAAATAACGGGCTTCACAAGCCAAGTCTGAATGATACATAAGTACATCAATAGCAAATAATCTTGGATCCACCAACCGCCGTGACACCTTGGTCTTCTTGCGAGCTGGGGCCAAGAATGTGATTCAGGCGCCTTTTCCGCCCAACCACGAAGTCCATGACTTCCCCGGGTCCCTTCCTAACTCGAAGGAATCCCCGGCCCTGCATAAAGGAGCCTAGCAACCCGAAACGGTAAAACAGGAGGGCACTCTTGGTGCGTGCCTGATGCCTATATGCATTTCTAACATGAAATAAACACATTTCTTGCAACAGGAGGTGGCAGAGACTCAAATAAATTTCTAGGCTTTTAAAATAAACAATCCATCTATTTCAATGGTACAGTGCTTGGCCAAGCAAAATAATAATAAATGGTAGAATTAGAAGAGGTAATACTACCGTCTCTATTTGCCCACCTTCGGCACCCTGTCCCGGAAGTTACCATAGTGCAGTTAAATAATACTTAACAGAAACTTAATACATTTTCAAACAGGCTTTCATCTTTTAATCAATTAAAAGAAGTGAATTTTTAGTACATTCCTTATATTTCAGTTGTAAGATGCCATTTATCCTTTGGTAAGTGTCCCCTTTTTTTAATTTGGATAAAGAGCATATATATATGTATATATATCTTGATAATTTTCAGTGCACTACTTGATAGTAAGAACAGTGTTTTCAGTTTTCCATATGCATTTCTATGACTGACAGTTTTAATTCCCTATTTCATTACAGGGTACAGAGTAAAATAATATACTGATACAATGCAATTTTTGTTCAAAAATTATGAGGTTTGGAAGACAATCTTTCATACACATTTCATGTTGTATTATTTTTAACATATTCAAGGTACTTTCCAGTCTATATGGTGTCTCAAACACTTCTGTTATTGTTTTCAGGTTTTAGCAATTCAAAGAACAGAATTCATACTACTTTCTGTTACATGGCTTTTCAAGATTTTTCTGTCCTTGCTTCAGATTTATCAACTCAAAGAACAGAATTCATACTACTTCCTGTTACATGGCTTTTCAAGATTTTTCTGTCCTTGCTTCAGATTCAAGATATTTATAAAACAGAATTCATACTACTTTTCTGGGAAAGAGTTTCCTGTTTCAATTTGTATTTGGCATACAATGCATGGGTATCTATTTATATATATATATAGGTATACATATATATGTATATATATGTATGTATGTATGTGCAGTCATTTTGTATATGCATACATATATATATATGTGTGTGTGTGTGTGTAGAAATTCATGTTCAGCTGTATAAAATTCGAAGTAAGAAATTCTGATTTTCAAATTTGTGAATTTACTGGCCGTGCATAATTAACAGGGTATTTTACATGGTTTCCTTACTGGCATTGAGCGACCAAAAGGGCTCAGGAAAAGCCCTTGCCCCTCCCATGGGGAGGGGGCGGGCTGTGAGGGCTCGTGCCCTCCACAGGCCGCGGCCTGTGGAGGGCGCGAGCCTCCACAGTCCACGTCCTTCCCATGGGGAGGGCAGGGGAATAATCCCCAAAGCAATTCAAACTTCAAGAGAAAAGAAAAAAACAAAGGAAGACAAAGACATTCGCTCAGTATAATCTGCATTCGGGTTTACCTCAAGACATTTTGGTTTTCATTTAGATGACAGAATTTTTAAACAACAGATATGGAGACATGTAATTGCACTTGAGAAAAGAATACAGACTTGCCACAGAACGAAAACCCTATTCCTGAAGAAGGAAAATATATCTTATAATTGCAACACAGAATAGTGAGCTGTTACCCAGATTTCAAAACGAAATTGGAAAGGAATTCCCAGTTGTTTGCACCTAAAACAGGAAATAATTCAGTTCCTTACTGCAGTTCTTAAAAAAAATAAAGATAAAAGAAGGCATAATGAAGAGAACCTGGCAAGATTTTGGATCTATTTGCAGATGTTCCACAGTACCTCTTTTTTTTAATTTCCTCTGTTCCAGAGCTCTGCGATGTTCACAATCCAAGTCTTTTTTCTTTCTTAAAGCCTCCTCTTTTTCGAGGATCATGCATGCATTTCCAGTTGACAGCAGTTTTTGCAAGGATTGCCACATGCCCAACAATTTGTTGGTTTTGAGACAGAATTTTCCAGAGCCCAATGCTCTCTCGGGCTGTTCATTCTTAATTCTTTTGGAAGAAAATTGACCATATATCCCAAAACAGATTTATTTATATCCCTTTTATGCAATTATTAACATAAAATTCATTTATGCAAAAACAGATTTATTTTATGTTTATTCTTTTATTTAATTTGTTTTAATTTTTTAAATACATTTCTTTTAATCAAAATATAGATTTAACCCTTTTTGCTCAAATTTATAATGAGAAATAAGGAAATAGAATAAGCCATATAATTTCATGATCTAATTTAACCATATTTCAAATTCGCTATGCTAATCATTTCACGCAATCACATTGTAAAAACGAACATGATCTAATGCAGCTACATGATGTAAGTGGTGTGTGCATAACCAAGAGTTTTCTCCTCTTCTACCCTGTCGAGAAGCTAACCTCCTTTTCCTCAATCACACTCTTGGCCTTCGATCTCCTTGGCCTTCGATCACCTGCCATTCAGATGCACTCAGGCATGCAAAACAAAAGAGTATTAGTAACCATTGTAGGAACAATAATTAACTCAACATTTATATGAATGCATTCATTATTCTTGAAAGAAACAATTATATTAAAGCATTGCTCTTAACACATATCATACTTCGTATATTAAATCTCATAAGGTCATGATTAAACATTATCTAAATAAGTCATGGTCAAACTAAGTCAAATGGTCAAAATAAGTCACGATCAAAATAAGTCAATGGTCAAAATAAGTCATGATCAAAATAAGTCAATGTATGAGACGTGACATGTTTGAATCCCACAGACTAGGCATCAACAACCACAAAAAGGTAGGCAATCGCAAGAGCAACGGGTTTTGAAACTTTTCCTTGCATAAGGGAGATGGGAAATTGGCCAAATTTGACTTTAAGTGCAAGTAGATCCCCGAAACCATGAAAAATCATCCGAGCAAGAGGCTACAAACTCATGTTGTCACTAGAACATGAGGAAAGCTCCTTAGGTTGGAACCATGGTTCTATAGGAGTGCTTTTCTCTTCCTCTTTGGCAATGACTTGCACGGATGCATCTTCAAAGATATTGGACCACATATATTCCTAAGAAGGAGGCCACGACTTGTCCTTGTGGCTGAGCACATTTGGGAAGAGACAGGAGTCTCCAACATCAATGGATGACATAGTTTTAAGTCTGTCGAAGATCTCTTCCTTAGGATCACATTCCTGCACATACACAATCGATCAATAGAACATTAAGTAGTAGAGCATTCTTCTTTGAGAGGTATAGAGAACTAGAAGTGTGTCTCTTGTAACTGGAGATCCACTGCATGAATAGATTGTGACCATCACTCCATTTCTACTTCAAAACTTTGTTGTTAGTATGCCTCATATGTTTGCTCCCTTTTTAACTCGTCCGAGATATAGAGGCGTTGATATTATGCATGCGATTATGTATGTGGGTACAATAGTAAGGAACATCCAAGTGAAAACCAATCATTGTTGCAGCATACAATTCTATAGAACATCAAAAGAGGGGCAAAGGCCCTTCCAAATATCTACATTCAACAACATAGAATCACCAAGTGAATGAAGTACTCCACCAGAACAGATGATTGAATTCTTCATTGACAACTGCAATACAAGTACATCAAGTGTGGGAGTTCACTTAATTTCCACGATTTCCAAACCAAATTTCAAAAGATTTTATTAGAGTTGTTCGGTAGATTCTTTAAAGAATGAAGTGTCAACAAACAAAAATTTCTGAGAGCTTCAAAAATCAAGTACCACTAGGCAGTCTGAGAGTTATTCCCATCAATTCAAACACGTGCGCGACCACCGAGCAAGGTTGGTTGCTTTCTACATTAAAAGATGTGGTGAAAGAACCAAGAGAGAAAGGGTTGTAAACAAGCAAACAAAAATAAGGATGCACCAAATAATGGATCAATTGGGTCCCCTCTTTAAACCTCAACCTTTCATCCATTTATTTAGGGTGAGCTTTGCAATCAAAGTTGGTTCAACTTACAAAGATCATAAGAAAGCGCAACATACAAAGTTTCAAGTTAGACCATAAGCAAGCACAACATACAAAGTTTCAAGTTTAAGGACGGATGTATGTATGTATGTATGTACGTACGTAAACATATACATATATAATCCCAATAATAATTATAAAGAGGACACCCATATTTATAGATTATCAAAAGGGAAAGGGCAATCTTTAACCAATTCAAAAGAACATGCTATCCAAAAGAAGTTCCCTTATTAGGTTGCGTGGGAGGGTGAAGTGTTATATGCATAAAAGGGGGCTTTTAATATTTTTAAGCTTATCTACATGATAGTTAAAATATTTCACTACTCCCTTTTAAGTAATATTGAAGACTTCATTAGGACATTGAATATTGAAGACTTCATTAGGACAAACACCAAAACTCCAACTTTGGATGGTTCAATATCTCTAGTCACATGGAATTAGAGGGTCGGATGATGAGATTCAAAAATCCATGACATCTAATTGTTAACTTGAAAGGGTCTCATGCTCGCATGAATCTAGTGAATAAAGCAAAGGGTTCTCCTTTCACTTCCCTTATCGTCAATGTTGGTATGTTTTTTTATGGAACATTGTCTCAATAAATAAACAATTCAAGGTGAGTACATCTTTTACGATTCATTATCTCAATAGATAAATAACATTTTCACTAAATTTGTGTATTGCATATCATTTACAAATAGTCTACTCATACAAGCATCAACATGGACCTATACAAGTTCTTGTGAGCACTTAGTAGAGACTAATACAAGCTCTTTACAAACAAACATTTTAGTAAACACTTATGAAAGACTAAGAGTCGCTTCTTATAAATCCATTTTATTAAAACCACATCCACACTAGAAACCAACTATAGAAGACCAGGAATCACAACTTAAAATTTCACATAAGATGTCCCCCCAACATTTTAGCCAATTAAGCTCAACCCCTTGGACTCCATCTTCATTAAATAGAAAAATGACATCAATTATATGGCATCCTCTTTATTTCAGTATCAATAGGAGTAAATGCTCTCTATTTGCATACCATGGCATTAAAATATGTATTTGTCCATGTCATTAATTTCTTGCGTCTTCAAAATACTTATCTTACAATATTTGATTTTGTTTTCATATATTTTCTAAGAAAATCCTATTCACGTAAATACCTTCCGCCTATTTGGTGGTAAATATGTGGTACTACTGAGAACTTCGAACTGCATATGTGGTTCTTGCAGTTTTTATCTCGGTGGTATTGCAAAAAATTAACCATAACATACTAAACTGTTAGTTCTACCAAACTCCACTTGAATTAACTCCCCTTTTTCCTCGTGCTGTTCTTTCTAGTGTTATTTGGCAAAATATTTTCTTTCACATGTACATGTATTTGCAATTTTAACTGTCTATACATAATTATTCAACATTTACCCAACACTTTGACTGTCTATACTCGCACTTTTACTTAGGAAATGTCCACAAATTTGGTACATAAATAATCCAAAATCTAAAATTCTGATGTACAACTTTATCTCACATGCTTGAGCTAGTGACAAAGATGAGATCCAAAAACATTAATAAGTCAAGATTTGGATAAGAACTAAATTACAGACGTTCCTGTTTCATAAAATAAATCTACTGCCATTTTTTTTTTGCTTTTAATGTCTTTGTACTGACAACGAATGTACTTATAGTTTGCCAATTGTTTGAATGAGGCCATGTGGCATGGTATAGACCAGGATCCTATTCTGGTCAATCTTTGGTTGTAAATGGTCATTTGCGTCCTCTTGATTTTAGTTACTGGAATCCAAAGCAGTTTCCAGTTACAAAATAATGGTCAAGTCAGAAAAAAACGTGCAAGTTAATATTGCTTATTTCAGCAAATTGAGCTGCGTTTTGCATGAAGGGTTTAATGTTTTTTCAGAAATTTTACATCAAAGGAAATTTTCTTCATATCAAACGAGTAGATTATGAAACATACTCAAAACAAAAATCTATTAAATTCTGCCGCATGGTAGGTGTGAAAAAACTTGCGACTCCAACAAACGATAATCAAAGAATATTTCTATCTAGTTTCTCAATATTATAGTTTCAACTTTCTGGGGCGCGCATTTCAATTATTGAGGATGTCAGTCTTTTATCCAAATCACCATGACTAACGTGTTTGGCAGGGCTTTCAAAGAATACGAATGCCTTCCAATCAAAATTATTGTCATTACATGCCAATAAGTGGCGGCATAAAATTTGTATTCTTAGTGTAGATTATAATCCTTTAGTTTATTGTATGACAGATTATATTACTTCATTAGGCATAATATGCACTAAAGTTATGAAGCTAATAAATTATAGTTCGCCTCTTTCTTTTACTTTATAGCTTCTTCCACTCCTTACATCATTTCTCTTTAATAGTCTTTAAAAGCCAAATTGCCATACGAAAACAAAAGAGGGCTATCATGAAGAAAATAGCTTGGGAAAAGCTAAGTGGTTGCATATGTTTTATTACAGGATACACGAATATTCCTCTGTCCAACATCAACATTGTTTAAGAACATCTTAACACTTTGCAAAGACTACAATAGTTCAATCTTAAGTCTTAATAAATATCAGAGTTTTATTATTAACAAATTCAATAGAACTTGATTAGCGGAGAAGCTGTTGACTGAGTACCACAAGCCTCGGCTCAAAACCAAAACAATTCCCCGCCTAAAGGTTATTTCAAAACTGATGCACATGAAATGTTTGACATGTAAAGGTTTGCTTGGAGATCAGGTATAAACAGCAAGCAAGAAATACAATCTTATGGTAGTTTTTATAGGGATTTGGGAATAACACCATAGACCTGATTTGCATCTCACGACCAATACCAAGCACAATTCTTCAAACTGTTCCTGGAATGGGAATATACCCAATATTCAAACCAGCTTCCTCACACAATAACTAGTTGCTGCAGACAGACAGATTGAGAAACAGCAAAACAACCTCGATATAGAAATATTATCATAGTGGACCTTTCATCATCGGTACAATAATTCAAGCACCTTCAGAAATGCTGATTACAATATGCATTGCCTATGGACATCACCTTGACACTCTTTATGAGCAATCTGTTCAAATGAACACCAAATTCCCTGCC
The DNA here is from genome assembly GCA_007258455.2 of Sequoia sempervirens. Taxonomy (NCBI): domain Eukaryota; kingdom Viridiplantae; phylum Streptophyta; class Pinopsida; order Cupressales; family Cupressaceae; genus Sequoia; species Sequoia sempervirens. The sequence continues at coordinate 932,476,132 of VDFB02281492.1, forward strand.
ATAATTGGTTGATAATTCTACCACAATAATCCCAAAAGAATAATAAATACAGTGCACCATTAAGATAGATACGATACTATATATAATCATGGAGCTAGAGTTCCATAGGAGACAGGCAAATTTGATTGCCAACAAAGTAACACTTGACAAGAAAGCACAATGCACAGAGGATAAGGTACAACTAAATAACTCTTCAATTATGTATGACAAAAATTGGTGCTTCTATTAACCCCTTGCTGCCTGCCGCTTTTCCTCCAGTGCCGCCCCTTCTTTTAACATATCAGCAGCATCCTTGTGCATATCAAGTTTATTAAGTGCAGCAGATTGCATGTAAAATGCAGTAGGCCATTCAGGACATACACATTGTGCTTGCATAGCATCACGAAGAGCAGCATCTGGTTGATCACAGAGAAGATAGGCTAAACTTCTCCTGGCATAAACTGTAGGGGATACCATGGTCCCAACTTCGATGAACTGCAGCCATACAAAGGACAAAAGAGATTCAAAATATGCTTCTTGCTCATTACCATAACAATAATGTAATCAAATGATTAAAGATAGGACACATTCTTCACTAGTGAATTAAACATAGTAAAGAAATACATTGCTGAATTGCCACCAAAAGTGCAACATAGACTAGTATAGAAACTTGATAATTGGAGATAAAACAATAAAGTTGAAAGGTACGGATAACTTTCTTTCCCACGTTTGCAATCATTCCTTACAGGTGAAAGCACTAAGCCATTTACATATATATATATATATAAAATCAAGTCAAGCACGATCTCATATTTAGTTTCTTTCACAGTAGTGTTTATCAAAGTTTCATTAATAATTTCAAGTTCCTGGCTATTCTGAATACTGAATAGGTTAACATGAATTAGATTGGAAACTGAATAGTTCTTCATTGGTTTTGGCTATACGATGCTCCACATCAAAATTGTATCCAAGTAGAAACAATTATATTACATTATCTGCAAGAAAAACACGTGAAACACACCTGTGCATAGTAATCTATAGCTGTTTTGAAGTCTTTATCACGAAAAGCTAGATCACCAAGCTTCCTTGCATTTAGCATATCTTGCATCTGTTGTGTCCATTCTTGAAAAGATAGCTGGAAACATTTCCAAAATACAAAAGTATAAGATCAAGGGAAGACATAAAATGGTGTCAGCTTTTTAGTTTGCCACAGTCCAAAGATTAGAAAAAACAAAACAGCAATAAATAAAAAACAGACAAATTTAGCCACTAACAAATTGTTCGATCCAAGTGACTCTACAGTAACATATAACAAAAGGAATAAATGACAGAATTGATAAATGCATCTAATTTCAAACAGCCAAAATCAAACCCTATATTACCAAACAACCTATTATCTTGTATCTTTTACCACCAGAAAAGAAAGAGAAAAATGACTCGTATTACCAGGCAGCAGAGCCTTTGCAATATCTGCAGAAGACTTTTTATTCTGCAAAATTAACAGAAATCCTAGAAAATAAGTGCAATCAATAATATTTGATTTGTTTAATATACCATGCCACCCAAACTGGCCCCCATGCCAAAAGTGCATGATGCATACAAAACCATAGCCCATAGATTGCAGCCACTCACGGGCAAGCTTGTCTCAATCAATAAGTCAGCCTTTAGTGAAGACAACAGTTTTGTCACAATCCAAAATTTAATGTATTCACTTCAAAGCAAAAATTGGCTAAGGTGTGTTCCTCAAAATAGATATGTCAAAAGCATTTCGTCAATGCAATAAGGCTATGTTGCCAATTTGGGTTCAGCAATCTGCCAAATCTTTTGCCCAGGTTCGGTATGTCTGGGTTATATATATATGCATTATTTGCACAAAATTAAGTACAAAACATAGCTGATAATTGATAAATTCAATGTCAATTGTCAAACATTAAAGATAAATCAAAATGGTTTATATCAGTGCATTAGCATTTAACTCATGATCCAAAGATGCATTGTGCATTACATCCTGTCAGTAGAAATGATTAGCCCCTTAGGGTTGGAATCAAAATGACATTTGTCAAGCAAAGCAGCAAACAGATTTTCACAGTGGATAGACAGATGCCATACCTAAAAGTTTATCACAGGGATACTGTAAACCAAATTTCACCATTATTGCAGATTAATCAAATTGGTCCTCTCTCAAGACTCAGAGTTGAATGGATGTCAGAACAAACAACTAAATAGATCAGCAGATAGCCAATGCTTTTCTTAACTAACATAACCATGGGAGCAGCAAACACTCCACACCAAATTTCACCATTATTGCGGATTAATCAAATTGGTCCTCTCTCAAGACTCAGAGTTGAATGGATGTCAGAACAAACAACTAAATAGATCAGCAGATAGCCAATGCTTTTCTTAACTAACATAACCATGGAAGCAGCAAACACTCCACAGACAAGAAGGTTAAAGCAACCTCACATTTAGTTCTTGCATACCTCAAACAGGCATCACTAGACCAGGAGACAGGACCCTGGGTGAACCTAGGCAGGACTTGGACCAGGATTAAAACCCAGTATCTTGGGAAATTGTGCAAATCAGTGTCAACCAAAAAAAAAAGTGATTCTATTTTGTCCATAGACTTACACTTGGTTTCTTACATATGAAGAGGAACTTTCAAATTCAAATCCTTTTCCCTCTTAAAATGGCAAGATAAGCATGGCGAGATCTTCAATTGCCACATAAGGCGTTGAATTGCAATGCAACTGCTTGAAAAGAGGGGTTGTGTGAGTTGATCTTGGAGGTAGTTGTTATTTACATGTGCCACCTTCGTTTGCATGCATGGATGCCCAATTAGTGCTCCCATATGCATGAAGAGTTGCCACTAAGGATAAGTTTGCATGACTTGTTTATTTGAGTCTTACATGATCAATTGCTATATTGTAGAAGTCCTGTTTGATTTTACAGGTCAGGTTTGACTCCTCTTGGAGAATGGCACCATTCATGACTTGCTAGCATGGAGTTCAACTCCTAATTTAGTTCATATTTGAAATCAGGAGCCACATTGCAGGTGCTCCTATTTTCTCCCCTACTTTCTTCGAAGTTTGAACTTGGAGATCTTCTCATTTTTGCACCACATTGAAGAAATTAATAAGAGTGAAGGATGAGTTTGGGTTAGCTTCCTATATGTTTTCCTGCAGGTTGAAGGTGGGGGAAGGTGAAAGAGTTTGTTTGCTGGTCAGGAGCTCAAGAGTGGAGTTTTGGCTCATATCCGAGAGACAGTGTTGGGCTATTAAGTCCAATTTCATTCATAGTTCTTGTAGATGTTTCCATAAAGTTGGTTTTATGTCCTGTGTCACTTGGAAAGGTTGTAGATCTGTTTTAGATCGGTCTTATAAGGGGAGATGTTGCCCAAATTCTCCCATGGAAGATTGATGTAATTAGGTTCCATTTTTAAAATAAAACTCAGCATATTTTGGTCTTCATAGTTGGTCTGCAAAGTCAGCAATTTAGAGAACCATTGAAATTTGTTTGTTTAGGGACCAGGGTCTGTAATAATTCCGTAGAATATGTCCTTCAATGTCCCTCACAATCATATCTAAATTATAGCTTGCTCGGGTTATATTTGAATGGCTACTTCTCCAAATTTTCCTGTCCAGTATTAATCTCTTGATATTGTTTTAAAAACCATTTTGTAGTCACGCTTTAGACCCCATTATAAGCGTCTTGATTAAGTTATGCGAGGTGTTGTTGTGAGCTAAAATCCACCATTCAATTGGTTCCCTGCCCTTGACTGCATCAGCAATCTGGGCAGCTTCCGGTTCAGCTTGGGTTTCTGCTGAAACTGGTAACGGTAACATGGGAATAAGGTGTTCATGATCAAGATTATGGAGATCTTTGTCTTCAAGGAACATATCACTAAGTGAATTTGCAACTGCATATTTTTACCCAACCTTATGAATTGCACTCAATGGCATTGAATTTAATTTACTCTGCCCAGCCAGCAAACTGAGTCAGGAAGACCCTTATTACCATTATTATTTTGTACCTATGAGTGAAGGTCTAAACAGATTGTTGAACTGTTGGCTCCTCTCAACAGTCCCAGGTATGTGATTTTCCAGTTCACTGATGATGCATTGCTTCTCTCACCGAATGCTCAAAGAAATCAATCATCTCAATTACTTTATCTACAGCAAAAGACTACAGGGAAATTGATCAAAGTAAAACGTCAGTTTATTTGATAAACACACCTCCTCAAAGGAAACATGCTATTTCAGGAAGCTCTATTTCCCACCAGTTATCTGGGCTTCCCACCACATATTTGGCATATCTCAAAAGTAGTCTTGTTAGGCTGCTTCTCTCGTTCTTGTTCATTTTAAATGCTTAACTTCTTAGTTATAGCATGAAGAACACTCTCAATTCTCAAGTATGTCTATCTTACCCATAGGCCTAGAGATTACTGCAACATCTTCCAACTTTCTAAATCTCTCTTCCCCTTCTCTGGACATTCTTCTCTACACTCTATTTGAATCCCTACTACCAATTTCATACTCATGCACTCAAATTACCACTTCCACTTGACCTAGTAGCAGGCATTACCTTGGATTTTCACCAATCAATAGGTAATTCTAACATATTCTGATACAACTTGATCCATAAATTGAGTAGGATATTCCTAAACAACTCGTCAGTTACAACAGATTTCTTACTATAGCTCTTCTAAAAACACCTTCAAAAACACTGTTAACTGCAAGTTCAACCACAAAAACAGTCCAACTATCAATTGGAGCATGTAGATATACCTAAAGAAACATGAAATAGTGATAGGAACACAAGGAGAGCACATGACAATTGACTGTAAACACAAGATACACCAGAGAAACTTTTAGAAGGTGAAAACTCCAGCAAGAGTGAGCTTTTAGCTCCCCATCCCACTATGTATTAGGCAATTACACATTGTCGTAAGTTAGTAATACTCCCTACTACCAATTTCATACTCATGCACTCAAATTACCACTTCCACTTGACCTAGTAGAAGGCATTACCTTGGATTTTCACCAATCAATAGGTAATTCTAACATATTCTGATACAACTTGATCCATAAATTGAGTAGGATATTCCTAAACAACTCGTCAGTTACAACAGATTTCTTACTATAGCTCTTCTAAAAACACCTTCAAAAACACTGTTAACTGCAAGTTCAACCACAAAAATAGTCCAACTATCAATTGGAGCATGTAGATATACCTAAAGAAACATGAAATAGTGATAGAAACACAAGGAGAGCACATGACAATTGACTGTAAACACAAGATACACCAGAGAAACTTTTAGAAGGTGAAAACTCCAGCAAGAGTGAGCTTTTAGCTCCCTATCCCACTATGTATTAGGCAATTACACATTGTCGTAAGTTAGTAATACTCCAAACCAAGCCTTGACATGTTTAGAACTTTAGAAGATTGTAGAACTTGCAATGGTGTCTGCTCCATGATGACAAAACCTTCTTGCAACTTGAGTATAACATGAAGATAACAAGAGAGTTAATGCTTGCATAATGTATACCATTGTGTATTCTAGAGCTCCAACATCTCTATATGCTCCAAATTGTGCTTTCCAATGCTTGGAAGATGAAAGGAACCAATCTAACCTTTCAAATTCCTTGTCTTGTTTGCGTCTATGATGAAATCACCACTTCTGCCAGAAGGCATTTTTGAAATCGCTGTGGTCTTGGTGCTTTAGCCACTTTTGCTAGGTGGTGAAATCGAAATAGCTGCAGTTGATGACATTTTTACCGCCCATGGGAACTGGTGAAAATGCCATTATTCAAAAACACACTTATTTTTTATGCCTGCACACCTATCCTTAGTCAACCTTAGGATAATCTGAATCATACTCAAGTGCAAACTGACCTGTATACAAAATTATGAACCCCTGAAACTGGGGAACTCCAATCTCCTTGCAAAGCTAAGCCCTGACACGGCCCATTGATTGATTATGGACACACCCAATCAATTGATCATAGAGATTTGGAAAACTGGCCAGTTTTACAGATCAGCTTTAGCCACATAGTTTCCTAAAAATACTCTGTGCACTTGCTCCACCAGGTTTCCTTTTGGGGCCTCATCAAAGTTGATCATAAGAAATTAATTCTTATAGAGAGATCTATCTGGTCTCAAAGCATTTTTTCCTTCTTTTACAAGTCCCCATTATTAGGGGAGAAAACAAAGGCTTATTAAACAAGAGATGCAAATCAAATATATATTTTTTGATAAGTAAAAAGATTGCTAGACTATGTCAGAGAGTTAGCCACATATCAACCAAAAATTAGAAATCTGGCCATTATCATTACAATCTCCAAAAATTTGTTTAAATTCATCTATAACAATTGTCCATATGAATGCATAAGATTTTATTCAAAAACTGTAAAAAAATATTAGAATTTGTTGTTTCACAGTCCAGAAATTTAGCTGTGTTGAAAGATAGGTACAACTGGATCAAGTGTAGGCCTGCAACATGCAAAGAGTTGTTACAAAGAAAATAAATCGAGATCAAACAGATGGCCTCCTCTGCTACAGATGAATGAGGAGGAGATGAAGGGTCCAGCTGCTGTGAGTGCCAGGACATCTGGTCATTTTTCAGAGAACAATACCTCAAATTTGTTGAATGTATATCCTCTTTGTCAGGCAGAATTGGAATTCCAGATAAGGTTTTAAATTGTGGAATATAGCAACCATCTCATTCTGTATCCTGATGTGCATCATTTGTCATACCTCCAAAGTAGCTGGACATTTTGGGAACTTGTTGAATGTATATCCTCTTTGTCAGGCCGAGTTGGAATTCCAGATAAGGTTTTAAATTGTGGAATATAGCAACCATCTCATTCTGTATCCTGATGCGCATCATTCATCATACCTCCAAAGTAGCTGGACATTTTGGGACCACCAAGATCCTCCTTAACCTCCAGCAGTACGTATATTGGCCATTACATGCAAGTAGATGTCTCGAAGTTCATAAGTTACAAGTTGTGTAGTGTAAACAAACATACTAACCAGAAGTCAGGGCTATAGCAGCCACTATATATACTTATCATCCTTTGGAGAGTTTTTCCATGGACTTTGTCAGTGGTTTGCCCATGTCAAAGAAAGGGCATGACTATCTCTTTGTGGTGTTTGACTGGTTTAGCAAGATGTGCATTCTTGTTCCATGCAAAAAGGAACTCACAGGTAAGGATTCAGCTGAGTTGTTTTTCACACATGTTTGGGTTCATTTATTCTGCTCAAAAGTATTGCAACAGATAGGGATTCAAGATTTCTTGGAAAAAATTTGTGTCCTTTGTGGGAGAAGACGGATACCTGATCGAGAAGGTCCACTGCTATCCATCCCCAAGCAAATGGGCAAATGGAAGTAGTTAATAGAAAGTTGGCATAGCTGCTTAGAGATTGCAATCAAAAGCATCTTGAGACATGGGACAAGAGCATTGCATGCATACAACATTCCTGCAATCAAGAAATACATGCTTCTACAAAGTTCTCGCCATTTGAGTTATGTTTTGGCTACCTGCCTCCTAGCCCTCTGGATGTTGTTGAGGGACAGTCACATAAAGATGACGAGAATGGAAACTTAGAGGTACAAAAACCAAGACAAGTACCAGAGAAGGCATTGTTAGCACCATGCAGAGCACAAATTCTAGGTGGGTGATAAACTGTGGTTGTACTTGTGAAAAGAAAAACTCCAAGAACAAGCAAGAAAGTTGAAAACTCTAAGGTATGGTCCATTTCTCAATATGGAACACACAGGGAAAAAAATCGTCTTGATTAGCCACTGTACATGAAGATCTAATCCCATGTCTCGTTTGGGAACAGACAGGAAAGAACTATTTTAATCTTGATTTGCTACCATACATGAAGATCTATTCAGTGGTGAATGTTGAGAATCTTCATCCACTTGAGCCATCCATGATGGATGAGGAGGAAGAAACCTTGTTGCCTTCAGTTGAGGATCCTTATAGAGGTGTATTAGAAGAGTTGAAACATAATACAGTTCTCCAGAAGAAGGTAAGGCAACAAGTAGAGGGGTTCATGAAACTTTGTTGATTAGCTTTAAGAGTCAACTTCCAAGTAAAGCAGAATGTTATCCGAAAGATGATGTGGGTAAGAAATTCCCACACCTAATGAACCTTGTTAAAACAAGGTAAACCACTACAAATGTTAGCCATTCAGGAGTATGTGAATCTGATTTTTATTAATGTAATATTGAATTACCCATTAAAAGATTTATATGGAAACAAATAGAAACCAACAAACCATGATAAATAAACACATAACACCAAATGTACATGGAGAAACCCTTTCCGGAAAAAACTCCACTGTCAAAGACAAGCACAAGTATGTATTAATCAACACAAGAGTACATATGCAACATATTTTCTCCTTTCAGCATTCTGGCAGTCCTAGTATACCTGTGAGATCTCTATAAAACTTACTACTTCAACCCCTCATAAATGAAAAAATATTAATAGGCACATAAAAAAGATGGTTTTACAATACCATGGCTCAAGATAACCACATGAAAAACACCCCCAAAGACTAAAAAGGGCCAAAAAATATTGAGGGTGCAACAGCCCCGTCCCTCGACTCTCCCCGCCCCCAGGCACAGCCTTCAGCTACACTTGTCAAAGCCTTATGCTCAAAACAAAGAGAAGCAAATTGACTGGATGTGTCCACAATATCAAAGTTCACCAATATCAAGGGTTCATATGTTTGTATGAGTCAGACTTACTTCACAAGGAGATCAGAGTTCACCAATATCAGGGGTTCATATGTTTGTATATAGGTTAGTTGGCACTTTGGGATGATCAAGTGCATCGCAAGGTTGAAACAGGATAGGTGTCCAGGCATCAAAATAAAATGAATTTTGAATCATAACATTTTTGTTGGTTTCCACAGGCTGCGAAAATGCCATTGACTATGGTTTTTACATTTTGCCACATGCCGAAAGTGTCAATGCTGCAGCAATTTAAAAAACACCCCCTGCCAAAAGTGGCAATTTTGCCACAAGAAAAGAAATGTTAAGGGTTAGATTGGTGCATTTCGTCTTCCAAGCATTAGAAAGTGTATTTTTTAGCCTTGAGAGACATTGGAGGCATATAATACACTCTGGTACACAATGCACATCATGCAAGGATTATCTCTCTTGTTATCTTTATGTTATACTCAAGTTCTAGGGTTTTGTAACTGTCGAGCAGACACCATTGCCAGTTCTACAAGCTTGTAAACATTTTGAAGGCTTGGTTTGGCATGTTGTCAACTTACTGCATGTATAATTGACTGATGCATGGTGGAATGAGGGGCTAAACGCTCACTCTTGCTGGAGTTTTCACCCTTACAGGGCTTCTCCTGGGCATCTCGTGTTTACAGTCATTGTCATTAATCTTTCTTGTGTTTCTATTCCTGTTGCATGTTTCTTTAGGTATCTGCATACTGTAATTGATGGTTAGACTGTGTTGGTGGTTAAATTTCCACTTAACAGAGTTCTTGAAAGTGGTTTTGGAAGAGCTATACTAAGAAATCCATTTACTGTGACTCTACTAATATCTCATTCAGTTTATGGAATGGCTTTTGTCCTTGGTCTTAGTTTCCTCACAAGAATTTAAATTTCATTGAAGTGACTCCCTCCTAGCTATAAGAATGATGAAGGAACAATGCTTCCATGCTGGATGATTCCCTCCCTTTCCTGTTCTACACGTAGCCATGCATCTAAACTTCAAATAGCTTTTATAAGCAAGCTATGAGGAATAAGCAGCAGGATTTGGAAACTGCTTTCTGAGCCACTGAAATTACCAATTAAATTTTAATTTAGTTGTCCGATTTTATTAATTCAAATTTGGCCAGGTATAGTACTAACAGACATTCATACGCAATGTTTGTGTTTATTCCAGAAATTAATAAGTAAATGTAATACAGAATTTTACTAAAGCAATATGAAATAGAAAGAATAGCGCACCTCATTGGTACCCTCATCATCCTTATAATGTATCATGACCATTATTTGGTGCATTGCAGTTAGATCCATTCTTGCACATGCCTCACCCAACTGAGAAAGCGGTGGAAGTGGAGGAGGAGGTGGTGTTTCCTCCTTTCTTGAAATACCCATCATAACATGAGATGGTACCTAGAAAAGTACAATTTTGTTGTAAGACTACAAGAAGAAAACTCATCTTTTATAATTTCTATTTCTATTGTTAATTTACACTGGTGATTATAACTTTTTGAGATTGTGGACATGGAAAATGTAATGGCTACTAAGTAACAAGCATTCCTATGAGAACATGTAAAATTCATAGAAAATTTAGCACATTCCATAATATACTAGAAATTAGAATTAGGTATTCATATACAATTGTAGATCATTTGTAAGAATGAACAGATAGAATTTGGTCTTATCAATGCAAACTATGCAGTATGTTTCTTCTTGACATAATATCCGTATATTAAAAGACTTCTATTAAAAATGTGTATTACCAATCAACATGCCAATGTTAGATGCAAATGTCAATACTCCTTGAGGGTCTAGGCAGATGGGCAAGACCATGCTTGCTCCCTTTGTCACAAGATAAAGACCTCAGGGAAATTCAAAATTCAAACAATAGTATATAGGTAAAATGTAATGTCCCACATCAACTGAAAGGGGTTAGGTACACCAGGAAAGTCTGCTCACTAATCTGCAACTTTATATAATTCCTTTACATTTATCTTTGAAAGAAATCTGTTTACTGTTTATTTAAGACTCAACAGTAATCTTAGCTATAGTATTACTATTTCCCTTACATAATATCAGTAAAATTTTCGTATCTTCTTTTTTCTCTGTTAAATCAAATTGTTTGTTTGTGTGTGTGCGTTAAAGACTGCATAAAGCAATATTTATGTGCAGCTGAAATCAATCTAAACTTAGATAACAACTAACTCTTAGCCTTAGATTTCTGCATGTTAACAGGATTGTGAATTGCAAATTTCAAAATCTTCTCTTCTGAATATATGGTATTGTTATAATACAAATCATTTAGTTCAGGCCCATGTGAAATCTGTGATCACAAAAGAAAAGTGTTTTGCTTTAATGCAAATGAAATAAAATTGGCATTTTATTCTGGTTAAATTCTTGTTTTCATTCAACTATTTTTGAGATCAATGAACTGTTGGTGTTTCCAACTGATTCCTTGATATTCTCTAAAGATTAGCCATGTTTTATGATTAAGATCATCAAGATAGTGTCCACCGAACAGGAAATTTACTCTTATTCCCAATTTCCTCTGGACTTCAGGCTCTCCAAAACCTAGGTGGGTTCCCCTTATGGTATGACTTGAAAATATGCATTAAGACAGGAAACGACGCCTAGCAGATTATTTCTCACACATTATGATAAGGATTTGCAAATATAACTTGAATATCTCAAATATCCTTGTGAGCTTTCAGATCCTGCATGAGAAGCTATAATAATTACAAATAATTTACAATTGGCTTTTGACTTGTTATTTTGAGTATATTCTGAGACTTGGGGAAATACTTCAATCAGACTGGTGCCTAATTAGGGCTACAGAGTCAACAAATCTAGCAAATATTTCACAACAATCTAAGCACATTCAGATGGTTTATTAAATATTACTAACTTGTAAAAATGTAACCCACTAATGGCTTGCAACATGATCCTACTTAACAATCCAATTATAAAAACAACATCCTCATCATTTTCACAAAGGCATTTATTCTGCTCACTAAACAGAAAGCTATCAATGAAAACAACACAATGCAAAGAAATTGCAATGAAGTTGATTATATTATTCAAAAGAATGTTGTATTACTATGTGTAGACGATGACATGTAGAAGTGTGTATTCATATAAGCTTCAATCAGAATGTACATTGCTGCTACAAAAATATATTTACAGACCTTCAACACTATATCCAAAAACACTTTAAAGACTAAGCATCCCACCCAAAATTATATTACTCAGAATTCTTTACAAAAGAACAAGCTCCTCCTTATATAGAAAGAATAAGCATGCAAGCTCAAGGAACAAATTGACACTTGTCACATTTTACATGTGACGACCTAAAACTCTATTGAAACTGAACAAAGTAACAAACTGTTAATAGAAAAGATTCCCCTTTAGCGCAATAGATACCATAAGAAAGTTATTGAAGCCATTGAAAACATGTGACCACAAGCTGCTGATGAAGACAAAAATTGATGACTGCTGCTGACATGGCAAGATGACTCACTCGTTGTACATCTCTAGCCAAGAAGCATATATTTCCTTTGAAGGCCACTGAAATTCAAGCACCTTTGCAACGTTATTGCTATGAGTACTGTGTCTTGCATCAATAACTGCTTTGGCTTCCTTATTGAAACTATCTAAAATTGATTCCAGCTTTTTCAATTTATCCATGCCACTGTTTAGTAATACAAAATCAGGTTCTCCACTTACACATATGGAAGAGCATAAAGAAGGTAAAATAGTGTTAAAAGCACTCTTCCACTAATCAAAAGTTCTGATATCCCCATTTTGGTCTAATATCTTGGACATCAGTGCTTCAAATGTGTTCAACTTACCTTTTAATTGCAACCCCGGTTTGGTCTAGTAAGTTGAAATATCACTTAGTAAGCCAATCATTTCAAAAGTACTTGCTAGTTCTACAAGGGCATTGGGGTCATATTTGGCAAACTTATGCACATCTACCATCAATGTCATCCTTGGAATCCAAGTGTTGAAAATATTTTTCGAGCCTTCCTCATTCTACAAGTAGCTAACATATGCATTTCTCAAGTTGTTGTAACCTACGCATGCATCAGTTAACCTATGCACAATACATGATATCTTGTGTCCCAGTAGATCATCCACAAGATTGATCATCTTCTTCTTTCTCTCCTCCTCTGCCAATCTCTCTACTTCTCTGCTTCACTCTAATTTCCCCTTCAATTCCTTTATTCTTAAGAATAATGTTCCTCTATCCTCAATAGTTGGGCCATTTGACTGAGCAGTTGGTTCTGATACAATGCATTGGGGAAGAGGAAGGAGTGACTTCACCTTGTTGTATTCCTGAATCAATTTGATATGGTCTCTTTGTAGCTTATCAAAATCAGCTTGCAACTTCTTTGTTGCTGCTTCACTAAACATAGCAGCGTTGACTACTAAAGAGGCTACCTATGGGGTAGTTGTATCTGCAAGCCTTCTGACATTAAGTTTTCCAATGAGGTCACTTATGTCCTTTATTACCTGAGGCTTATTTGTTTCAGGTGCAACTGCCCATATTGCCAATGTTTCATACTTTGTGCTAAAGCCTGATCCAAAGAATAGATCATTTGCCTACTCTTCAGATGTTAGCACATCTTGATCAGTATCCTGCCTTTTTATTGTATCTAGGGCAATGGTTGAGGCAATGTCCCAGCCTGGCAACAATAGACACCCACTCTCTTGCACAATTTTCCTTCCTTCCTCAGGTGTTATGTTGTTGACATGAAAATCAACTACTACCACAACTTTCTTTGTCACTTCTTCCATTTCATGAGATGAAGCCTCTCCCTATGCCCTATTCATTTTTAAAAGAATTGCTCCATTTATTCTTCATCAAGAAATCCTTAAATTCTTTAGATTTCACAAATTGATCATCTGATAAAAACTTTATACAAGCATGGGCTCTGACGTCATTGACTACATCTCCACATGTCCTGAGATCAATGATCATCCTATCTTGTGGTACATCATCAATCTAAATCCTTGGTGGAGAGGGAAAGACCTAATTTACCTCATTTGGGTTTGGTGTATTCTCTCCCACCTCTTTTGTGTTTGTATAATATATTGAATAATCAACCAACGGTTTAACACCACTTGGTTTCTTTGGAGGTGCTATCGAAGGAGCACTTGATGTTGTTGGCAACTCAAGTTTTTGCACAGGCTGCTCAACCTCCTCTTCTCCTTGTTGCTCTTTTGCTCGAATTTTCCTTTGAACTAATGTAGGATTCATAGGGGCCAAAGTAGCATAGTTTGTATCCTAATGATAGGATCTGTAATTTCTTTATATGCTCCTTGATAACCAGGATCAGCATTTTTCCTTTGCTCCTCTCCCTTAATAATTGTGCACCATTTTGCTTTTCTTACTTTTAGTTCTTCATCAAAGATGTGATTCCTTATTACATCTTCCATTTTGTTAAATTGATGATAGAAGCTAGATCTCCTTAACCCCAACCTGATCTAGTCAATAAAACGCTTAGGGTCACAATTCCTAGGTGCATCCACCTTCATTTTGTATGCCTGCAGCAGAGGGTATAACAAATCCAATCCTTCTTTGGCTATGATTAAAAATTCAGAAAAAAGTAATCTAGACTGGCAAGAAAGAACCTTTCTTATGCATTCACAGATGAAACTTATCTGTTTCATTTAGTTGCAATAAAATTTCTAAAAATGCAACTCTATCAAGTACATTCCTAGGCAACATATGTGGTTGTATCAAGGCAACATAAATCCTTATGACTGTAGTGTTGATGTGGAGAAACCAATCCCCCCAATTGTGATCTATCCTTGTCTCAAACATTCTATCCTTTGGCCTCAAGAAATTCATCACCTTCTCAAATAGTTTGCTGGTTGGGAATCCTAAATTTCTCAATACTACCTACACAAAGCATTCTTCAAACACTACATAATTTGAGATTTGGCAATGCATATCCCAAATGTGATTCCACCCCTAAATTGGTAATGGAACCCCCTGAGCATCATGAAATTTCAATTGCATTGGAGAACTCAATATTTTCCTTCCACTATATAAGAGGAGATGACATAATAGTGAATAACATTTGAACTGTATTATTCTGTCATCACCCTTTATGGCCACTAAATCTATGTGGATTTCATCAACACAGTAAATGTAGCATAATCAAAGCTCCTATTTAAATCTCTATGCTACACATGCTGCCATCATCATTATGTGCAGTTGCATTTGTGACTTGACCTCAACTCCCAAAACTTGACGCAAAGCGTAACAAGTATTGATGAAAAATCCTCAAAAAGGTCCACATCAAATGGCTCCACTTCATCCTTAGCAAATTTAACCAGTCTTTTGTCTTGATTCCTTTTTCTTGTGGTGTGGCAACCATAGAACTTTATAATTGTGCTTGTCTTTATTGTATTCTCTGCATAAGGAATCAAAATCAATGGGGCAGTTGCAGCTATGCTTAGGTTGAAAAAACCTCACATATGTATGCCCTACTTAGCCTCATCAGAAGACCACCTTTGTCATTTATAATTGTCCTTGATTTTGCACCATATATCTTTGCTATGGCTCTAACCAGGTCCACATTGATGAAAACATTGGGGACTACCAACCTCCAAACATCCAAACTCCAAATATTTGAAATAGGTCAGGCAGCATTACTCCTTCTGTAACAATAGTTGAATAAGTCCCACCCTTCTGCAGGAATAGTTGTATCTCTTATGCCTTCTGCTCTGTCAATTAATCTATCAAACAAGACTCCAAACCCCTGGGCATGCTTTGCCCTCTTCGAGAAACCTTGAAGTTGGGTTAGAATGTCCTCTTCTAACCCTCATTTCATTTTTACAGGTTGGGAGGATGTTTGACTCATCTTAGGGTTTCTATAACAACTAGGGTTTTCTAAACTTGAACTGTACTGTCCCCTTATTAAAATTAGGCTAGCTTGACTTCCTCCAGCCACGGATCTGCTATTTATTTCTTTATTCACTGATTTTAGATGCTGCAACTTATATCTTTTCTCATAAATCTGCTCATGCTTGATACACCTAAATTTTCCTTTAATTACATCTCCTCAAAATCTGCTCAAAATCCTACGATATTATCTTTTATTCCCGCTCAAGTTATCTCCTTTATACCACATGTATTTCTTTTCAAAAGAGTGCAACCCTTCACAAAAGGTGATTGGCATTATTTATATTAACTTAAATATGTATTAAGGGAGGTGATTAAGAGGAGTCGGTCTTAAACAAAACAGCCTACAGCCTTTGGAAATTAAAGTATGACCTTCACAAACTAGATTGCTTCTTTTGCTGTATTATCAATCGAAGCCTTTATAATTTCTTCTAATAATCATTGCTCTTTATGACTATTTTTATAATTGTATTTGCTGCAATGTATATATAAATTATTTTACATATTTTATATTAATAATATATTATATATTTCTTATTCAATTATTATATTTATAAACTGAATTTATTGTTAATATTTATAATATTATATTATAATGATTACAATTATTAAATGGTTAATATTTATATTTATATTTTAGTATTTATAATGTTATTTATTGTCTTTCAATGCTCTATATTTTAGTGTTACAATTTCGGGGACATGACACGAACACAATTTAAAGTTTTGCTACTCAACAAGTAATTTGCATGTACTACTAAGCCCTAGCAACTGAATTCTCCACAATTAAAGAAATTTTGAGGTGTCCAGTGGAAAATTGGGCTTACCCATTCTTTGCATTTTGAAACCCTAGATTGCTACTGCAACTTCTAAAATAGTATCGATTGCTCCAATTCTCTTCACACACTGCTCTCTTGGTCATTTGTCACAATGAAATCGTTTATCTTCAACTCAAAATCTTTATCAATGAGGTAGAGAGTTGTCACTTGTTCTAGTAATGGTAGATACAAGCAAACAAAGAGTTCACAACTAACCATTTTTAAATTTTGAAATTGGATTGTAGATCTCAATTGGCGCAAGACGATCAACAATCATTACAGCCTCAATATTTTATCACAAAAAAAATTGAAAATTTTATTGACCAAATTGCGATGAACTGAAAGAACGCGACTCAATGAGAGTTTGCCACCTATAAAAGAAGACTACAAGTCATGGGGAACGCCCCCCTGTAATGTCCCCTCCTAGCCTCTAAGCAGTGCTTATGACCTTTAGCCTATTCCAAAGTTCCTGTAGGCTAAACAGTTCTTATGTTGGGTTTTTGGACTTCAAAAGGACTTTCTATTTTTAGCAAGAGACCAATCCAGTGCTTGTTGTTCACAGTAAGCCCTTTGGCATATCTATCATCTTTCCAGCTTGAGTCTTTGGTGTCTTTACTATTTTTAGTACTTACTAAAAATAGTAAGTCTATTTGTGGAAAGCTAGACCTAGTCGGGCTACCTTCAACAACATTATTTCAATTGGAGAGTTGGGTTGCTAAGGTTGGATTATTTTAATAACTCTATTTCCTCTCTGAAAATGAATTAAATAAAGTTACTTTATATTTTTAAGTTGAGGGTCGGAGGGGACATATGTTGTATCTTGGCGCCTAATGTATTGACTTTAAGTTGTTTTAAAGCATCATAATCGTTTTAGAAGGCTGAATAAGAGGGGGATGCCCAAGGCTAAGTATGAGTTAAAAATTAAAAATTAAACAAAAGCAAATGTTAAGGGGGCGTTCTATTTAGAAGGGGTTTAGGGCTTTGGCTATGCTGGTCGCCCTAATTTGTTGTTGAGACTTTATATTCTCATTTTGAAGCCTCTTTTCATTGTGTTGAAATGGTTGCACAAAGAGATGCTGCTGGTTTTACACCAGAGGTCTGAAAAACTGGTGTTGAGGACGAACCCTTGGCATTGAGGAGCTGGTTTCGGTAGTACAATATCTACCCTAGCTGGTGGAGGCGTGGTTCCATCCAAGGAACACATTCTGAGCTTCATTGTCGCAGTTTCAGTCAAGCATGATGAAGATATTTGAGTATTTTTTATGTGTGATCAATTGGGTTTTGGTTTGTGATAGCATAGATACATTTTGGTGTGATTTTCAAATTGGAGGTGTTTTGAGTGATTTCTGGGCTTTTTGGTGACTGGGTCTGAGCATGGTATTTTGCACATTTCTCCAATGGCTTAAGATCTCTTAGTGGGTATTGTTTCCTTTGATGCTCCTATCCTAGGTGCCACCAAGCATATATTTTGTGGAATTTTTGGAGCAAACAATGATTTTTAGGACCAGATCGCCCTGCTGCTGCTAGCGCCTCATTTGAGTGTTTTCTCCTAGTTCTGATTGGCCCTGTGAGGGGTAGTATCTGCCATTTCTGGAAGCTGATAGAGGGGTGTTTGGCGTTACATAGCATGGGGTTTGGAGGCCTAACTCATTGGTGGTGAACGTGCCAAAGTTGAAGTTCATAATCTGCTGTTTGGTGCTCATTTACAGGTCTGATTGCTTATTTTCTGAGTTTGAAAATTGTATCACAAAGGACTGTAATTTTCTGTTACTGAAATCTGATTAAAGGAAGCTTTGAAAGTTCATTTGCTAGTGTGTTTTCTTCTTCTATTTTCTGTACTTCGCATTACTTACTTTATGCAAGTTCAAAACATGAATGGCACATGAAACTCAATGCAAAAACACTCTCAAACAAACACAATCAACAATCAGAAAACTCAAAAAAAATCAGGGGTCTTACATTACACCCACATACATCACCAAGCCTTCGGACGAGCATGCCAAGTTGTCACACTATTGAACAATGAAGGACACATGTCAACAACCCGCATGAGTGCATCTTCAGATGGCTCTCGCTTTAAGAACCTACGATGTGAAGAAACATTGCAATGGAATAAAGGTACAACATGTGGCTTCCACTCACCCGATTACATGTTCACCAAGACTATGAAATAACTCAAGCCCACTTCACGTCATTTTCACATGTTGTGAAAGCGCGCAATCCCAACTTTGAAAGGCTCAAGGATTTCTAACTTGCAATGAATTGAGAGGACATGATGCAATGAGAATTTGCCATGTGGATGCCAGCTAGGATGACAGTAGGGACCACTCTTAAAGGCACAAATAGAAAACAACTTAAGAAATATTAAACGCACAAGTTTAATTGACTAAACGGTTGCTAGGATGAAGGGGACAGTTATTAAATGACAATGAAGACTTGAAGAAAAATCTTAAAGGCTAGCTATGAGCTAAGCAAGTCACCACAAAATTAGAAAATAAAGTTATAGACTATGCAAGGGTTTAGGGTTATAGCTTGGATGGCTAACATTTCAGAACATGCATTAAAACCCCTAGAATTTTTACTAGTTTCAACAGAACCTTTTGATTTGGAAGGAGATTTGGAACACCACTAATTGAAGAATTTTAATGTAATTGGTCTGAAACATCCATATCTAGCAAGAAAATATGTTACATAAATTGGACCCCTTGCTATCTATAAGTTCTTAAGTTAAATCTATTTTTGAAAAGCAACATTGATCTTAAATTTGATTTTGTATTGCTTTTTACTAGATAATCTTAACTTTATAAAGACTTTCTTGCTAAGCAATACTTTATTATTGTCTAGTAGGTTGTTGCATTTTACAAGACATGATGTTCATGCATTACTTACGCATTTGTGGCCTAAACATTTTAGTTTCCATTTAAGCCCTCTTCTCTTGAGCTTCAACTAGATTATAAATTAATCATCAACTTTCTGAATGGATTCAGAGACAAATGTATTTTAAATAGGATCTCCCAATAACACCCCTTCCTTAGGTTATTCTGGCAGATAATCTTCGCCAAATCTTCAAGCAAACAAGTTTTAAGAATCAAAGCAATGGAATCGACCTCCCAAAATGGATAGAAAATGTGAACATTAGTGTGAATTATATACTTTAAATTCATTTAAATTGCGTGGAACGTAGTATCACATTGTGTGACGTGCCACTATGCCAAAATATCGGCCTAGTGGTGAGGACGAGCACCAAGCGTATTAAGGGAGGGGTTTTTTCCTTCAGAGAATCCATGATGTAGCATGCAACGAACATGGGGAGGCCCCACCGTTTGGATCAAGTGCATGCCTGTCGACATGACGATAGAATGTCTATCGAGGCTACCCACCATGCTTTGTAGGGCTCAATCTCGAGACCTCGGCTATGATACCACTATGATGTGCCACTACGCCAAGAGATTGGCCTAGTGGTGAGGATGAGCACCAAAGGTGTTAAGGGAAGGGCTTTCATCCTCCAAAGAATCCACAATGTAGCACACAATAGACACTTGGAGGCCCCACCATTTAGATTAGGTGCATCCCTGTCAACACAGTAGAGAAATTACAGTGATCTACGAACATCACCCTAAAACTCTTTACAATCACCATCTTGAAGTTAGTATAGCATCATATACATGGAAACTTCTTGATTAATGCTTATTCAACCAAAGCCATAGTAAGATGTTCAAGAGGATAAACTACCAAAAACAATGGAAAGTTGATCTACACAATTGGGGAAGCATCTTGTCCAAGGCGATGAGGCATGTAAATTTTCCTTTTTTTCTATTTTACAAGCATTTGAACCTTGTGAATATGGTAAGTCAAAGAAAATTTTAAATGCGAAGCTGCCATGAAGGTAAAATATGAGACCTTGATGCAAAATAGGAGTTGAGCTATCTAAATTATCACAAGGGAAGAAGCCCATTGGTTGTAATTGGGTTTCCAAGGTTAAATATAAATCAGATGGCTCTTTGGACAAGTACAAAGCTTAACTTGTCACTAAGGATGTCACAATAAGAAGGGGAAGGGGTAGACTATGAGGAAACCTTTGCCCTACAAAATTGGTAACCTTTTGGCTAGTTATCTCAATTTCTTCTTGATATGAAACTTTGAATAGAAGGTATACAATATGGATGTTAAAAGTGCCATCCTCAATGGAGATTTCACAAAGGTCTACATGGTTCACCACAAGGATTTGAGGTTCCTAGAAAGGGACATTGGTTTATAGGTTGGTTAAGTCTTTGTATGAACTTAAGTAGGCTCCTAGAGCCTTGGTATTTTAAAATTGTTCAACATCTTAAGAGATTTGAGATTTATACGAAGTTAAATTGATCCCAATCTCTACATCACCATCAACTGTGATGATATAATGATCTTTATTGTCTAAGTCAACGATATTTCAATTTCATGTTATCTTGATTGTCTATGTCAATAATAATCGTCATCACTAGGAGCAAGGCAATATATTCAATAGGTCAAAGTTGATAATTGTACTCTTTTATGACAGATCTTGACCATTTACATTATTGCTTAGGTGTAAAATTTCAGCAACTTGATCATGTTATTTTTTTCTCACAAACTAAGCATGACAAAGCACTTATAGAAAATTTGAAGATAATGGAGTGTAATCCAAAATCTACAAAGCACTCCTAAAAAGAATTCAAGACAATGGGAGTGTAATCCAAAATCTACAAAGCACTCCTTAAAAAATTCAAGATGAAAAGTGTAATCCAACATCTACAACTGTGGAAGTTGGAATTAAACTCGAATTACTGATTCATCATAGATCACCAAATCCATGTATCGTCAACAGGTAGGTAGTTTGATTTATCTTACTACCACTTGACAAGAACATTGGCAGGTTGTCTTTCTCTTACGTTTTGTAGTGAGTTGTCTTTCACACTTCATGTCTAAACCACAAGAACACTGGCAACTTGCAAAGCAAAAGCTTCAATACTTTTACGTTTTTGCTCTTGGATCTTAAGTAGTTTCTTGGTACAGGAAACTACCACATATAAGTGTTTTATCTTCCAGAGTCACAGAAGCAGAATACAGGGCAGCTATTAGTATAGGTTGTGAGTAGTGTGGTTGTGATGAATATTGGTCAATCTCAAACTTGACCATACAACACCAACCTCAATTTCTTGTGACAATCAAAGTGTGCTCAAGATGGTGAAGAATATAGTCTATCATGTCAAAACCAAGCATTTTGATGTTCAATACCATTACATCTGCCACTTGGTAAATAAAGACATTGTCTATCTTTATCAGTCTCCTACAATGAGCAGATTACAGACACAATAACTAAAACTCTTGGAAGAGATAAATTTGTAAATTTGTCAATTTTAGAGATGAACTTGCGATTTTAGTCGGTTTAGTCGTTAAGTCTCCACATAAACTAGCTCCTTAATCTCATTTGACTCTCTCCAAGCACATTATGCGACTCGATTTCTGTAAATTCATCCACTTGGTGTGATCCATCTACCACATGCCTATCATTAATCTAAAGATCTACTTTTGAAGATGTGTCGTCTATACCATTAAGAGGCTCACACTTATCATGCATTATAAAGTATACAAACATAGGTCCTGAAGATTAGGAGGTCAGCTCAATAGGATCTGCCATACATTGGACTTGCTTTCCAAGAAATCCTCCTATACATTCCAATCCCTCAAGTGTCCCCCATAAAACACTATTTTGGATTTATGATCTCACTTGGCTCCAAAAGCATATCATGGAAAGATGTATCATTGGATTCCTAACAACCACCCTAATTGGAACAATCATTTAAGGCAGTACCATCAAATTAAAATGCCTATAAAGTTCCATCATTTTAATCTGACGAATGGTCACTACTTTCCGTATGAGTGTCCACCTAAGTCGATCCTCCTTCACTCTTTGTCACTAAATCATGTGCAAAATTGTCTGATGAATTGTTCGTAAGATAAGAACTTAAATGCCTGTGAATACTAAATTTCAATGCACAATTGGGATGATACTCAAACTCCGAGTGTCCCAAGTATCACCCACAACTAGTGACCTGGGAGTTTCAAAGTGTCCAAGCTAGGCATTAGGATCTCTAGTCTCGAGTGCTAGTTATTTGTAGTAGCAGCATTAAGTAGGACCCTCTCTTTATTCATTTTAGTCAATTTGTGTCTATATTCTTAAAGTGGAACCATAGCATTGCCAATTAGTAGAAGCCATCAATAATGCATTCAATGGGCTCAAAAATATAAGTTCAACAAGCATACTAGAGTTCAAACTATCACATTACCAGGCACAAAATATTGATTTTTCAATTCCCATACAAGTTCAAATTGTCTCCTGAGCCATCCAATCAAACTGTTACAGGTAGGATACAATGCTGAGATACCCGTTGTACTTTATTTGGTGCTGAATTTTTTCAGGAAATATTGAATAGATGGGTTAGAATTTGTTCAGGAAATATTGGATAGGTGGGTTATAAACTGTTCCAGAATAGATTGACATGAAAAACAAACCCGTGTTGAATGGGAATTTGTCTTCTATTTAAATATTTCATTTGACTTCATTGTACTTTGGTGGCTTCCTAACAATCCTAATTACCTTAATTAAGAGTAAACAATTCTATATGATCTTTTGTGAACCAAAAAGCCAACTGAAATGGTCTCTTAGAATATTTTCACCCTTGATGAGGACAAATAGTGTTAAACATTGTAAATATTTTTCCTTGGGATTTGGTTCTGGAATCCAAAAAGGTCATTACCTCTCCAAGTGCAAATGTGGCCTTGAAAGTTATGATGAGAATGAAATATTTTTACTAAATATCATTTGAAATTCAGGATCAGTAAACCATGGTAGCCATAGTTTAAAAAGTTGCCAAAAATGCAGCAGAGAGCCCTTCTGTTCATTAAGATATTTTGCAATTTTTTCTCTAGATGACCGATCATATGTCTAGATGCAAAACATTGACATTCTTAGTATCATTTTAACACGATCTTTCCAAAACCTTGGTTATAAAATAAAGCTTTAAAACACTAGAAGAATAAACTAATATATAAAACAAGCTAAATTCAACTACAAATTGAAATCCACATCCTTACCCAGCCAAAACAAACCTTCCTATACTAACCATAGTAGAATTTTTTGGGCATCGTTATACAATCATCCCTCCAACTTAACATATCTATGCCTGAGCCAATTGTCTCCATAAGTCTTTACAGGTGTACATGAAAGGGCAACTTATAACAGAAATACAAGATGAGAGACCTTGCTTCTAGATAGCTTGAAATAATCACCTCCATATGGGATTTACTATTTGGTTTCATGCTTTAGACATATCATTGGTTCGTAAGCAAATATAGATTAGCTAAAACTAACTTTACTGATGATCCACATGTAATACACAAATAAGAAAATCATCAAGCTTTTCTATTTTTGGGAAGGTAAATTTGCAAAAGTTTTGGTTAGGAAAATTTCAGGTTTACTATGGTACCTTTTTCTAACCCTCAAATTGGAAAGTTATACCTTTATACTTGGATACATGTTAGTTTGGAGTAGAGTTTCTAGGTTGTCCTGAGACTGCAAACTCTTTCTTTCTTTTAGTTGGTAATAGGAAAGTTGATCTTTGAAGGCCTCTGAAAAATAATTCTGTAATTCAAACTTTCATCTGGTTACGCAGATGAATAAGAAATTCAAGCTTGTGCTAAGTTTTGTCTATTGGTGTTCGGATGGAGACTACTAGGGGCCCATATTACATGTACTTGCTTTCCTCTTTTGGGTAGGGAAGGGAATACTTTTGATATCACAAGGTGAGCTTCTATTTTCTTTTGAAATATGACTTTAACTTTGCATAATATGTTTGTCTGTCCACAAGATATTCCAAGAGCTTTCATAGGCAATCCCTATAACTTAAACATGTCATATTTGCATCCAAAGAATCTTTTAAGGAACTACAGTACCCCACCTAGATCCTCTCGTAACATCCATAATCAGCAAACTGAGGGGTGGAGAGAACAAGCAATGTGTGCATGTCTGATTGGCATGGATTGTGAGCAAGGGGAAAACATGGACACTTTACATCAAAGTATTAAACCCACCATGTTTGGAGATAGAATAAGGGGGTACTTTCCAATTTAATCAACTTATGTGTAGGTTGTATAATACTTCCTCTATACCTTCATATAAGGGAAACATAACCAGTAGACAGATTATTATTAATCCCAAATAAACACAGAAAATATATCTGGTATTTTGAATTGGCTTATACATTGTAGAATTTTTTACTAATCATCAAATAATCCTAAAAAAGTAAGACAATGAATTGAAGAAGGAAAAATGCAATGGTTAAAGTGATTGTTGCCAACATTGACAATATCATCAAACATATCTAGGAAGCACTTTCTGCCCGTCATGCAGTAGTTCATGTACACAGATCAAGCTAAAACACACTTACCTCTGTTCTTTGCTGCAGTAGCGCCAATGATGTCACAAGTGTCTTTGGATTAGGCCTTTCCCGTGGTTCAAATTGTAAGCAACGTGAAGCAATACGCACAAGCTCAGTTCCATCCTCTGGCGAAAATTTCCCTTCTAAGTGGGAATCCATTAATAATGGCATATTCTTCCCCCTTATCAAATCAAGAGCCTAAAATGCATACACAAAGCGAAAGCATATCAAAAACGAATAGTTGCTATTGGTGTTCATCAATTCTTGCTAGAAGAAAGAAAGCAACATAACTGAATCCAAATGGGATTGAAAATGAATTCATGTTGCACATGGTATTTCATTATGCTGTAAAATAATGCATCTACTTTAGGGAAAACTCCCAAAAGGATATTATTTGATCTTGATATGAAGACAACAGTCACCAGGAATAAAGCTTTAAATGTCAAGCAAATGCCCAAAAAATTACCCTTGAAGAACAGAGAAATAATGTCAAGTTGGCACAGGATTTACATAATTAGCCTACTATAAGATATTAGACTTCGCATTCAATGTATAATTATAAGTTTAATCAATCGTCAACTAATTGATGTAGCAGAACATTTAAAAATAAGCAACCACAAAAACATCAAACATCACCTCTGTCCTAATAATGGATCATGTAATGTGACTTAAATGTTGATATAAGCTATTTCTCTCACAGTTCTGCCAGAAGAATTTTTCCATTATTATGGACAATGGAAGCTTGAAAAAAATCTAATCAAGCATCCATTTTTCCAACAAGTTAAAAATGATCTTTAGAATCTCAAAAACATTCGAAACAGCCAAGCTTGGTTTGACTGACAGATATCTTCAAATGTGGCTAGTGTAGTAGTTTTTACTTTGTGCCATTAGGGGTACAGAATTGCTGGCACAACTTAACTCACTCCACACAATTAATACTCTGCAAAATACAGAACTTATCTTTGGGTGTCTATTGTATGAAACAAATGAAAGGCCCATGACATGAGATACCTTACCCTTCCACAAACAATGCAATTATTGTTCACAACATTAGATTAGCAGCTCGAGATATAACTTTTTATCACACTGATTACAGTACATACTCACATTTCACATGATAAAATGGCCTGTAACACTTGATCATATGTAATTGCAAATTTATAGAAAAGAAAGCAAGAAAGAAATTATGTTAATGTCCATGAATAACCAAGATATGTCAATAGGACTCAGAAAATAAATTCAGTTATAATAATATAACATAAAAGTACTAGGGTAGAAAGACCATAGGATGGGAAAAGTTACTATACAAAATTTGCAACGAAAGGCAAACAAAGCAATTGTTAAAATCCTGAGGCAATCATTCACATGCTCTCTTGTAGATGCTCAATCAATAAATTAAGAACACTATTCCAATGAAGTTCATTTATACACTTGACTGCCTCTATGGTTGGCATCTAGAGTTTTCCCCTTTTGTTACACACTCGATCACCTCTATGGTTGGGGTCAAGTTGGAGAGGTTTTCCCTCTCCTCAAAAAGGGATTGAACAACAGTAAAGGCCAGATCAGCAAATGCGAGAGGACTCCTCCACTCACACATGAGGAGACACAAAGCAAATCATTTATGCACTCTACCTCATATTGCACAAGCGAGGAGGTTGGGGACTCAACACTAGAACAAATAATAAATAGAGAATATCAAAAATGATTTTATTCACTACATAATCGAAGAACAACTTGATAGTGGTACTAAACTTGTAAATTATCTTTGACAGTTTTAGGGGTCTTCAAATTTTTCAAAAAAATATTTTAAAAACTCTTATTCAGAACACATTAACATAAGTACTAGGATAGAAAGACCCTTGAGAAAAGTAACTAAATACAAATTGTGACAAGAGGCAAACAAAGCAAGTGGTAATACCCTAAGGTGTTGTTAATGCACTCTCCCTCATTAGCACTCAATCAATAGATCAAGAATCATCTCTCATTCATCAAGTGCCTCAAGGCACTCTCCCAATGAAATTTAATTATGCGCATGACCACCTCTAGGGTTGGGGTCAAGCAAGGAGAGGTTTTCCCTCTCTTAACAAAGGGTTTAAAAAACAAAGAGGACTCCCTGCTTGACCAAGAGGAGAGGTGATGCAGGTCATTTATGCACTCAGCCTGATATGCCAAGGAGGGCAAGGAGGTTAAGGGGCCTGCCATTGGTATAACTGTACAAGCATTCATAAGGAATATCAAAAATGACTTAAATACAAGTACATAATTGGAGAACAAGTTGATAGTATCACAAAAATTGTCAATTCATAAGTGATCCAATTAGTTATCAGTTTTAGGGGTCTGCAAATTTTCCAAAAAGTATACTTCAAAACCATTTAATTTTTAAGAAGTTGCATATTGTCAGGAAACAAACCTATCAGCTAGAGGTCGACAATTTTGAAGAGCTCTTTTGCACTTTCATTTAAGAATTCTCGCCAGCAATTTTGAGACAATTTTTTGAAAAACACCAATGAGGTGATGTTCAAATAGAGCAAACAAGTGAATAATCCTTCCAAAACAATCACCAAGAATTTAACTGTAGGGCACTGAAGAGTTCTTTGAGGCAACCTTGGAGGGTGATTGAAAACAGACTCAAAACCATCATTCTAACAGGAAATTTTTAACCTTGCGTTATCTTTCATACATTAGAATCTCTATTATGTCTCATTTTATAATTTTGCAAAATAAAAAAAATTCACTGTTCTTGCCTTAGGTGTGCTCTGTTTTTTCTACCAACATGCCACAAAAAACAGATGTATTCCATGCACATAGGAAGCCCTTTGAGGAGCAACCAAATGAATTTCAATGGACATAATTGCCTAAAAATATTCCCAGCAAAGGCTGCTGCTGAAGCAATTCCCAAGTAAAAATTAGAAATTGAGGGCCAACCCCCCTCTAAACAAAATTACGGTAAGGTGTGTAGCCAGAATCAGTAATCTTCCACAGGGGCAACTCAAAACTTAAAAGGTCTCAACTTCTACCTATCTGAGTATGCCCTTTGCAGCCCTTTGCACAGAATCCATATTCTTTGTGCCAATAGCATAACCTATGTCATGACTTTACGTCCAAGATGAGAAAAATGGCTGCCCTAACTGTCTTCACAAATTGAAAGAATTAAAATCATGGGAAAAGAATGGCAACACAATTATGTCAGATGGATGAATTCATGAGAAAGGTTAAAGCATGCTAATAAAAAATTAATTTCTTGCCCTAAAGGAAAAATAATTAAATTAAGTCCATAGATACATCTGCTCAATTTAAGAATACTTCATTCTGTATTCTGTACTGTGGGAGTTTGGCATTGGAATAGGTTTGAGGGATATCCTGTAAGTTGTAACTAAGAAATGGCAATACTGCCAATTCTATAGTAGGTGCTAAAATGCTAATTAAACACTCCCTATTTTATGTTGGTCTCCATGTGCATCCCATCACGTACATCTGATATTCAAAAATACACATAAGTTAGAGATTATGAAGGAAACTGCCGAGATGAATAAGAGCATAAGAAAAAGCATTTATTATCACGATTAAATACACAGATTTGTGAAGATATAGATCAACATCTAAGAGCTCTTTCATATTACCGTTACTCATTTCCTATGGACATTATTTTTTAATACCCTATATTTAGTCACATGAGGGGTTCAAAAGAATGTTTCTGAGAAGCAGAATCCTTCTCCATTGATCAGAAAAGCAGAAAGGGTTGTCATTACCATATTTATTTACAAAGATTCTTTTGGGCAATTGGTAAGGTAGATATATTGTATGATTGAAAATTCAATTATATTTCTTGAATTAGTTGATCAAGAAAGCGATCTATGTAAAGATCATGGATAGGGTCAAGGAATGCATCAAAATATTGCAAGGCATGGAATGAGGAAGAAAAGTTCATAATAGTATGGAATGTAGATAATGATTCATGTAACAACATGGCATACCATTAACTTCATGCAGAAAGGACTTCCTCAATCTTGCATTATTTCACTCTTGATGGATTTTGGTACCATTGTGAGTTTAACGACTGCACTTTTTGCCTCCATGGAGAGGATGGTGCGGGATCAAAGCACACGAGCTCTCATACATGTTAATTTGGACTTACACAAGATTGCTATCCTTTGACATGCAGTCTAGAGAAGAACTATGGCGTAGCCAAGTAACCAATATTATTTCAAGCTCTTAGATTCTTCATTAGTATTTAAAGTTTTATTTTAGAAATTTTTTTCTTTGCTTTTTCAAATGTTTCCCCAGTTTCTAAGAGAGTGGGACTTGGTGACATATGGATGCATTTATGAAACAAGAAAATTGTCAAGCAGAGGGAGACCTAGCGGACTGCAACATATAGACACACACACACACATACATGTTCATGTATATTATATATGGGTACATGTAAATATGTATGTGTGTGTACACACATACGTACATACGTATATACATGTAGCTTTTCAATTGTATACGTAAACTATTTAGAGAGCTTAAGTTCAAATAATATTAAATATATGTGGCATTGAATACTTAACAATAAAAAGAACATACAACCTTGACAATTGAAAATCAAACTGGAATGTTGAGAAATACTGAAATACAAATGGAAAATGATAACCATGAATATCTGATTGCTATATTGTCAATGATCATAAAAATCACTGTTTGAAAATCCCTTCTTGTTTTTTAAGTTGTAAGAACATACTTTTTTCTTCTTTTCTACAAAACTATTTAATGGGGGGAATATCGAGGCAACCCCAAAATGTTTCAGCAGATGGGGGATATCCCTAGATGTCCCACAAACGTCAAAGTGCTCCCGTGTACCCTCCTTAAAACAGAAAATGCTCATAGGATGCAAAAACATCAGAAATGTCCCCAGGATCTGAGGAAAAATGAGGGTGTCCCTGCAATCTCAAAGTGTCTAGGGCGACCCCATAGGGAATCAGACACATCCACATGAGACACAGGTCTTTTTTCTTTATTTTCCTTTGTAGATTTGTGGTGGGATAACTACAGTGGAAACACACAAACTCTTTTGTGGTTTTGTCATTTAAGTGTTAAGTTACACTTGCAGTTCTTCAGGTTGTAAGTTCAAAGTTTAACTTTAGTATATTTAAAATATTATACTCAAAGAAGAATAAACTTTGGAATGTGAATGATGAATAATATACCATTTTCTTACTGCAGCTTTGGGTTGCAATGGAGCAGCTGTAGAAGGTAATAGTGAAGATTGTTTTTAACCTCATGACCATGCCAAACACTAATTTGGCATAAGCAACCCCACCTTATGAATGCCCACAAGAGGATTCCTTTCCCTTTTTTTAATATATTGTTCAAAATTTATACCCCATCATGATCAAGTTCAGGAATAAAAAAACCTTGATTTAGAGGCAATATTCTTGGACGAAGTGGACACTATTTCTGCTTGGATGAGATAGATCAATAGCCAAGTTATGAAAGAACCACATGCTAGGCTAGATGAAAAGTAAGATGGAGACATCTGCAGGAATATGTACTATCAAACACAATAATACCACCACCACAATAATAGACCCACCAAAATCATGTCATGCCACAACTGGGACCCACCATAGCATTATGTCAAGTACACAAAATCAATATCACAAGAATGAGAGAATGTGTTAAAATTGGTCTTTCCTTTATAATGTGTGTAGCACATACAATGATCTGCTACAAGAATTTATGCAAGCATGGATCCACAAGTTTGGCACCTTTCAATCATGTATATAAAGGGTCTTTCAGATGCTTCATATTTCTTTGTGAGGTCTCCTCCTTGCACTTCTATCTATACTTGTACTAGTTTGTGAGTTAGCCTTTTTGGGTTAATCTCAGTTTGTCTAATTCTTTGTTTTCCTGCTTTTCTTGCTTTATTGTATTTGCTTCAAGTCTAGAACTCATTTTGCCAAAGTTCTTTGTTATTATACCTGATATACGGTTCAGTCCCTTTGACCTATTCTTGGTCACTCATGGACTTTATATAATTTATTTCCTTCTTTCTTTCCTTTTTTCCTTCTAAGAGAATCCTCTAAACCTTCATTTCCTTTGTCTCATTGCCATATGTATTGCTATATTTTGTGATGCTGACACACCATTTTGTTTTTACTGAAATGGTGACAAGAGAGAGCCAAAGGTTCAAACTTGGAAATTTTCCATTCATCAACAACACATAACTAATACATTGCAATGGCTTTATAAAGCCTTCCAACTTATTAACTACCCAAACCACTAACTGCCAACTAACTCATAACTAACATATAATAAATTAACATGTTAATTTATTATTTATTTTGTTATTCTATGTCATGCACTTAACACCCCCCTTTAGTGCCAACATAGGGACTTTATTGTGGTGTTGCAATATCAACAATTGGCTTGTCTCATATTTTACCCTCTTCAATGAATTTTTTCTTTGGATGTCGGTTTCTACCAACAACGCATCCAATTAGAATGTGCAACTGAAAAATGACCTAAGTTACCGGTTCCAGTTCGGATTCGGGTTTGGGTTCAGGGGTTCGATTCACAGGTTTGAGCGAAAAATTTTTGGGGGTTGGGTTTGTTAATACAAAAACATATAAAAATCAGAAATATATACATATTTGCAGCAGTAAATAAGTTCAAAATACACCACCATATTAATAGTCAAATAACATGGCAAAAATACACCACCACTTTCATAGTCAAATAATAAAATATTAGTGATAATCAACTGTCATGATATAAATTAAAGTTCAAACATAATAATGTCAAGTGTTTACAATCAGCCATCATTGATCAGTGATCAATCATATGGGTCATCAAAAATATCATCATCAACATCCATATTAGATGCTACATGTTGTGGTAAATTAGAAGTAGAACCACAAATAGCGTCAGTGGCACTCGCACAAGCATTGCCACTAGCGCTGATACTAGCAATCTCATGCTCACTAGCTGCCTCAGGCTCATAGTCATCATCAATATCAAGTGCAGCTAAGTGGCTTGTGGAAGCATCCAAGTCAAGTCGCTCTGGCTCAATATCCCACTTCCTTGTGTCTCCTTCTTTGTAAGAACTTTGTTTGTGTGTAATGAAGCACAAGTTTGAATGCACATACACCAAGTCCTCTGCGTTTTTCAAATGTAGTCTATTGTGCTTTATTGAGTGGATGAAGGAATATGTGCTCCAATTCCTCTCAGAAGAAGATTAAATAGTTAAGACTTACAAAATTTAACTAAATAAACTATAAATTAAAATTAAAATTACAAAATATAAAACTTAAATTTAAAAGATAAAAGATTTTGACTATAAAACTTACTTGGGATAAAACTTTTATTGCAAGAGGTTGGAGGTGTGTGTATTCTTGGCCATTGAAGTACCACCAACTATGAGCATCCACCCTGTACTTGTCTCGAAGAGCATCAAGACCACAATCACTGGAGCATGCAAAACCCATGAACTCAGCCCTCACTAGATCACGTTGGTCACGATCAATGAAGAGTCTGCAAAGTGTTGCCTTGTACCCTTGAGGCACTTTAGCATCTCTATATGGGGCAATTCTTGATGCCATAGAAAGTAGCTCAGCACTATAGTATTTGGGACTCAATGCAAAAGCAAGAAGATGCAACGGAGTAGTCACTTTGTTCCATCTCTCTACAATGATTTGATGTAGCTCTTTTAAGAACTTTTCTTCAGGATCTTCCTCTTTTGCATTGATGATGGCTTTCCTTCTCAATCATTGAGTTGATGCCATCATTTACTTCGCCCAAACAAGGTCTATCCATGTCAGTATAACGGATCATGCTCAATATGGGCTCAACAAAACTGAGAAGATACTCAACACAATTCCACCAACTGTCATCTAGGATCATTTGCTTAACCTTAGTTGCCCTTCCAATGCTAGATTGCCTCCATATGGACCAATTAGGGTTGATGACCATATTAGAGAGTGCCTCACGAACCTTCACAAGTCGTCTCAACAACCTATTTGAAAATCAATATAAAATATAATTTAAATTTACAAAAATCAAAATTTAAAATTAAAAGAAAACTAAAAATATTGAGAACTTACCTTCAACAACTCCAATTTTGAGAATTGTCTAAATATGCCTTGTGACATAAGGTGGTTGGTGACGAACTTTTGGATGTATTCAGCCTCAACGTACACCTATTTGATCCACTCAATTTTGGTTCCAATTTTTTGTAGCATTAGGTTGAGGGAGTGGACAGCACAAGGTGTCCAAAAAATGTGTGAATACCTCTCCTCAACCAATAACCCAGCAGCCCTACAATTTTTTGCATTATCAGTTACAACTTGCACAACATTTTGATGGCCCACTTCTTCAATAGTTTGACAAAGGATGTTAGCAATAAATGCACCATCCTTCACCTGTCCTTCACAATCCACTGCTCTCAAAAACATTGCCCCTTTAGGGGACACTGCAATAACATTGGTCAATGGGCGAATTTTTACATATTTCCATGCATCAAAAACGATGGTTACCCTTGTTTCGATCCACGAATCCCTTATGGGCTTCAAAGAGTCTGCTACATATTTCACCTCTTTATCTAATAAGGTGCAACGCACCTTCTCAAAACCTGGGCCCTTATATACCCCATTGGAGCCTCATTAATAGATTTCACCATTTTCTACCAATATGGTGAGCAAACAACGTTGAATGCCAATCCATTGGCATAGACACGTCTCGCTATTTCTTGATCAGCAATCTCTCTTGCCTCATTCTGAAATGAAGTTTCCAACGGTCCCTTTGATCTTTTGAAGTTTGCTCTTGAGGTACGGACATAAATGGATGGCTCTTTGTAGGTGGAAAATATGAAGCCGGTGTAGGGGGCTTCATCCCTCGAGATCCTTTCTTTATCAAAGGATGACTTGATTTAAGACGGCCTACTGTTTAATCTGCTCTTTCTTGCTCATCAATATATGCCAATATTTGGGCTTCTGGAATGCCCTTTTTTATCTAAACCTGGACAAGCTTTGATGCTTAGTCTAGGGATCCTACACAAGTGCCCTTTCACTCAACTAAATGAGCTTGAATATTGAACATTGCAATGACTACAAATCCAAACATATGCTCCACCACCTGGAGGTTGTTGAACCATTTCAACATATTTCCAAAGGGGAGAGTTTGTGTCTATTTTGAAACGAGATTGGTTTGAGACTAAGGAGGTAGAACCGGTTGCCATTGTAATACCTAAGGCACAACACATTTCATTTATTCAAAACTTCAAAGTATTGAAACTAAATAACTTAATTCATTTAAAAAATTGAGCATGTGTTATAGACACCAGGAAGAATGAAAACAAAACAAAAACTTAAAAACAAAACAAACCAAAAAACTTCAATAAACCTACCTCTTCTGAAGAAATCTTCCTCTACAATCTTCTTGGCAACGAACAAACACTTGCAAGTGCTTAGAAATAGCACAACAACCAACTTCGAACAATCAATGATCAACCTTCAACTCTATTCGTGCTTGTGCAAGCAAGAAAAAAAAGTTCAGCAATGGAGGTAAAAAATCTTGTTTTTCATTCACAAATTGATAAATGATTATGTTTTTACCTATTAGATGTGTTAGGAGGAATGAATTAGGGTTGGGAGGAATATTTTATTCTTTAGAAGTCAAAAAGCAAGTCAAAATAATATTAAAAAATCGCAAAAAGTTGCAAAAAAACACGGATTGGACGAGAGTATGCCTGGGTTCAAACGGGGTTCGATCTAGGTTCCATCCAGCCGAACCCACAGTTTGTGGGTTGGACCCTGTCCGAACCCAGGCCGGACTGGACCTAGACCTCAAACCGGAACCAAACTGGACCAAGACCAGGGCACTAGGGGGAAGAACCAGCATCTTAGGAAAAATCTAGTACACACTTATGGCTCCAAAATCTTTATACAAAATAAAAAGGATAAATTAGGCAGTAACAATTTAAATACCTCTGTCTTCTGCATCAAACTGTGAATTAAATATTGATAGTATTCTCAAATGATTTCTGGGTTTTGTGCTCCTATTCAATAGCTTTCCAAAACATTTTGAATTTCTGGATTTTGTTAAGAAATGAGAAAGATATTGCAGTTTTAATGAGACTGTTTTAAAACTGCCATATTTAAAATCAGAACAATGTACCAACAATTGAATAGTGCCTAATGAGAACATGATTCCTCCTTTGCACAAACTGAATATCCATCAAAGAGCAACATAATCAATCCATATCAATCTTCAAACAATGAAACCCTCATAACTGAAAGATAAAAGCCTTATTTTCAATCACCTTAACCTCCTACACTTTTTTGCAACACCTTATATCTTTGCAACTTTGAATATGAACACAATGAACATAATGAAGAAAAAACTGCGGAAAGAATGTACACAATGGAAGAGAAAGGAGATGCACATGAGTGGTGGATGTCAACAAGTTCATTACGAACTTCATGGTATCCACTAGTACCACTGAAAAATATGCAAAAGGGCGGACGCTACGAACTCTAGATTTTGTGTGAGGTCCATGGTATCCGCTAGTCCTTTGTTTACAACGCTTGACTTTACAACAAATGGATGGACACAGAAAAAGGTAATGGGGTTGCGGAGGTCTGCGGTATCGACTAACCCATTGCCTTAATCAACTTGACAAACAAAACATGAGTGGGTGAAAATTCAGAGAGGCCTCTTTCGAAACCTACTCTAATACCATATTAAAATGGTGACAAGAGAGAGCCAAAGGCTCAAACTTGGAAATTCTTCATTAATCAACAACACATAACTATTACATTGCAATGACTTTATAAGGCCTTATAACTTAACATTAACATGTTAATTTATTATTTATTTCATTATTCTATGTCATGTACTATAATTCCTAACAGTTTTATTGTGTTGGATTATTGACAAGTTGAATTATGTTGATCTCAGCCTCTCTTATGCCTTAATCACCTACAACATCTTCATATAATTATGTACCATCCTTGCTCTCAATTTAAATAACCAATATGCCTTTTTGGTATCAATTAATCTGAGGATACTTGATTCATTTGCCATCAAGCTTCAGGCCACTGTTCTTGGGAATATGCATGTAAGCAGTCCATCCAAAGATCCCAAAGTGGATCACAATTGGTTTCCTGCCAAGACCATACCTCCTTAATAGATTTGGTAGAATTCTTCCTGGTTAAATATATAGAAGTCCTTACCGCTTCTCCCAAAAAGGATGGACCAACTTCTTGGCATTCATGATTTGATTGGTTCTATATACCAAAGTTCGTCTCATCCTCTCAATGATGCCATTTTGTTGGGTTGTATGTAGTCGTTAGCTATCTTTTCACTTCATTCTATTTGCAGAATTATGCAGTCACCCTGAATTTTAATACATTCCACACTCTCATTCTTTGCCTCCTTTTAGACATCTTGATATGCTTCAAATGATTGAGACCTTTTTCTTCGAAGTAGTTCTTTTAATAGAGAGATACTCTTGAAAATGACCTGTCACATAACATCCCAATTACTTTGTTTGCATGTCCATACACTTATTATTATTCTTTTCAATGTGTTTATCTTATTCTAGCAAACAAATTATTTATATCAGAACAAGTGGACAAACACCATTGAGTACATAAAGCAAAAAAAATGCAGCAACAAAGCATATCGAGAAACACTGAACAAGGAGCCCCTTCTAAAGCCAATATTATTTACCTCAATAACATAGTAAGCAAAAGGTGAAACAATTATTCATTACCTTCATTGTTTACAGAAACATTAACACAAGCTCCATTGTCATCATTATTGTCACTTGTCTTATCAATGCTGTTGAAAGCCAATGTCCTTAGCTTCCAAACCAGCTCACTCATGTAAACCAATCCAAGCATAAAATGAGAGAGTTTGTGAACTTATGGCTCTAACGTTCACATCGAAAATGAACAATATTTTTGACAGTACGGCATTCACAATGGAAATCATAAACCAAGGAATAACAATTGACGGCAATAATACTACTGATAGATTTAAATATCCTACTCGAAGCAAGACATGTCCTGGACCACATCTAAACGGTTCTTGTCTTCAACATCATTGTCTGAATCACCTTGACCACATCCTTCTTGCCACAAGATGTGGAAAAAGGAGGCATGATTATTGAAATCATTCACTGCTTCCTTGTGGTTGGTTGGTGTCAACACTGTAAGAGACATTGGGACATTTACTGCATTCGGCAATTATAATATTTTTATATTAAGTGTGAAATGCTGTAATTACAACTAAATTTTATCATGTTATTTCTTGTTTTCAAGGTGTCTCCCCTAAGGAGTCTCAGCCAAAGCTGTTCATCATGGAAGCCTTTGGATTGTATATCTGTGAAATTCTTATATTCAACAACACCATCACTTTCATATATATCATTTTTTGTGTGTACGTGCAATGGAATAAATATGAATTTTATGCTCTGTGTTGCTACAGTACATTTTTGCCCTGTGCATGCAACATGTTTAGCAAACCCTCTGCATGCAACTACATTTAGCCTAAGACTCATGAAGTATAGTGTGAGTCTAGATTCAGTTTGTCTTTTAAGTGGATGGTGATGTCTTATTATAGGCCAGTGATTCAAAAATGGGAAGGGTCACAGGTACGTCTAGAGAAGTGTGAATGTCAACCTAATTGTGGTGAAAGAATGGATCTTAACTCAAGTCAAATTCCATTTGTGAAACTGAAATGGGCACAATCTCCACACAAATAGGACAACTGAAAGTACCAAAAGAGGGAATTTTTGCAGGCTTTTAGGAAACTTCAGCTTGCATGTAGGATTGAGAGCTCATTGTTTGATCTGGATTTGAATAGACAACACTCTAAACTTAGAGAACCTTGATGTGTTATAAGCAGAAACAGTGTGACAGTAAGTCAGAAATAACAATCAGCTAATGGCATACAAAATATATATAGAACTGAAACAACAAATTGTATTACTCTGTCTGATTTGCACATGGCATACTCTCAGTAAAGATGTGGCCATTTATCTTCTAGCTATGCCTTTGTTATCAATCTATCAACAATTCTATGTATCGAAATTTGAAACCATTTTCCTATTTGTGCATCTCCTATCTATTTTGTTTATTAAATATTTTACAGGTGTATTTAATTATAATATACTACAAGGATGATGCTTAGTCAAAACAGTTACAAAACAGTTTGGATTCAAGCAACAACTCACAAGTACTTTTCTTGTAGGTGTGACAGTTCATCTGCCTTGTAGATGCTACGCAGATAGGTGTGTTGAAGTGGCACAAAATTCATAAACACAGTCTTGTATTGCACAATGTGGCGCAAACATCTGACATGGTGTGTCAATCACCTGGGAGGTGTTGTGTTCTGTGCCAACTTCTGTTGGTCCAATCAAGTTGTGCATGGAATGTGGAGCTGGACTAGATGGTACCAAATCTCCTAGTCTGGAATTGTGAATGAGAGGCATCTCTTCTGACGCAACATCTGTAAGT
The DNA here is from genome assembly GCA_007258455.2 of Sequoia sempervirens. NCBI lineage: Eukaryota > Viridiplantae > Streptophyta > Pinopsida > Cupressales > Cupressaceae > Sequoia > Sequoia sempervirens. The sequence continues at coordinate 932,514,543 of VDFB02281492.1, forward strand.
GTCAGTGCAGTGCAGCATGGCATGGATAAATACTTCTCTGTCATGTCCATGTCCTTCTCATGTCGGTGAGGCATTGTGCTAGCTGGCACATAATAGGCGATGTTGAGGAGAGTGGCTAGCTAGTATCCAAGACATGTCTGAAATGGAATATGCCTCATAGTGCTGTGCAAAGCCTTGTTGTACATGTGCAAAAAAATGAACTAGTGTACAATTGACCACTTTTGTATTCCCATCTGTCTAGGTATTTGTCAACCAGTTGAGTTGACTATCTAACATGTCCCACAAGCCCTGCAATAAATAGCTTATTAACTTTGATTCGTAGTCAAACACAATGGGTTCAAGAAGTGAAGAAGAAACAAACTGACTATGGCACACTTTCTTATGCATAATAACAGCTATCTTCAAAAATCAGTCTAGAATGACAAACAATATGCCATCTTAGTGCTTCATCACTAGCGCACCAGACAGGAAGGCCATGCTTATTGAGTCCTATGCCCTAGTTGTAACCAACAATGGTGCATACAATCCAAGCTTCTTGTTGGCTTGTTTGGTGATGCAACATGGAATGCATGACTTGATATAATGCTCTAGGATGTTAAACACATGAGGCCAAAAGAAATGTTATTAGAGCGCAAATAGAGTTTATCTTACTTCAAAGTATCCTATTGTCTTGGAATTGTGCACCTCCAAATCAGTTATTGGCAAGATGTGCTTGCAGGAATGCAAAGATATCCAAGCTTATCAAGAAACAAATTTGGCAAGTACTGAACGACACCCTATTCACCCCATGTGAGAAGGGTATAGGCTTGTTGTAAACCTTGGTCAAATGAGTAGAAAGAATCTCAATTTCAGAAGTTGTGACCTCTTGTGTTGAGCATTTAAAAGAGCATCTAGATAGTCAAGCAGTTGAGGCAATATGCAATCTCATTGTCTTTCCCGTTCTTGTGTTTGATGACCAAATTGAACTATTGCAAATATGCCATCCCCTTCATATGGTGCATGTTCTCCACTTTGATCCATGTACATAGAAATTGAAGCAACTTATGATCTAAGTGAATGATGGTATTCTTCCATAGAATGCTGTGTCACCATTGTCGTACGGCTTGCATGGCATACAATTCTTTTTTATGGGTAGAATAGCATCTAAGTTGCCGGTTTGGGTACGGATTCAGATGCACGTTCGGGTTCGGGTTCGCCGGTACGGCAAAAAAAAAATTCCTAGGGTACGGGTACAGGTATGGGAGTATATATATATATATATATATATATTATTAAATTATAAACATAATGCCATAGACTCATAAGCATGCTCAAAATTATAATCATATGATCATAATGCCATAATGCCATAGAATATTGAAACAATGAAATACGCCATACGGTAATACCTCATATAATCATATTCATAATTTGCAAAAATGTAAATAGTAAATACTCAAGTCTTAAAATGTCATTACACATTGAAAATTCAAATTACAATCAAGACAATATTTAATTCAGTATTACTATTCTTCAAATTCGTCTTCATCAAAAGCATCAAGGCCATGGTCCTCAATTGGTTCAATTTCATTTGAACCACTATCAATTGGATTGCCGCTCCCACTAGGTGCATTAGTTGCCTCATTGTCATCTATAGAAGCCAAGGTAAGTTGTGCAACTGTAGCATCTAAATCAGCACACTCAGGGGCGAGATCCCAATTCTTTGACACGCCCTCATTGTATTCAGGTTTCTTATGTGATAAGAGACGAAGGTTGGAGTGTACATAGACCAAATCCTCTGCGGTTCTCCCCAGGTTTGGCTAGGGTTCTCCATTTTCCACCCGAGTTCTCTGTGGGTCCTTCTGTGAAGGACCCACAGAGAACCCGAGTGGAAAATGGAGAACCCAGGCGAACCTAGAGAAGAACCGAATCAGAACCAGAACCCACACATATTTTGGCCGGTTCAGGGGGCTAAAATGAAGAACCCGGTAACAGAGAATAGCATTGAACCATTTTGTTGATAATCTCCAAATGATACACAACTAGATGTCCACGCTAGATGTGAATTGCATCAAGTGCATCATCTAATATATTGGTCTAGATCTCATAGGGCAATGGGAGTCTAGCATGGTTGGTACCAGCAATGCACAAATGTGCTATGTTAGCACTTCAAAAAGCCTTCTAAGATGCAAATTTCCACTAGAAAACAATCTTGGCATGTGTGATCTAATTCAATGATTGGGATAGGTATGAAAATTTGTGGACAAAGCTAGGGTAGAAGTTTGCAAGTCTAAGAAAACTTCTCAACTTCATGAGATTGCATAGGGTCAATCAATCTTGGATAATCTTAATCAATCGATCATGTAACCTACTTACTAGATTTGTGAGACACCAAATGTACACTTGCTTAAGTAGGCTTACAACTTGTGTTGTCATAATTTTTCTAGGATATGCACACTATGTTGAACACAATCCTCCCAAGTCTTGCTAACAATGAGGATATCATTCAAGTAGATGATGACAAAGGAGTTGGTCATAGGTCTAAGCACATCATGCATTAGGTTAATGAATGTGGTTGGTGCATTGATTGGGACAAAAGGCATAACCAACCATTCATAAAATACTTCTTTTGTCCTGAAATTTTTCTTCCAAATGTTTTTAGGATCAACGAGAACCTAATGGTAACTAGACTTCAAGTCAATCTTGGCGATGCAAGGTGTACCTCGAAGTTGGTCTAGAAAATTGTCAATATGTGACAAAGGATAGTGATTTTTCACTGTTATCTTATTGAGTATGTAATTGTCAATGAAGCAGCTCCATGAAATATACTACTTTGGCATGAGGACTATTAGGCTACCATATAGATAAGATCTTAGTCAGATTTAGGAGTTACTATATCTGGCATCAGATCTCATTATTCTCCCACATGGACCTCTGGTATAGTGGACTATTCAAAAGATGAAATCCCAAAACCAGGTTGACTTCACGCTTTATTTCACAATTGATGGAATACCTTTGGGTTCACCAAACACATAACCTTAACATTCTAGTAATAGATCATCCTGCTGTTATAGCTATGCACACAATTGTTGAAGTGCTATCAATGCATGTTTACTCTAGCACTCTTATGTGTCTACACAAACCATGGGCAACAACTTTTGTGTGTCATTTGAGCTAGAGAAATTACTTGGATCATACTAAATTGACTTTATTCTTTGGAAGAGATTCTTGAAAATTGAATAAGTAATATTTCATCTCAACAATTCAAATTTGTGGCTTAATTGCCATAGGCCTACCACCTGTCGAATAGAATTACGAATACCACAAGTGTCACAATGTTACATGTGATTGTATCATGCATCGGCTTCGCTTGATACTCAAATGTGCATTTGTGCTTGACTTGAATGTCTTCTTTATCTTTGTTGCAACAAACAAAAAGTATAGTTGAGGTTATTCTTCAATTGTGAGGCCTAGGCACTTAAATGCCTCTTTCATGGTGTTCTTTTGGCTCCCACTATTAGTGATGGCATGGAGGGATTGTCCTTTGAACCAACACTTGCTATAGAAGAGGCACTCTCTTATCTCATAGATGTCGATGGTTGAGATGTTGGCATTTAGACAAGTAGCTTGGATCAATGTCCTCTACTTGTAAGAAACTTGACATAAACTATTGATATAGGACTCATCAAGTACTCAATAAACTCGCCAAGTCTCAAGGCGAGCCTATCAAAAAAGAGTCCCAAGGAGTCAAACCCAAGTCCTAGCAAGTCTAGTTAGACTCACAGAGTCCTAACAATTAGGCTTGACAAAAAAAGTTACGTGAAAACTCAAAAAAAATCATTACAAAAAATAAAGCATAAAACACTAAAAGGCAGCTACAACACTTAAGTATGCCATTCATTTCATTTTCAAGCAAAAATAAGGAGGGAAAAAGAGCATTGAAGCATGAATACAATCCATTGAAGCAAAAACAAGCTAGCATGTTCACAGAAAACGTTATTGAATTGAGCTTAAGCAGGTTTGTAGCAGCCCGTGGTGCATTTGGAGGAACCCAATATAACTTTGGTGCAGCCCAACATCCATTTCATTAAATTTGAAGAGGTGTTTTAAATCTTTTCTTTTTGTTTTTTTTTTTTCATTCGGTGTCTCATCTACAATTTTTTTTTTTCATTTTCATTCATGGAATGAAAACAAACAAGGAAAAATGAAAACTTATTTTCTTTCTTTTTTCTTGTTCCATAAAGTTGTTTTTAAACCCTTTTTTAATCTCTTTTATCTACAAACCCTAAATATTTTTTATGATTTTTGTACCTCTTTTTATCTACAAACCGCTAATTTTTCCTTTGTGTTTGTAAACTACTTGCAATTTATTAATTGTTATAATGTCTACGCCAATTACAAAGGACCCAGTTAGAATCATACCACCCTAGGGGGTTAAGAAAGAGGAGTTAGTTTGCAATTATTGCAAAAAGAAAAAATTAGTGAGTGAGGCATTAATTACTTCAAATTTCAGCTTCCACACATTTGACTTCAATTTTTTTGTGCATGCAACTGCATGTTGATGTTATGCACATGGTAAAAACAAATAGTCCTTTGAGGAAAAAGATGACATAAAAAACAGGCAAAAAGAAGAGATGGCATCCACAAGCCAAGTTCAAGGAGACCCTTCTACTTTAGCAATTCCTCCATTCACATCGACTTCAAATGCTAATGGTAGTGTTGGGCATAGAGTTCACAGATCCAAATTGGATTCATATATTGTTCCACACACTACTCTAAGGTACCATTGCTTGAGAGCACATGCTTGAATAAACACAAACATCAAGCAATGAGGAGTGCAGCTGGAGACTTTTAGTTCTATTTTCCCACTCCATTTCATGCAGCCAAATAATTAGTACTTATTTCTATTTCTAAATATGTTTTTTGATTTATTTGTCTCTTAAGTTTTAAAATTTAGGGGTTTTTTAAATTTAAATTCTATTTACTTTTTTTCTATTTTCTTTGTTTAGGTTTCCTTATTAACTGTAGTAGATGCTATTGTTGTTGTTAGGATGGGCTTCAAAGGCACTTATGATGAGGATATTAAGGGCACAATTGTCAGTGGAAAGGTGGCAGATGTGAAGGGCACTACTGATGAGCAACATCAGATATGGAGGAAGAAGGGTTGTACCATCATGTTTGATGGTTGGACAGAGAGAAGAAATAAGAGTATTGAATTTCCTTCTTTCTTCCTCAAGCAGTATTGTTTTCCTAAATCCATTGATGCTTCAAAGAAAATAAAAAAATACAAATTTCCTTTGTAAAATTTTAGAGGAAGTTGTGGCTAAGGTGGATGAGGCAAACATTGTGCAGGTTACCACAAACAATGCAACATATTATGTCATTTAAGGTAAATTTCTCATGGAGATACACCCATCTATATTATGAACTCCTTGTTTCACTCACTTCCTCGACCTTATATTGGTAGATCTTGGCAAATTCCCATGGATCAAAGTAGTTGTTGAGCATGGTAGAAACAATTACAAATGCATATATAGCCATGCTTGGGTCCTCAACTTAGTGAGAAATACACAAAAAAGGAGTTAGCTCGTCCCGGAATAACCTACTTTGCAACAAAATTTATTACATTGCAGTCAAAGGCTACTCTGAAGGGCATGTTTGTTAATGAGTGATCTCAATCTTCATATGCTGAGACCATAGGTTAAAAACTCACAAAAACTTGCCTAGCTCGCAAGTTCTTCTGAGACAAAACAACTCCTAAGTCACTTACCCACAAACTAAGGGGCATTTGTTTGGTGATAAACTCACCGAACAATTACAAGTGCATACGAAAAACTCACCAATTGGAATGAAATTACAATTTGCAGTTAAAACTTAGTTTGCTTCATGTTCAAGTGCATGACAATACACAAAAGATACCTTTCTATTTATATCAAATGCAGCTCTTTCCTTTGGTTGGCCCTAGCAAAATGTGCCCTCAAAACAGCATCATGTAAACAAACCCTGTAAGCCCTGTTATTATTAGTGCAGCTTATATAGATGTCTTGACAAATAACATCTTCCACATTACTAGATGCACACTTATCTTTCACAACTCTTAATTTGCAATTTCATAACTTCTTGGTTCCTAATTTTTGCAGCATCTTGGTTCCCATTTTTCATGGCTTCCTTGTTCCCATTTTCACAGCTTCTGTGTTCAGATTTCACAGTTTCTTCCTTCCCATTTTTCACAATTTTTTTCCCATTTTGCCCAGCTTCTTAGTTCCCGTTTTCACAATTCTTTTGTTCTTATTTTCATGACTTATTTGTTCCCATTTTCACAGCTTCTCTATTCCATTGTTCGCACCTCCATTTTATTCTTTCCTTCGTCAATTTCTCACACCCATACCTTCCTTAGGCATCTTTCCTTATCCCTTTGGATGTTTTGCACATCATAGTGCCCATGTTTCACCCCTTATAATGCTCCTACCTCAATGCATAAAAAACTTCGTACTTTATAGCATCAAAGACTCACACCTTCCAACATCAAATGTTCATACCTCTTTCCTAAAATTTTCTGCGACTTTTATTGCCAAATCTTCATACCATTTTCCTCACAACTTTTCACAACTTTTACTACCAAATGTTCACAACTACTCAACTGAAAAAAAAAACTCACATGAGCAGTCTAGTCCAAGAATACCAGATTCTCCAGCATTTTCATAAAGGTAGATTCAATTGGCATGTGAGCACATAGAGTGGATGTATAGCAACATATGATGGGTAATAGAATCATCTGACCATTCCTGTCAAAATGTCCATTGCTCCAAATTTTGGCTACTCCAAGTTCAAAATGTTTGCCACTTGTCCCAAGAACATACTTCTTTTCATAGTGCTCAAAATCACAAAGCTTTTGCACAGCATTTAAAACTCGCTACTCTAGTTCTAACCCTTTTAAGATATTTTATCTATGACTTGGATGACTTATCTCATCATGATAATAAATCATTATCATTTATGACATTAGGATTAGAACAGAATGACCAAAGCAAAAATTCAAATTGTACATGTAAACCATTAGGATATCTTGAAGATTTGCAAAACACTAATAAAGAAGGCTATATTTTCTATGAGCAGAAATATACGAATAAGAGGTGACATTCTGTAACATCCCCTTTTTGAAATGGGAATGTAATAATAATAAAATATTAAAATATTAAAAAATATTAAATATAAAATATAAAATTAAAGTTTAGTTTTATCAAAGGTCAAGGGGCATGTGAAGAATCATGACTATTGAGGGAAAAAGATATATAGAGACACAAAACAAGGAGAAGTAGGCACCATATGAAGAATAAATCTTTTATTATCTGATTATTACTCCTTTGGAGCATGGAACAGCAGTCCAACAACCTGAGGACGAAACCCTTCAAGGTCTGAAATTAGAGGACGAAAACACCCTAATTTCCATTGCTGAGTTAGTGAGCGAAAACCCCTAATTCAGGCAGATTTGGAGACAATTTAATGGCATTTTAAAGAATATAAATCTCTGCAGATTTGGGATAATTAATAGTGGATACGAAAATCATGATTCCTGTTATATTTTTCACAATTTTTTTCAGAAAAAGAAAAAACAAATATGGTGCTCACTTCTTCTATCCACATCATATAGTCTTAGAATAATATTTTGATTTTTGTTTTTATTGTTGATTAAGAATCATCACTTTAATTATAACATAATGGGAAATTTATTGTTTCATTCAACACCATAAATATAATTTGACAGGGAGTCTAGTATTTAATTTGCCCCATTAATTATGGATTGAGAAGCAATTTAGATTCTAATTCAATACCATTCGTTTAGATAGATGAGAAATTTGGTTTCCAATTCAATCCTATTTCACCAACGCTATAAGTATAGATCAATAGGAAATTTAGCTCTAGGATTGCCATAAAAATTGTGGCATGTTAGAAAATTTAGTTTACAAATCACCAAAATTCAGTTTAAAAATTGAACGTGCAAAAAACTCACCATCCCCTCTAAACTTCAATGTCCACTACATAAATTAAAAAAGAAAAATGAAAAAAGTCAAGGGTCATTTCTTCAAGTATACCTTGATCTAAATTAACTCCTCAGGAGTTGGACTAAGACAATGTAAAATGATTCTATTCCAGTAAGTTACAATAAGACTAACAATTGCAACAATCTATTCATGTGCCAATTTGACTTGGACCATGAAGTGTCATTTACTTATGTAGATGTGAAGTGCAGTGTTGCTGGGCTTGTCTTGAAGTGCATGTGGATCCTAATCTAATAACGTCCACTAAGCAATGTTTCATAAACTTATACAATGCTACATAAGTTGCAAAGTTGGTAATTTTACATAGTACTGTTACACAATGTGGCAAGTTGATTTTTTTTTAAAAGTCCAAACTCAATTGCAAGTGATGAGAAGATGCCTTAGGAAGGTGTGAACTCAAACCTAAGTTGCTTTTAATATTCACATCATTCAACCTTTCTTAAAAAGTAATGATCCCCATTGTGTGTGGATACAATTGTCCTAACTAATCATGGAGTTGTGAGAAAGTGTATTACTTCTCCTTATCTACATAATACCCCTCATTCATAACTAAAAATAATGGATGACCGCCATCCTGGGTGTGAGTGGGTGTATTATCTACAAGATCAACTTGTTTTACCAGACTTAAATGTACATGGTCCAAATCTGATTGATACTAGGCTGCAAGGCTCAACCAAAGGTGGTGCATATAGCTTCAAAGGCTAAAGATTAAAGACTAGATGCATGCCCAAGTATGTAGAAAGATCTAGGATAACTGCATTCTCACCAGCAACACCAAATCTCCCTTTCTATAGGGCCAACCAGAACTTGTCGCCAATATGAAAGTGTCAGAAGCCACAATGAGAATCATGGCATTCATTGTACTTATGTTGTTGGCAAGTTTAAATCTGTTGAGCATAGTGATGCCCTTGTCGAAAATAATGGAGGAATACTTCTGCTTTATCCTATTTCTTGGCCTTCACACTAGCTTTTTGAAATGTACGGGTGCAAAAATTGAATGTCAAGAGGTGTCACAATTTGGTATAAATAACATGTCTGAAATGGACTACGCTCTACAGAGTTGTGAATAGTCTTGTTGTAGGTGTGTTGAATGAATGGGATGTTATCATCCATGATGCAAGGATGAGAATTGTTGTACATTCACAACTATTGGACTAGTGTTTGATTTACCCTTCGCAATTCTATGTCTAACATAACCTACAAAGCTTGCCAAAAATCAAATGGTAACTAACAAACCAAGGAACTCAATCAGACACAATGGAGAAAGGAACATCAAAACATTCTCAAATGTGGATGAAGAAGATTTTCCTTGTTTCAAGTGCATTAAGTATCATCTTGAATGCAACCATGTTTGCCATATTTGAGAAACAATCAACAACAACTACAAAGTAGTGAGAAAGCTAGTTTTGTTGAAATGCTAGATAAGGAATCCATTCAGATAGATTCTTGTGGTGCAAGGAGCATTGGAGTATTACAAGGAGAACAACTTGGTTAAATATTTCAATTGGTCAATGAGCTCCTAGATTTTCCTATGAATTTCATCACTCTTCAGAACCAATCTGCAATAGAAAAAGTTTTTTAGAAGTGGTGATCATTGGATAAAATCAATGTGGTTTTTAACAAAACAAATAGAATCGCCTTTGGGCTCTTTAGAGACACTTCCACATTGGTGCAAAAGATCATCAAAGCTATATTTGTTTGGTTGTGAATTCAATTTATTTTGTTGTGACAGAGTGTTTCTTCATAGAGTTTCACACCAACTCTAAACAGACAATGAAAAGGAAAAACTTCTAAGCATGAGAGAGCAATGTTACATATTGTTGTGTAAATACCAATGAATGTTGATCATCAAAGGGAGCTCCCGAATATTATAGATGCATATGTTTATCTTCACAAACCGACAATATAGTTTAACTCCATAAATTATGCAGATAGTTTATCTTCAAAATCCAACAATATAGTTTTAACTCCATAAGTTGTATCCTGACCATATGAGTATGGTTTTCATAGAACGAAACCACAAAGTTCCAATGGTGTGCAATATTGCAAGTAACTAACACATGGATGAAATGCCATAACAAAATATCCAGTGTCTACAAATCTTGTTATTACATCCTTTTTCAACTTGTCTCAGCGAAGATGGTTGAGGGTTGCTTTTGTTGCCAAAACTGAATGCTTCACAATGTCGTGTGCAATGATATTCTTCTACTTCCATTATCAATGACAGCATGGATCAGTTGTCCCTTGATCCAACATTTGGTGTGGAAAAGACCCTCTCATTCATCAACATCAATGAGCATATGTTGAACACTGACATTAAAGCAACTTGGAATATTAGAATCAATGCTTTGCTCTCATGACAGCATGGATCAGTTGTCCCTTGATCCAACATTTGGTGTGGAAAAGACCCTCTCATTCATCAACATCAATGAGCATATGTTGAACACTGACATCAAAGCAAGTTGGAATATTAGAATCAGTGCTTTGCTCTCCCTTGGCTATGAGCTGCAAAGTAGAAGCAAGCAGATTCTTTTGTGCAAGACATTCTCAATCTTTGTGTGTGTCAAGTTTGTCATGGTTACACCTTTCCCTTTTTCTTGCTTTATGGCAAGAGCTTTCGGTTGAGTAGTTGCCTTAGGCTTTGGCAGAGATCACTGGATGTGAGATTGTTGTTGTACAATGCAACTATGATCTCCATCACAGCATGAAATGTATTGATGAAGTCTGGTAATGTACTTCAAAACTTTGTGCAAAACTATTCAGCATAGATCAAGACATGTAGAGTTCATGGAACTCATTTGCACAATCTAGCATTAACTAATTTTCTGTTAGTCTCAAAAACTGAAATATCTTGTACACATCATGGTAGTGTATGAGATGGTAGTATTAAGCATGTACCGCCTCAATGAACTTAGATCAAGTGTCAATAGGTTGGAATTTGCATTCTTTTTTCACACTAGGAGACTTCCACTACCAAATTATTGGAGCAGACATCTTCTGACTTGTTAACTTTTCTACATCTATGAACTTATTGACAGTGTACTAGATCTTTAATTGGTGACACCATTCATCCATCACCTCCACATCAACTGTGCCTTCACAGTTTTATCAAGATTAACTTGCACCTTAAATAGACTACGATGTCAAAAAGAACTAGCAGTTGTTACAGATATTTGAGGGACCTAGTTGGAGCATTAAGTCACAAAACAGAGAGAAAGTTCCTTTGTTATTATTCTAAGGATTCCTAAAAAAAGCCCTTGGATTTCTACTGAAACAGACTTCTTTGCATCATTAGACATTGTGGCTTTGTGTTGCCACTCTGCTATATAGATTGGAACAAAACCAGGTTGTATGCCTTCTTTTTGTTACTGCAAACAAGTAGTCATACACAGCTAGAGTATATTGTGAAAATCAAATGATAGGACGGTTGGGAATCAATTAACAATATGGTGAAGGGGTCAATGATCTAATACCAATGATCTGTTTCAAACCCATAAATCTGCTAGCATATTAAGGGACAGATCCACTAAACTAATATGTGAATTATGTTGAACAGGTAATGGAAATTAAACGAACAAAACACAAGCAACATTCCATATTCAATAGAGACAGGGATAGCAAACAAAGCTCTTCTATTCTTCATGAATAAAATATTGTATAGATAATACACTGAAGGACTTATAAATCCAAGATTTTGTTTTCTCTCATGCACAGAATACTCAGCAGGATTATGTGGCATTTAGAATGTGTATGATGGTAGAATCAATGTCTGAAGACTGAATTGACTCTTCCATTGTTAAACTGAGAGAATGCAAAACAGATATATTATTATATTATAATTCTTTAAATAGAGATGAATGGTTATAAGAAGCTGTTCGTGTGACAAGGGCTTCAACTTCCCTGGCCATTGTTTGACCTGGAAGATGAAGTGTGATTTTGCAGTAGTTGTGGACTTGATATTTCCAGGGACTTGTCTTGTAGTACACGAAGACCCCAATCCAACAGTGTGCACTACACAATGCTTCAGTCCTACACACCATTAGGCAAGCAGTAATGATAGTGTTGCACAATGCAACACCTGAACGTTGTGGAAGGAAAAAGTTCATCTACATAAGGTGCAAAAAAAGCCTTGGAGTTACTGAACCAACCCTGTAGTGTTTGTGCTGCTCATATCACATTCAGTTGACAAAAAATTTAGCTCTTCCAAAGATAACCTCTACCAGTTCCTTTCCCATTTCTATAAAAAGAAGTGCAGTAGGAAGCAAGACAGTTGCCCTGCCATCTAGAAATTGCTACCATCCAAGAAAAAATTCAAGTACAAATTTTGTACTTTTTGGAGCACAAACAGTTTGCAAAAAGATGCAAGGAAATAGAAAGGAATAATGTAGTTTCACACTTCTTTTGTTTAGGTTTACTATTTTATTTGAAACTTCAGATTCATGGGAAGAGAGGAAATGTGAAATCTTGTGAATTGTTATCCCTCTTCACAAATTCTATCTTCCCAGCCTTTTTTATAAGAAAAAAATCATGTAGCCTAAGTCTGCAAATAGACAAATTTGCTGAACTGAGAAAAATATGTATATGCTATAGAAAAAATAATAATTACATGGCTTGGTGGAATGTGCTTTCCACTTAAAAGGTCCAAAAGAACTGTGCCATAACTGTAACTGACACTCTCAGGTGTGACTCTTCCTGCAAAAATCATATGCACAATCCAAATTAGAAAAAGAGAAACTTACATGGAAACTGCAAATGAAAGTGCAATTTTATTATACTGTTTCTCCAAAATGAAAAAGGAAAAGCATGGCAAACAAAATTAAATGTCAGCATAAGGAAACATTTCAGTATTATAACAACAAAAACTGAACCCAGCAAGTGCAGACATTGGGAAACAAAAACATGGACTTGAGTAAACCCAGACATTTTGTTTAGTTCAAAAAGTAAACAAGAATTTCAGGCCTAGCAAGAAAAGCCTAAGAGGGCTATCGTATATATAGCACTTTCAGATTTCAAACAGTAAACATCTCAAGCATAACGATACACACAAGATTCAACAATTACAGCACTCAATCAAAAACCAAAAATTTTGCAAGAGAGAAAATCAAAACATTATTACTGAAAAAGGAGATTTACATACAAGAATATTTAGGTTTATAAATCAATTGTGCATGAAATGTGGATGCACTGCAATTTTATAAATGAAAATACCTTTGATAACATGAGCCCTTGGACCCCATGAAAACACAAAAAAAAATAGGATACAACTTGCAAAAAAACATTTTAAACATATAGAATAATAAGGAAAAAAAATGGCAAATGCGTGAAAAACACATTTACATATATCTAGGGAGTAGATTTTTGAGTTCTTCATGTAAAATTAATTTTGTGAATCTAAATATTAAAAAGCAATTTATCACTTCATGCTTCAATTGAGATGCACTTTTACATGTTTTTTGAGAAAAATGATTCAAGTGTCAATGTAAATCTTTTATTTTTCATAGTAATTATGATTTTTTTACGGTTAAGTATGAATGTGGCTGCCAGAACTTATGAGTATTCATTAAATTTAGTTAATAGTGCATCAGTGAAATTTTCCAAACCTGGCATATTCATGAACTTACGCCTTTGCACTTTATTCATATTTTTCTTGTGTTTATTTTGTCAATGACATTAACATAATATGAGTTCATGAAATGGCACCATTCGAGCAGACAGTCCTCTTTCCCCATTTCACTATTCCATGAGAGCTATTTATTTCTTATTGTTTTCAATGGACAACAGCTGAGTAGATTTTGAAAAGCATTGGAAGCTATGGGAGAACATGTCAAACAACTGCAAGGTAGATTTGTAGATAGGTTTAAAATTGGCTCTTGGTCAAATCATATATGCATGTCTAATAGTGGTCATAAGTTCATGCACATTCCTCAATTTTGTGTTTTATAGTGTCAAATTGTACCAATAAGGGTCATCAAGCCTTTGTGAGGGAACCACACAACCCAATAAAATTACATGAAATTCACCAAAAAGTGGCCATAGCATCCGAAAATGCATTAGAAATATTTTCCATAGAATTCTCAAATCAAGAAATGCAGAAAAAAAATTCTCCACACATTCCTAACATGTTTCCATTTTTGAAACATTTCTAAGGCCAAAACCAACCCCTCCAGAGTTTCCTGCAACACAAGTTCAATAGAAAAATTCATTGGCATCTTTTCCTTTTAAAAATGTTCAAATATCAAACTCAACAATCATATTTGTTTTGCAAAGCCTTATCCCCTAATCAAACCAGGAATCAACTTGAATTGCAAATAATTCCTCTATTCACTTTTTCAGGATTGTACAGCATTTTCTACCATCTTCAAGTCGTCATCCAGTAAAGCAGCTGACATTTAGAACTTGAAAACCAAATTCAGAAAAAATAAGCTAGTGTTCATAGCAACCCACATTTCTTGTTCTAACCAGCTCAAATCTAGTGGACTTCCTCCCTACACATTGGGAGACTATGAGAACAATAAGCATTTTTTGACATTAATTGGTGAACATACCCTCACCAAGCTTTTGCCACGGTGCTAGACAGCTTGATTTCCAGATTGGCCAAATGTAAGAAACCCATTGCAAAAGATCAAGCAGTTTGCCAAACATATTCACATAGAACTTGCCACATATTGACACTTAGAGCCATCATCAAAGAAGCAAATATTACCAGCAGAGAATTTATCATCACTAAGTAGTATTTTGCAAAGTTTTCAATATTATTTGTCATTCTAGAGGTAGTGAGGATTGGCTATCAGAAAAGAGATTAAAGCCATGGAGATTTATTTATTTATGAGAGATTTGTTTCTTGTACCACACAAACTTTTTTGTATTGAGCCATGTTTCAAGCCAAAATATTGGCGTTTCTCGTTTGTAAGCCCTACTTGAATCCTTGTTTCGGATTTCCACAAATCCTCAATGTTGCAATTGTCGTTTCAACTTTTGAGTCAACCCCTATGCATGGCCTACAAGGAGTTTTTTAAGCATGAAAAGCAACATGCATAGGGAAACTTGGACAATGAAGGAACAGCAAAGGTATTCTAAGGCAATGAAATGACCATCGACATTCCTAGCACACGTCTCAACAAAAAAATACTTTTGACAATTTCATGTCAAAGAAAGGTGCATGGAAGATGTGTAACACACCTTGGGGGAAGAATAATGTGTTTCACCAACCAAAAACAAGTAAAAATGGTCTATAAGTATGAAGAACCCAACTGGCTCTTCTCTGTCTTTGATGATAAAATGAAATTGTTTTTGTGCTTTTTGATTGTTTTGATGTTTTTGGTGTTTTTTATGCAATTAATAAAGAAGTGCGCCAAGCATAAAATGGATATAAAACTGAAAAACAAGCAATTCAAGAACAACTGCAATACTATTGTAGATCTGGCAATTGATACAAACAAATTGCATACAATAGACGTACCCGGATATCCTTAGAATAATTAAATAAAGAAGCTTTGTACATGCCAGGCAGGAAATGTTGAAACTGATGAAATGCAACGCCTAGCTCTGGATCTGCTTTCTCCCATTCAAAAACTGTATCCAAGGCCCTGGAAGATCTAGGCATCCAATAAGGAGACAAGACAGGAGCCAAAGGAGAGGCGTTTTAGCCTCTTGCTTCACACGCCCTTGCCAGAAATACACGCCTCCCAATGCAAAGTACAGCCTTTGAAGAATGTTGCAAATTCTTTATTGATAAAAATAGGAAAACTGATGAAGATGGCGTCCTAGATGAAAAAGCCCTCTCCCTTATTGTAAACAGGTAAAAACTAAATAGAAACTCAAATGTAAGCACAAATGAACTCCTGTATGAAGCTCCCTCAGTAGCAACCATTCAACTAGTATTTCACAGTCTCACAATCACAGAACATTGAAGAATTATCGCTCTCCAATGAAGAAAATCCTGAAACCCTTGTCCTCAGACAAAAACCATAGAGAAAATCCAAAGATGCAATGTCAAAAAAAATAGCTGAGGTCGACTTGCATATTTTCCCTTATGTCTCCAAAAAGCACGACTTCCAAGAAAAGTATGACTTTTGTCATTTAAATACATTTAAAATGTATTTAAGTCATTTTCAATAGCTGTTTTAAATACCTTGGGCGCACTTTTTGACTTAAGTGATTTATTTATCACTTTATAATATATTTAAGTGGCGTTTACTTTTTATAGTCAATTTGACTTTGTAATAAACCAATAAGTTAAATAAATAACTTAACTACAAAAATACTAATAACTCCCTCCAAACTCAGTATTTTTCCGTGACGTCAGAAGCTGGCGAACACCGAACTACAAACGCTTGCGTTGAATCCAATATTGAAGTGAAGGAGTGAGAATGACAATACCCACCAAAAACGGCCACTGACCCCCTAATCAAATCTTGTCAGCCTACGAGGGTCCAAGAAGTAGACTAACCATCATAAAACAAGATCACGCTAAAAAGGGGGACATTACAATAAGTGATCTAGATGTGCCCTTAACCTTGTAGATGTCAATTTTGAGGTGAAAATACTTAAGTGGAAAACATGCATGCACTTTTCAATGTCAACAACAAATTAAAATGTGAAAATCACTTAAATGACTCAAAGGTACACTCTTTAACTTCAATGGAAAAACTTAATATCTAGTTAGAACAAAACTGCATCACACCCCTTGGGGCGCCCAAAATCACTTAAGTGACATAATCTCAATTGAAAAACATAAGAAAAAAGTGCATTATAACTCCTAGGGGGACACAAAAAGACACTTAAATGTCAATATGAAAACATAAAAAAAGTGCATCTCAAGACCCTAGGGGCGACCTAAATTACTTAGTTGTCAAAGTGTCAATGAAAAATCAAATGAAACAGTGCCCCAAGTGTTGAAACATGCCCCTAGGAGGTTAAGTGGCAACATGTCAATGAGAAATTAAATGAAAAAGTGCAATACTACATCCAGGCAAGTTATCAATAGAAAAACAAATATAAAGTGTATACATCTTCCAAATCATGTAAATGTCGAAATGTCAACAAGAAAACAGAAGTTGCGCCAAGAGACTAAGAAGTGTACCTAGAGACAACAAGTAACATAGGAGATGAAATGAATGTTAAAACTATAACAAAAAGTGCAAGGACTCAAAAGCACATCCTCTACATGGAGAAGTCCAAGTTTCACCTTCAAACACAAAAGGACATCATTAGAGCAAGTTTCCCAAAATTTTATTGATCATTAACAGCAGATTTTTCAAGTTCCATTGCAACTATCTAAGGATCAACACTTGTTTCCATTGTTTGAGCACCTACCACAGTCATCTTGGCAATCCTTACCATTTCCTTAACAATTCATTCAAGGCACTTAAAGTTTATAGATGTGTCTCATAAAAGATTTCATCATTGACAAGTTCTAGGGTGCTGAACACTAAATTTCATAAGTTTTCAAGAACATATCAAATTCAAGTCACCAAAGATTGCTTGGTGAGGTCATCAATGGTCATTAGGGTTTCGAATTTCTTTAGAGGATCTCCAATGGTGAGAACAAAGGTGTTTGATCAAAATCATTGTGAGTAGCCAGCTACTAGACTTTTGTTTTTAGCCACAGTTATTTTCAGCCCATGCTATTTTTCGTCATTGCTATATTTGGGAGATCACTATTTTAAGAAGACCTACAAGGTCCATTTATAGACATATGTTTTTGTAAGAGATTCATAAATCCATTTATAGAGACATATGTTCATAGAAGAAATCAATTCTAAAGAATTCTAGTTTTACCTGATGTATTTAAGAGCAAATTTGTATTTTAATGCTTGCTTTATGTGCAAACAAACTATTCTTAGCATAGGAATTGCAATTCCTTTTTATTTATTTTTCATGCAAAGTATTGCAAACGATTATAAATAAGTGCTTTTGGTACTTAGATTTTAAAAATTTACATAGAATGAAATTTTTACGCCTATTTTCTGCTGAGATTATGGTTCAAGCTATCTTGTGTAATCTTGTGTTTAATCATTCCTCAAATCAAATAGCCTTTATTGAAATGTGCAGGCTTTGTATTGCAGACTTTGTTAATGTAGCTTTGCATGTGATAGCATCTGATTGGTTCGCTAAATTATGTTTGTTGTGTTCAATCCAATTCTTGTGTTGTTCTCACGCTTTCTAGTCTCCACTTTTAGCTAAAGAGAACAAGTATTTGTTAACTATTGTGGGTGTATACGTCCAAGAAAAGATATAATAATAAAAACCTCTCACCTTGAGTAGAAGTGCTGATGAGCACTGTGCCCTTGCCCAAGAACTAAAAGATGGGTCGTTTCTTTAGTTTGCTTGCAATGCATGCTCAATATCCATATATCTAACTTTAACATATTGTAAAAAGCTAGAGGTCATTTTCTTAGGTTCTAGGGTTTAGTATTGTTTTCTGTTACAAGGAAGTTTCACCTTCTAATTTGAAGAAAAGTTTATTCTTACAAGTTGTTCCATTTTGTGTTGTCCTGAAAGGGACAAATAAAAAAATAACATGTTGGAAAGGTCCATACCCTTCACAGCAGACTAATGATATCCATAGCACCATTTGAATCAAGCAATGGTGTCCACTCTCATCAGTGATTCAGATTATATATTAATCAGTCTTGTATATAAAATATAAAAGCAATGGATCTGTTTTCTTATTCAAAAATTTATGTACAAAATTTCCAGCAGTAAAAATATGGCTGTGGCAATCAAAATGACACTCACTAGAGCAAATTTTGTGACAAGATATTTTCTTTTTTGTAGGCAGCATGATGGGTACTTGGTGCATTTTGCACAAGTATTAGCATCAAGTACTTTAGTTTCTTATTTATAACTATTAGGACAAAGCTGGAATAATGATATATACATCCTATGCAGTTATTTGCTTTGACTGCCATCTGTTTATTTCTGTTATTTACTGTCATATCTGTTTCATACAGAAACATCTCATAATCTCTAAGAAGACAATTCAAACCTGATGCATATCATCTATGGTGAACACAACATAGGAGACTGAGAGAATTATATGTTAATTTACATAGACAGATATTTGAGTATCATAAAAGTGATTCAACCCCACCAAGCAAGAGGTAAAGTTCCAAACAGCTGAAATTTGGAGAAGTGAGAAGATCTGCAAGGTTGTGGAGGAAGAATCATGCACTTGATATCACTATCAGTCAAATTCTTATTTCAGAAACTTAAGTAGTTACATTATCTTCACAACTTGTAAAACTTGAAGTGCCACCAGGAGTTTTTAAAGTGCTAGAAGAGACCCCAGGGCAGAAGACTGAGAGACTATACCTGAAAAAGGAACAAAGAGCTTCTTGGAGCAGTTCATTGTCCACAAAAGTGGACAACAGTATAACATTGCTCTAGATCTTTCAACAAAAAAATAATAGAGTAATACATCCCTGATTTCAAAACCAGCAAGGTTTGGTGGCAACAAAATATCAGGAAAAACATACATGGCCCAAAGTAAAGTCCACATTCAATAAGGAAACCAAAAGTGGCAAATGGATTGCCAGCTATTGAATGAAATAACAAATTCAAAACCTTTAAAGGATGCATTGATTAAAGACTAAAATCATAGTTACTAGACTCAGACTAAGCACTGACTCAGCGAGCTGATTTTTAACGCATACTCAAACTCAGAACAAGTACAAAAACACAGCACATTTAGAAAAGCAATATAAATATATTTTACCAAAAATATGATTTTTTGAAAAAATTGGCCTAGACTCGACTGGACTTGCCAGACTCCACTAACAAAGCCAAATTTTCTGTCTCTCTGAAACAGGTGTACAGGCCTCGTTTAGGCCTGCTCAACCCAGGACTCATGGCAACTCACCAACTAATCTGCAAGTCTGTTAACTACGATTATAATCATCAAATGCTATATTTGGAGAAAATGTTAGAAAACTCAATAAAAGAGGGTTTGAAATATCATTTTGTAAACAGCTAACATAAGATATTGTAATGCTGCCCCTGTTTTTTTTTGTTTTCCTGATTTGCTGATTGAGTTTTGTTTGATGATGTTTGCTTTGTGTTTTCAAATGTCATTCATTGTTTCAAGTTTGCATAAACATAAATAATATGAAGTACAGAAAAATAAAGAGAACTTGCTTGCAAATAGAAGAATTTTCAGAATATATTTTTCCTTGATTTCATAACAGAAAATCAGACTTCTCATACATGAAAATCATACTCAGAAAACATCCGATCAGACCTGGTATTTGGCTCCAAACAGCAACAACAAGCTCAGAACAAAACAACGTTTTAACTCCAACTTGAGTGCATCGAATCTCCTCAAAACTCTTCACCCAAAGCCACCTAAACAACCCAGAAAGGTGCAGATCAGACCTATACACAGCAGGTCAGATTGCACAGGAAAATACCCCAGAAACCTCCAACAGGGTCACTCCTTCAAGCTGGGCGATCTGCTCTTATAAATCAGTTTCTCGGCAATAAATTCAAAGGAATACATGCAATGAGGTGCCTAGGATAGTAGTTTCCCAAAAACCAATACCCATAAAGATATCATG
Organism: Sequoia sempervirens; assembly: GCA_007258455.2. Taxonomy (NCBI): domain Eukaryota; kingdom Viridiplantae; phylum Streptophyta; class Pinopsida; order Cupressales; family Cupressaceae; genus Sequoia; species Sequoia sempervirens. Next base: position 932,535,139 of record VDFB02281492.1, read on the forward strand.
AGCCAATATGAAGTTATGAATGTTTAATAAAATTCTGCCCTAGAAATGTAATACTCAGAAAATCACTGTAATCAGCTTCAAACCCTCAGAAACTTCCTTGAAAATCAACACCATAATCAAACCCTTCGAAGCCAAGCTCATTCACACCAAACCCAATAAGTAACACTTCAAAAATCTTCATTTTTCAATGCCAAAATATTGAAAACCTGAATATCTGTTAAGCACCAAAGTGACCCGAGTGGAATCACACCCAACTGATTAGGGTAGATCTTTCACTACCAAAACCAGCTCCTAAATGAAGAGGGTTTTTCGTCCTCAACACCAATTGTAGACCTCTGGAGAAAATCCAGCAGCATCCTGTTGTGCAACCAACTTAGACATGTACAAATGAGACTCAAAATGAGATTATAAAGTGTCAATGAGAAATTAGGGCAACTCAAGTTTGAAAATGCTTTCCCTCCAAAAGCAACCCCCTTCTCCATTTGCTTTTTAATAATTTCCTTTATAATTTAAAACATAATCAAATATTCCTCAAAGGGGCGTCCTTGCTCAAAAGGAAACTATTTTGCCTTATTCAGCCTTCTAAAACAACGTTAAGTTATCTCATTATACACCACAGTATTTTTCAATGACCACCTACCCCCTCACTTAAGTTATAAAATTATTTTATTAAAATAACTTAAGTGACTGATTAAAAGCAAATATTAAATAATCCAACTTTAAGCTCTACAACACCACCATGGAAATAACACTACTGAAGACACTATGGGTCTAAGACCAGTTTCCCGAAAAAAGACTTACTATAAATAGCAGCTACTAAAAATAGTAAGTACTCACCAAATATCAAACTGGCCAAAACATTAACGCTCATCGGACAACTACCACACACTGCCCAAACAAGAAACCCTACACTGCATTGCCGCTCAAACCAGTTACTAAAAAAAGTAAGTTGTCAGAACCAAACTAGCCCGAAGAAGGACATAGAAAATGGGGAGATTACAGATATTCAAGAAGAGTTTGAGGATAGTAACAACCCTTTAGTATCATGACATATAACAAAGAATGTTGGACATGGAACAACAAAAATATTTGAGTAACAAAGAGAATAAAGAGGAATTTAAATTTAAAGCGCTCAAATTGCTGAGTGAGAAAAAAGGTAAAAAGATAGAAATTGAAAAAAGTAAAATATAGTGTTTACAGTATCATACTCAATCCAGATTTGACAGCAATCTGGTTGACAATACAATAAATTATCGACATTAAGAGATGTTGATAGTTCAAAACAGTAAATTAAAACAATTGTAACATAAAGATAATTTCAGAATTTTAGCTAAAAGAACCATGAAAGAATGGAGATTAAAAATAACCATAAACATAGCAATTTTAGATTAAAAAAAAAATTACAACTTATTGATATGAGAAGTATGTACAGCCGTCTCTGAAACAAAATGTATGCCAATAAGTTCTGATTCATGCAAGAAGGTAGCAATTTCTGAGAAGAGATGTTGAGTTACCACACCATTATCTCGGCTCTTGTCTCTGCTAAAAAAATTCTCTTAATTATGCATTTAGATGAAAACACCTTTAACACTATTATTAGCAAGCTCTGAATGCTCTGAAAATAGGAAGTGAGGTGATTCAAATTGCAATGTATAAAGTCATAAGAGAAGCATTAAGTTGAGAGGATTCATTGATGCATAAAACTCATCAAAGCACAAAATTTAAGTTCAGAAAGTTTTGAATTTTTTAGGATTTTGTAATTTGAAAATTCTGGGCCTCTTGGTGCCATCACCCTTCATCATGTTGAACAAATACTAAGTTTTCAGATGCTTTTGAAGCAGGGCCATTTTGAGTTAAAGTCACAAGGTTCTGGCCCTGACAAGATGACCTACTTGTTTTTTGGTATCCACCTGGATCATTACTAAAGCGCAGGAGGATGAATGTCCATTTAAGTTCCATGAGTCTATAATGTAAAGAAACAATATACTTGAATGTCAGTTTGCTATGAAGAATAAGCAAGACAACCGATGTATAATGCCATAGCAATTGCCTTCAATTAGAGGGTAATGCAATCAAAGAAATCAAGTTCATCACAAAATAGTAGTGGTGCTAGTCAAGATCAACAAACAGAACTAATAAGGGAGAAGAAAGGCAGAGCTGTTATAGAGTGTAGGAAATGTATAGGTAGGGTTACTTTGGAAAAGAATGTCCCAAATGCATTTAACAGTTTGAACAATCCTGATAATGATGAGTCTTCTAAAATGAAACAAGCAAACATGGTTAAAACTGAGAGTGGAAACAAGATATGTATCTATTGGCACTCAGAAGAAAGTATTGTATATGTTGGGGGAGGAGCTGGCGTTGCTGTTGATGGTGGAATTCAAAAGGTCTTCCTCCATTGTCATCTTCGTCAAGCTCACTCCTTCAAGTCTGTTGATCTCCTTGGTCATATTTTGTTATGTTTGGTTATGTCTTTAGGTTTTCTTTTTAAAATTTTGTATTGCTGATTGTTATTTTGGTGGGCTTGTTTATTTTTATTTTCTTTTTATATTGGATTTGGTTTCATCATGAGATGTTCCTATCCTCCTTGGTCGCTTGTCCTGCATTTATTGTGCAGGTGTGATTTTGGTCTCGACAACATATGGATGCTGGGGAATGGGAAGCATCAAGAAGGGGATTTAAAGGATTTACCTCCACTGCTGGTGAAGGTCCACTGGTCTGTAGAGGTACAAAAAATTTGGTTCATGATGCAGGGCCCATTCTAGTACAAGGAAAAAATGAAGGCACGGAAGGTGAGCATGTAGTTACTCTCTCCCTTGTTCCTAATGAGAAATCATGGTTATTTCGGAAAAGGAATAATGCAGGCTTAAATCAATTGGTATATTCTTTGTCTGTTTAACTCCAAATGTTTTGCATTCTCAGAAGTTTTTTGATGACTGGTAGTCCTCTGTTTGGGGGGAAAAACTAGGGCTTTATGTTTCATTATGTCGAATGCTACAAGGAAGCTTTTTGTGTTTGTCTTAGGAACAATGCCATGCAAAAAAGGATTCTTGGTAAAGGTTTTTGGAATGTTAGTAAAATCACTCTTTCAAGATTTTCATTGGAATTCTATATTAAACCCTGAAGCATGATATTCTTCTAGATTTTATCTTTGTTCCTTTACAGGTCTTTGCAGAAAATCAAGATTAATAGATTGGTAAGTTTGAACAATGGTCATATGAGATCGGTTTGCCCTTTGTTAAAAACGAATGGGAATGGAAATTCTAATGTGATAATGTTGATTTTTCTGGGGATATTAATATAGGTAAAATGAAATTTGGTGATAGTCCTAGTGACATTAATATGGAGAATATTAACAAATTTGATGAGGATTTTCTCCCTCAGGTTAAGGAAAATAGTCAGGAATATATTGTTATTCATGTTGCCTCTATTGCACCTTCTTGTTTGGATAAGCCTCCTACTGTTTCTGCTTTGCCTTTCTTGGTTTCTAAAATTAATGGAAATAATAAAAGGTTGTTAGATGGGATGGAAAGTTCTGGGCCTTTAGTGAGTTCTATTAAAGAAAAACTTTCTAATCAAAATTCTTCTAAAGGGATTGTTGCTAAATAGACCCTGGTTCTAGAAACAAAAACAATCTTCAAAAAGACAAAAAGCATATTTGGTTGATAGTGGTTCTGAATTAAGTTCCAGGCCTTTAGTGAGTTCTATTAATGCAAAACATTCTAGTCAAAATTCTTCTGAAGGGGTTTTAGCTAAATAGACCCTGGTTCTAAAAACAATAAACAATCTTCAAAAAGACAAAAAGCATCTTTGGTTGATGGTGGTTCTGAGTTATTTTTGGGTGATGATAACGGATGTGATGTTTCTATGGATGATTATAAGTCTGGAGTTTCCACAAGAGGGGGGAGAAATAATGATTTCCCTCTTATTTTTTTAAGGTTTAGTAAAGGGGAAACATTCTCCCTTCTAGTTAGACATCTGCCCTTTCTTTAATCAGTTTTGATGAAAAATCTAAGCTGGAACATAAGAGGCCTTGAGGCCCATGATGGGAAGTATTTGGTTAGGTCTCTTTGTAAAACTAGGACCTAAACTTGATTGTTTGTTGCTTCAAGAGGTTAAGTTCGTTGGATGTTATCTGGATGGAGATTGTAGATATAGACCTAGAGTTTTGTGGCAGCATTTGGGGTATAGAAGTTCAAAATTCTTTTTCAGATTTCAGAAAGTCAAGCATGCAAAAGACAATATTTCAGCTATTCATGTGAATGGTACTTCGTTGAAAGAGGATTATCATATTAGGAGTGCTTTCTCTATTTTTTATGGCAATCTCTTTGCTAAAGGTGATGAAAATGATGTTAATAATGCAGGAAATATTGTGGCTAAGATTGTTCCTTGCAAACTTCGTCACAGTAGTAATATTGCATTAGAAAAATGTCTCTCTCTTGATGAGGTTTCTAATGCTATTTGTCACATGAAAGAGTGGGGAAAGCTCCTGGAAGTGATGGGTTTCCTATGGAATTCTATAAAGCTAACAGCAAATAGATTAGCAATATTTTATTACAAGTTTATAATGAAGCCATTCTAACTAGTTTTTTGGGAAAGCCTATTAATAAGGACACTATAAAACTTATCTCCAAAGGGGGTGCTCCCACTCAACCTAATAATTAGAGGCCTATAATTTTACTCAATGTTTCTAATAAAATCTTTGCTAAAATTCTTTCTTTGAGAAATTTAGAAAGAATTACCTAATGCTATATCTTCTTCTCAAACTGGATTTGTGAAAGGCAGATATATTCTTGATAATCTGGTCGTTAGTTGGAAATGGATGCATTGAGCTAAGTCTTGTAAGCAAAATGTTGGTGTTAACACTAAAATATAGAGGAAAACAATAGGAAACAAAGCATAAAGCAAGAATCCTACTCTATACCTAACTACACCTCAACTAGAGCAAAAGGCATGTAAACAAATGACAAAAAGCAATAAACTTTTTATCGGGCAAACCTTTGTTGATCTAAATGTTATGCTCAAGATGATTGGTTGGTTATTGAAGTCAAATGTAGTTACTCAATTCTACAGCATAACCTTGTTAAATCCCAATTCCTCATCTTGAAAATGGCTTGTGTATTGGTCAATTCATAAATTTCGGGTAGGGGTGATGGATGGATGAGATTAGATCTTGTGTAATGGAGGGATAGGGGTTGACCCATATGTAGAGGAGAATGAGAGGATGACAAGTGGCAACATGTGATTGGTGCACACAATTAGGGCAAGGATTGAGAAAAGATGAAGGGTGGAGATGTGATTAAATCTTGATGGAGGGTGGAGATTGAAAAGGGGCTTTTTGGAGCCTTGTGCACTTGGAGCCATGTGCAAGATTGACTTTGTTTATTTTAAACAAAGTGGTGGAGAAATGTGCAAATGATTAATTAGTTGACCAAATCTGATTTGTTTATTCAACTAATGATGAAAGGGATTTTATAGGAATTAAAAAAATGTTGTGTATTTATATAATTTATGAGAGAAAGTTGGAGAAATGACTAATTTAATTAAATAAATGTGATTTGTTCAATTAAGGTTGGAACTTCAGAAAAAAAGGCTAAATTGGTTAAATTAATTAAATAAATAAAGGTAATTTATTTAATTAATGTTGGAAGAAAGGTTAGATTAGTTAATTGAATAGTCGAGACTTATTTAATTAATGCTCATAGAACAATCGAATAGATTAATTAAATAAATAGTATTTATTTAATTAACGGTGAAAGCGGATCTGCAATATAGTCCTCGTGTGACATTGACGGAAATGTAGGAATGCATTTTAGGTGTCTGCAATTGGTATAGCTCTTTTAGATTGTAAGAACGTGTATGATAAGATTGAATGGCCTTTTACTCTACTTATGTTTAAGGTTCTAGGGTTTGGATATTTCTTTTGTAGAATGATCAATGTTTTGTTTCGAGATGCCTCTACACATATCTACATCAATGGTGATTTGTCTGATTCTTTTCCTCTTCATAGGTCAATCAAACAAGGAGGTTGTTGCTGCTAAAGTTATGCACTATATGCTTAAGGATTTGATTTTAGGTCTTCATGTTAAAGGACTATCTTTGCCTTCTAGTGCCTATGTTGTAGAGCTCCAATTCGCAGATGATACTTCAACTTTTGTTGAAATGGACAAGAAAATTTTGAAGCGTTGGATAATAGACTGGATTTGTATTATATTGCTTCTAGGTCTAGGATTTATGTTTATAAATCTAGCATTTTAAGATGGAAATTTGATTATCCTAAATGGTTTTTGGATAGGAGTTGTATTTGTTACCGACCAAATGAGTTTGTTAGGTATCTAGGAATTCCTTTTTCTCTTCATCCATCTTTAAAAGCGATGTGGGAGTGGGTTTTGGATAAAGCAAGTGGTAAGGTTTAAAATTGCAGGGTAATCTTCTTTCCTTGGCAGGAAGGTTTCAAGTTTGCCAAAAAAAATCCTCCAAAACTATTTACTTTTCCTCTACTTGACTTGTTGCTTCTTCTCATATTAATCAACTTAATATTCTTATTAGAAATTATTTATTGTCTGATGGAGAGGAAATTAAAAAAGGCATGTTGTTTCTTGGGCCCAATGTACTATTCCTAGGGTCGCTAGAGTTATGGGACTTAGAGATTTGTTTGTTCATGGGGTTTTTCTTTCAATTAAGTGGATTAAAGTTTGATTTGGTAATAAGCCTTGGAAGCAACTTATTAAACATAATTTGGCTAGTCGTGTGCCTAAAGTGGTTTCTTACCTATTTGGATTTTTGTGTTTGGTAAATCTAATGTAAGTTGGTTTGATATTTTATATGGCAAAAATCTTTTGTTCCTTTTCTCTTGGTAAATTCTTGAATAGATTATGGTTTGTCATGTCTTCAGATGTTCTTTTGGAATGGTAGAAATGATGATGTTTTTCAAGGAAGTAAGTGCATGCTCACTAACTTTTCTCCAAAAGTCATAGCCTCCTTGGTTGGCAATGTTGTTGATATGCAAGTTCATAGAAGGAAAGATGATAATAAGCAGTTCATTGATGGCAGTCCAATGGTGATCCTCATACTGTTCAATGGGGCATTATACAAGTTGATTTAGTTTATGACCAGGATGGATGACCTATTCAAAGGATATTGTTGTGGTTAAGACCTCTTCACAGCAATCTAGTGGCTTTGATGCCCTTCAAGTGGATTCCTTTGTTCCTGGATTGGATGATAATGCTAGCTGTCCTACTGTTGCTGATGATGTTGAAGTTTGTTATGAGGCTGTTTCTCCTGCTGTTGTTGCTAATCCTGGCGGTGGTGGTACTTTTAAGTTGTGTGTTCCTGATGCTCTTGATTTCCATGGTGCAGGTAAAGATATTGTTGCAGGCATCTCTGGGCAGTTTGGTTTGCAAAATGTTATTGGATCTTCTTCAACCAATGATTTTTACATGGCTGTTATCTCTTTGCCGGCTGCTCCTACTAAGTTAGAATGGGAGTCTTGGCTTCAGGAATGTGTTGATCTTAGAGTCAAGACGCTGGAAAAGGGTGTTAAGTCTTTCATTGAAAAGTTGGATTACTAGTGTGGTGATACTTGATTAGTGTTGTTGCTATATGGTATATGATACTGTTATCTGTATTATCCAATTATCTCTGAATACTCTCCTTTTTGATCTTTTGTATAGCTTGTTATATGGTGTAATATCTAAATAGTTTGGTTGGTTGAGGCTGACAGGATTATTTTTGTGGCCGTCTTTTATGGTTTCTTCTCAGCTGTGGTGAGTCTTTGTTAATCTTTGTAACCAGCTGCTCAAATGGAGCTATATTTGTAAACTACTATGTTCCACGGTGTTTCCGGGATGTGAACGGTGGGACGGCAGGGGACACATTTCGGGGACAGCAGTCCGAGGGCCATTTATTGGGGACGGCAATATATATATATATATATATAGAGAGAGAGAGAGAGAGAGATTGAAATCTCTACAAGTTAATAACACAAGTATAACAGCAGCAATATAACATGACAATGTTAAAATGATGTTGGATAACGTCTATAGTAGCCTGCATGACAACCACATTCCAAAAAAAAATTGTTTGTTCGTACTTCTCAAACAATACCACACTGTACCAGACCATGGCAAAAGTAACTTTAATCTCTTTTGCACTCTAATACCATATGAAGAATTTTGAATTTTGATGCTTTTTTGAATAATGAAATATTGAAATCAGAAATCCAAATAATTTCTGTTAATATTAACTGTTATATAACTTATATCATTAACTATGAATCTGAATCATGATATATTTATTGATGTTATACTACAATTGTTGTTGTCACTGCTGTCATGATTAATTTAATTGTTGTTATATTGCTGTTATTGTGCTGTCATGATATATTTATTGCGCTGTTATAATGTTGTCATGTTACATTGTTGTTATAATGCTGTCATGATATATTTAACAGTCTTTTTTTTAATGTTATGAACGATTATTTTTAAAAACATTATTAAAAATTGTTTTTCAACAGGGGATGCCTAACTGTCCCCAAGACGGTTAGGGGACGTCTGAGACATCCCTGGCCACCTTGGGGATGGCCAGGTGTCCCCTATGTGTTTCGTACCGTCCCCGATTTTGGGGACGGGTTTCAGGACATTTCCGCATTTTCCAAATTTGGGGGGGACGGCTAGGGGATGTCCCCTAACGTGCCCCCATCCCCAAAACACCTCAAGGGACGGGGACAGGGTATGAGGGGCGGGGACACGTCCCTGTGTAACACAAGTAAACTATTTCCAGTATAAAAAAAAAATTATATATGTTGGTTGAATAATGATGGATGCAAGATGTAATCCAAGCTGAGAAGGGCTTTCATAATTAGTCAAAAATAGGGTCAAACCATGATGCACAACCAGTGCATGAAGTAAGAAAGGGTGGACAAAAGAAAGAATGTGAAGAAAACTGAAAATAACATGAGGCAAACACATTATAGCAGTTGGTATCTCCAAACAAGTATGCAATGAAAACAATGCCAGCAAAGTTGGCAACCTGTTCAAGAACCGTATGCCATGATTAGCACAAGCACGAGTGTTAGCTCAACAAGCGGCAACCATAAAAAATGAAAATAGAGATGCATAGATTTTATTAAACGATGGTATACACAATGTAACCATTGAGATTGGAAATATGGCTGTTTCAAATGCATTGATAATTAGTGGGTCTATTTAAATACAATTCCAGAAAAAGTGTGGAAAGTTAAAGATAACAGCATTAATTCTACCATATTTCAGATTGAAGTTGGCAAACAAAGAGATATACAGCAAGTGGGCAGTCTTGCCTTCTACTTCCGTTATTTCTCCTACAATGAACAGAAACATACAAAAATTCTCAATCCACAAAACATTAATGACTTGAATGCTCAAATACGAGCCTTATTAATAGATTGTCTAATTCACAATTGAGTTTTCCCAAGACCTAGGCAAAGATCAACAATCACTAGGAGAAGAGATGGTGAATGTACAATTCAGCTTTTGTGATTGAACGTTTGCATTAATCGTAGACACAACTACACTTGTTGTATGGTTTTGGATGCCTGCACACCCAAAGTATGGTTTAGTGAACCTCCAATACAGTCTATGTTTGATACAGTTCTACGGCACTATCAAACACCCATCCCTACATCTAAATCTTATTCTTTGTTTCTATTTTACAATTAAATATATTTTCTGAATCCTATCAGATTACACCTCCCTTCTCAAAAAGGTTTTTTGTCCCACAAAAGTTTAATGAGATATCAAATGAAGAAAGAGTTTTCCTACTCTCTCCTTGAAGTACCACTTGGCTCGGTCATCCCTCTAATCTTTGAGTCCAATTTTCCAAGTTCCTTCAACTTTATTTCCTGTTTCTCTTACATTCTTTTCTAGTACCACATCCTCATGAAGCATAGTTCTTCCTTCCACACCCAAGTCTTCTAAAGATGGTAGCACTTGTTCTTCATCTTCATCTAGCATAGAGGGCTCATAAAGCTATTAGTACTCACAATTTACAAATGAACGTATTTTCATGAAAGGTGAAAGATCAAGTTAGAAAGCATTATCACCTATGGCCTCCAAAAATTGTGATATGTCCATACTTGAATAGCTTAATTTTCTTTGTTCTTCTTTTAAGTATTTCCTTACCCTATGTAAGCAAAACTATCTCCCACCTTGAGTTTGTGCTCCCTTCTATGTTATTCATGTCATTCTTTACACAATTGTTGTGTTCTTGCCAATTGTTCTTTAACTTTGCGTTGGATTTGCCTAATCGTTTCAACAAATTTAGATGATTCAGTCACCTCATTATCTTGCCCTACTTGTTCATCTTGCTTGTGTTAGGATTTAGGTGTCATCTAACTTGTAAATCCTATGTCATTTCACATGTTTCCAACATCCTTGAAAAGTGTCTCTAGGCACTTAAGGTGTTATTAAAAATTAATTTATATATTTAATTCCACCTATTGTTTGTAATGCATTCATAAGGAGGGGTCCATCAGCAATGTTAAAGGTGACTTGTGGAGATAAAATTAATTAGTTAATTTCCAACTCCAAGTGGAGAGCTAAGAGTTGAGGATGACTCTTGAGTTCCACATGTGTCTTTTGGCATTCCCCAAGCTGGGTGCTTGGGAGGGTGAGGACAAAGACTTTTAAATTTTTCCTGACTGAATCTTGGTATTCTGGAGGTTTTCCATGAGGCTTGGGAGCTTAAAGGAAAGAGGGTGACTCTTGAGTTACCTTGAGCCTGGAGATTCATGAAGGGTTATCTTTGGACGCCTTGTTGGCACCTATTGAGCTTCCTCTTGTTTTGTAAACCACCAATGGTTTCCTCTTTCATTAAAGTTTATATATTGGAGACCAAGAGAGTGGAAAATATCACAACAGGTTGGAATAGGATGGAATATGTGAAGGAACTGGATAGAGTGTTGGATGCGTTGAGATTGTTCGCAAGTACACAAGTGCTACTAGATTGGAGGCAATGAGGAGAATGGAAGTATGATTGTATTGTAATCTTTATTTCAAAGTTAATACATGCTTGGCCTCTCTTCTTGGTATAGTTTTTTCCCACAAGGGTTTCTCCACGTAAATCCTTTGTTATGTGTTGGAATAATGGTGTTTGCTGATTTTACTATTTGCTGATATAAATCCATTAAATTTCTTCATGTTAGTCCAAAGATTATATACAGTTAATTTCAAATTTGCATACAAATTTTAGATTTCTACATTGCAGTAGTCTAAGCCTTGTATCTCGCCAAATTGGTATCATATTTTGATGTTAAACAATTGTTTAAAATTGAAATTTCCCAGCAGCTTGGACTAGAAGGCAAATATCCTAAACATGCTTCAAATAGTGACTAATTGGTATAAGAATCCAATGCTCTATTGTGAGAGTGTTGAATGTATGGAGGTGATTCATCCTATGTTTTTGGATACTTACTGTTATACTCCTTGATGAGTTGTACCAAGGTCCTGAAGACCACTTATCTTTGGCCGTCTATTTGTGGGTGAAAGGTTGTGCTTTTCTTTACTTTTGTATCCATCATGATCCGTAACTAGACCAAACCTTACCAACAAACTGGGTATCCGTTCAGATATAATGGACTTAGGTAGCCCAAAATGTAATCATACATTATTAAGGAACATTTCAGCTGCTTTTGCCCATGTCATAGTCCTTTTACAAACCATTAAAATACACATTTAGCTTATCCTACTAACTACCAAAAAGAGTAATCATGCCCATGTCTACTCAAGGCAACTCCACTACAAAATCCATTGAAACATTTTCCCATGGTCTTGTGGAAATAGGCATAGGAATATACATTCCCTCCTTCTTTGTTTTAGATTTATCGGTACAATGTAATTTACAACTTCTAACCAACCTTACTACCTCTTGTTGCATTTTGGGCCAAAATACATACCTTTGCAAATAAGCCACTGTTTTTCCTACACCAAAGTGTCCTGTCACTTTGAAGATATGTGACTCACTCATTAGTAGAAGCCTTTGTGCTTTGGAACACACAATTTTCCTGCCTTATATAACAACCCATGTTGAAGATAAAAGTCTTCTTCACTTTTTACAATTTCTTGAGATAGAAGCCCTTCATATTTCTTACCAATCTTCTTCACTTTTTACAATTTCTTAGATAGAAGCCCTTCATATTTCTTACCAAGATCTTTATAATGCATATATTCTTCAACATAAGCCTCGTTGGTGAATGGCTCCAAGTGAGTTACCATGGTATCACTGAAATATGTGGCCTAGACAACATATCTACTACATAATTGTTAGTCCCTTTTTTTATATTTGATACCAAATGAAATTGCTAAAGAAAACCCATCCATTTAGGGTGTCATGCTTGTTGTCATTTACTTTGTGCTTGTAAATATCGTAAACATTGGTGGTCAATATGCACGATAGTTTCCTTACCAAATAAATAGTGTCTCCATTTTTTAATTGCTTGAACTAGCGCCTATAACTCTTTATCATAAGTAAAAACCTATGAATGATAACATATAGGCTTACCACCTTGAAGCAAGGATTCACTAGTATCTATTTGTACATCATATGAGTTGGAAATTATAATTTTCAGCATGCATTAATACATGATTGTCCATCTTCATCACATTGGTATTCTATTGTCAGGTGCTAGGTATCCTACACTGAAACCCCTGACTACAACAATTGTACATGTACAAAGGACCTAAATAAGTTATAATGACCATTCTAAAGATCAAATTAATTTTCCTTATTACTTTATTTCAAAAATGCCAGCAATATATATTTTTCTTCATCATATTAAACATATGATAATGAGGGACGTTCTCTGAACCATGCTGATCTACAACATAAGTTCATTGGTAGATGTATTTTATAATAGCATTTACAATTGCAATAACTTATGGCAATCTACTGTTTCATTTGTCTGGAGAAACAGACTCATACATTTTTCTTGTTTGTAAGTACATATATGATGTAACCTTTTATTCCCGCAAAGTATAACATAAATAAAAAGTTAGGAGCTGAATCTAAAAATGCCATGCTTTCAAAGAAAACATCTAATCCCATGCAAATTTCAAACACATATCCGACCCTTCTTTCCTCCATCAGATTTCCTTTAGCGGAAATGTGATTTAAGCAATGACTCAAATGCATTGACTACTCCAATGTCAAAAAAAAAAAAAAAATACTATAAGCAGAAAAGAAAAATTCAATATTCTTAAGTTTATTCAAACTGTTTATCATCAATAGAAGCTATAAGAATAATGAAGAGTTGAAATGCTGCTGAGCAAAGTACTTCCTAAATTAATTATGTAGTGAATTAAAGAAAATGACTCAAAAATAAAAGGTTACCGGTTCTCAAATATTCTGGAGGTGTGTATGCAAGATTTGTGCTGTAACTCTTTCCATCTCTGCTATTTTTCATGAGGCCAAAGCATGAAAGTCGAGGATCCCCTTCCTGATAATATAAAGGTGAAAAGTTGATTAACAGAAATGCCTACAACAACATTATGGTGTCCAGTGTAGACTTCCTAATGTCTCATAAACTATCATGAAATGCCAGTACATGCTCTCATTCATGAGCTTTGCTCTACAACAGAATTATAAAGATGCAAGAGAATACAATGTGTGTGTGTGTTGGGAGAAGGAGGGGGAATTAAAATTTACCTATTTAGAAAAGAAACTTCACTCAGTTTAAAGACAGGTGCTAAAATAGAGGATCATGCATGTAAAGATTGTACAACTAAATCACTGTTAAAACAAAGTTTGGATAACCTGTTATGGATTAAATTATGAGGAAGATTCCAGAGACTGTCACTGGATCTTATACATTATGCATGTTAGAGAATTTCATGGAGGATAGTTCAAATTTGGGAATTATCATCCACACTCTTATCAAGAGAATCCCTCCAGACCAAATACAGAAATAAGGAACCATCTTTCAAAAATATCATTGTACAATTAAATCGCTGTTTAAAGTAGCGTTTAAAAAACCTGAAGTATAAAGAAAAGACTATCAGCGGATCTTATTCATTAGGCATGTTACTGAGTTTCATGGAGGATAATTCAAATTTGGGGGATATCATCCCTACTGTTATGAAGAGGATCCGCCTGGGCCAAGTACAGAAAGAATTCACCATCTTTCACAAATATCAGACAAAATAGAAGTAAATCAGGAGTTAGAAAAGTTAAAATGAGAATGCTACCAGAGCCTTAATAAGGATAACCATTTTGTTATAATTTTGAAGTAGTGAGACAAGGGGCTCAAATCCTACACCACATTTACTACCTGACCATCTTCAAAACATCACTTGGAAGTTATACCCCAGCCACTGAAGCAGGGATTCACAATTAGGAGATCGTACAAAAAGATACTGAAGGATCACCCTTTAGAAAGAAGGATAAATGCCCAATAAGTCACCTCTGCAAAACTTGAGAAGATGCAGGCCCTACCAATACAACTTAGAAGCATTAGCTCCTCACATATGACAATTAAAACCATCAATCTCAGATTGACTAGTAGAGAATTGAAATCATTATATCATTTTCTATAAATGCAAGAGAGAATTGAAGAGATCTTGGTAAAAGAATGAAAGATATTTGAGAGGCTATAAATGCTCTCTAGGTTGTCATTTGAGACCTGACTTCCATGATACTAGAAAGTCTGTATTTTCAGCAACAGTTAAGCATATTAGGAGGAGGATAATTTTGACTCTTGATCCAGCAGTCCCATTGACATAACGAGAGAAAAGCTCTAAAATTGCTTCTTATACTTTCTATTGGTCAAGATAAATTCTGACAGATATGCCCTTGCTTTGTATCATTATCATTGACAGTCATTGTACTTTCATTAGTATAGGGAGATAGATCAGTGCAGAATATTAACTGCACATTATAATACGGAATATACAAATATTCACATACTGAATAAAAGGAAAGAAAAAGATATAACTGAAATATAGGTAAGAGGATAAGTGAATAAAAATGTATGGTACAAGGGACACACAAGTTAAGAGGTCACTGAAAAACCACCTTTGGAACCAGCAAACTATTATTTAGATTTATAAAATGCCATTCCATTTTGCAAATGGTTTGTTTGCAGACCACAGGCACAAGACAGAGGACAAGACAGTGATAAGTTTTGACAATAATCAAGCATTATATTGAGATCAATACACCTGAAATCAATCTTGATAGGCATTGACAGCTTGAATAGCTTATGCACTTGAATTTTGTCTACTTGAAAACTGTAGACTTGGAGTCCGTGATTGTAGTTTTCAACTTAAAATCTGTAGAACTTTGAAATATCCCACCCTCATCTGAGATATTTGCTACTGAAACTGCCTTGACTGATTTTTTTGTGGTTTTTGCTTTTTTGTGTTTTTTGCAAGTTTGCCAAGAAATGCAAATGATATATATATTTACAAATGCAAGGAAAGAAATGCAGAAGCATACACAATTAACTTTTCAAAATCAGATTTAATGATGAAAGCTTTTACAATATTTTCATACCCGGATAGCCATAGCATAATGAATTGCAAATCTGGAAATTTATATCAGCAACTGGAAAACCCTTGTCATGGACGCCTAGCACAAAATGATGAGTTCTCCACCTTAATATTGCATCAGAATGATAGCCATGGATTAGCCACCCCAAATGGAAGACAAATTCTGCGCACAACCTAGGCGTTTCAGCCTAGAGTCAAAACGCTACCCTCAAGACATTGTACGGCCCAGCTATGAAGACATCAGCAATTTTGAACATCAACAGCAAATAAAATGTTAGAATATTATATTCTTCTATTGTATAATGGTCAATTATATCTATTAGTTGTTGGTAGGTAGCTGGTAGGTAGACATTTAATGTCTACAGTATTTTACCTCACCTATATATTGTAATCTATTCTTCAAGTAATATCAAGCAATTTCTAGCCCAAAATTGTTTCATGGTATCAGAGCAGGTCTGAGCCTGTCTCCCTCACGGGAGGGCTCAGGATTCAAGGAGGGTTTCTGGGTAATTTCGTGGGCTTTCTAGAAGCCATAATCCTAAGTTCTTTAGGGCCAGATTTTAGAAGGAAAATTTGTGACAAAATTTTCGTGGGCCTGTAGGTCATAATTCGAAAAAAAAAATTCCCTTTAATCTTTTCGGGTCGTGTGTGTGCCTGTAGGCGCGATCTCTCACCCAGCTCTCTGCTAAAATCCGCGCGACTTACCTGCGACTGATGTCTTCAAACGCGATTTTTTTTTCACGTTTTCTGTGAACTTTGAGTCGACTTCTATTTGCCCGCGTTTCTTTGGACGTGTTTTCTGAAAAACGCATTTTTTTGGTCGATCTTCCTGCGCACGACCCACGTGTCCCTGCTTGTTGGCACGTGTTTTGGAGGTTTTCTGCAACCCGCGACGGCTCTTTCTCCTCACGCGTCGGGAGTTCTCCTTGAGCTTGGTCCGCAAGTTCTTCCAGTTACTGGGCAGCGGCCTAACTCACGTTTTTGTGCAGATTTCTGTCCTCTTCCAGCCGCGATTTCAAGCTATTTTCTGCGACTTTTTCTAGTTCATCCATGGCAGTTTAGGGTTCCAAAATTTTCGTCTAGGGTTTTGACCCTCCTGTTCAAGGCGGAAATTTTTTTTGTTTGCAGATTCCTTCTGGGTTTTTCGAGATCTCAAATGGGTTGGTCTCCAACTTTTCTGGGTACCTCGTTTTCTATGCCTCAAAATTTGTGCATCAGTTTCAAGTTGAAAAAAATTCCTGACTGCAGATTCCTTGTGGGTTTTGCGAGATCTCAACTGGGTTGTTAGATTTTTCTGGGTGCTTCATTTTCCGCGCCTCGATTTATGTGCAGATCTGTTCTGGCAGCTAGGGTTCCAAACCCTCTGTTTTTCAGCCGACAATCGATAGCTACCTGTTTCTGGGCTTCTGTAATTCGCAATGTTGCGTGGGATTCCTTTGTTGGGTTTTTTAAATATTTTTTCCCTTATTAAAAAAACAAAAAAAAATTTGGTTTACGGGTTTTCATAATTTTTGCCCTTAAAAAATTCCTGAAGGGTTTATAATTTTCTTCTCAAAAATTACGAGTTTTTCCTGTATATCCTAGTCAGGGTTTCTATTGTTCGGGAGGGCTCTCTGGTCTTTGGTTTTTACTGTTTTTTCCGAAAAAACGATGATTTGTAATCTTGGGTTTGGCGATTTATTTTCCTCAAAAAAATCGTGGTTTGTTGCAGTCTGTTTTTGTCGCACCTCAAGTTGCTAGGGTGAACATCTGCACAACTAGCTTCTTGCAGTCTGTTTTCGGGCATTGTGCTCCACTGCAAAAGTTTCGATGGTTTGCCGATTTATCCTCAAAATCGTGGCAGCTGTTCTCAGTGTGTCTCTAGCGATAGGGAGGAACAGCTCTATTATCCAACGTCAGGTTGGACATTTTGTGATGACTTCTGGTCAGCAGTTCTGCAGATTCTAGGAGGGTTGGTGGCAAACTCATCTCACGTGGCAAAGTCAGTGGCAGGCTTTTGTCTCTTGTTGCAAAGCTTTCTAAAGAAGGGGCAACCTTCTCTGTTTTTGGTACTCTTGGTCATCAACATTCTGCAAATCCAGGGAGGGTCTCCGTAGTAGCAGAGTGTTCTAAAGAATTTGTGACCAAGCGACCTGCAGATTGTATTCTGTAGGCTAGTTAGACGATTGACCATTAAGGGAGGGTGTTAGAATATTATATTCTTCTATTGTATAATGGTCAATTATATCTATTAGTTGTTGGTAGGTAGCTGGTAGGTAGACATTTAATGTCTACAGTATTTTACCTCACCTATATATTGTAATCTATTCTTCAAGTAATATCAAGCAATTTCTAGCCCAAAATTGTTTCATAAACTTCTGATCACAATCAATGTTCTTCAAGAATACCCTGAAATAATCTCTCCAATATGCACAATGTGACTTCTGGATGAAAGCCACCTAATGATTGCAACCTTTGGGTAATATTTCACACCTGTGGGATGCACAATCCAAGAGAAATCACATTCTCCAAGGCCAAATTGCAGCAAAACCCTAATTTTCTTCTCACAACAAGAATCCTCATAAATTTCATAAGTGTTGAATAATGAATGAAATGCTTTTTCAAAGCTTGTTATATCTCCTCATGAAAAGCACGACCTCCTTTGGTTTTTTTCAACATTTTATATATTTTATTGTATTTGCTTTTGTTGCTAAGTATTAATACTTTATGTGGGCGCCCAAAACAATGACTTAAATAATTTGACTTTATATTATTAAATAAGCCTTCATTATAAAGTCAATAAATTCATTAATGTTATTCACTTTTATAATTAATTATTATTAAAGTAATCACTTTAATAATAATTAAAATATCATAACTCCATAAATCATCAACATTAATCAATCCCATCAACGCCAGAAGGTAGCCCACTAATTCCTCTGCTCACCATGGTGCCTTACTATAAATAGTAAGACTGGACCCCAACATCTGAGTGACTTACTAAAAATAGTAAGTATGCATAAACGGAGCCCAAAACACCTCTAGAAGGCAAACCCTGAATATCACCAAGTCCTGGAGAAGAAAACACCATAAACTGTCAACTAAAGAACCAAATAACTCCCTCACAAGGCCCTCTAATCACCATCATTAGCCTATGAGGACCTGATGATAGGCTAATCCACCAAACTCTAACACTGGCTAAAAAGGGGACATTACAATCTGCCCTCCCTGAAATTGCTTAACCCCAAGCAATCTCAACTGAAGATAGAACACATCATCACCTAGGTCCCAAGGGAAAAACTATGGTTTGTCCCTCTCCCCTCCAGATAACTCCTGCAACACCAATATCAACACAACTGATAAAATACGTTGACCAAGGTCAACCCCTGTAACATGTGTCTCAAAAGTATGATCATCATGAAAAAGCAACTCTAGATACAAGCAGGGTTTGCTTTCCTCATCTGCACAAGGAGATACCTCATACCAACTGTCCAAAACATGTACACGAGCTCTGTGCATCGAAGTCAAATCATGTACAAGTGTGTGGAAAGTAAAACTGAATGCACTTTACACAATGTACACGCTGTAGAATTCATCTGTAAGCCCTGTCTGAATCCTGATGCACAAGAAGGATCCCAAACTCTGTGATCATCGCTCAACTCCACACTAGGGTCAAGAGGGAGATCGTCATCTAGCTCAAAGAGTGGATTGTCATAAACCAAACCAGCATCATTCTCAAATAGAGGATTATTAACAAACTGCACTTTAACCCCTTGCTGATCTGAATTACCTTCCTCTGAACCTTTGGAGCAATGAATAGAATCATACTCTTCTTGGATTTGCTCACACTCCTCCACCGCCTGTTCAATTTCTTTCTCTTTCCTTCCACTCTCCTTCTCACTAAGGGAGATGGCACGTAAACTCCCCTCAGCTATTCCCCTTAATACATACTTTCTACCATTCATCTTGAACTTCATTTCCATTTTCTACAAGTTGAGAGAAAATTCTTCAATGACATGAAACCACTTCATGCCCAACACAATGTCCATCTCACCCATGTTGATGACATAAAAATCATCTTGAAATTTGTAATCATTCAACAGCAGAGTGAGATTAAGGATCCTCCTAGTGCAAGTAAGAGTGAAACCATCTGCTACTCTTACCCTGAACCCCTCAAAGTTCTCTACTTGAAGTCCACACCTCACAACCAAACCCTTATCAATGAAGTTATGTGTAGCTCCAGTATCAATCAAAGTGATACAACGCTTCCCATTCATGACTCCTCTGATTCTGAATGATACTCGTCTTTGGATGCTAGAGCATAATCCCATAGGAGATAGCTTAGCATCTTTTCCTGACCCTGTAGATGCTCTTCCTAACTCCTTATCCTCTGGATCAGCTCGCTAAGCTGAATTTTCAGAATCTGAATCATCAGCTTAATACCATTCCATTCAATTTGCTTTGCCCTTAACAAGACAATTATGATCTCTACTATATGGCCCTTTGCACCAGTAGCATAATTTATTTTTTCTTAAGTCATTAAGGGTCTCATCATCAAGCTTAAATACTGTTTTCTTTTTCTGATCTGCAACTTGATGATGGCTCTCATCCTTTGGAGGAGTCAAGGTTTTAGGTAGAGACTGCTTTTTTGGGGCAACGAGCTCCATGCTTCGTGCCTTCTTCATCGCGTCCTGCAGTGTAGGTGGGTCAAAGGCCTTGATCCAACCTCGCAATGGCTCAAGCAGTCCCACACAAAACAGAATAACCAATCTCCTCTCTGAAATGCTTGGCACCATCACCGACAATCTCTGAAACTCACCAATGTAAGACTCCAAAGTGCCCACCTATTTGAACTGAGCTAGCTCTCTAAAATATAACTCTGAATCCTTACGATCAAACCTCTCAATGAGTCTATTTGTGAACTCATGATAGGTAGTAATAAGATGGTGTTGTAATGTAACCATGTCGTGATACCACCACTTGTGCACTAGCCCATCCAAGTGTAGAGTGGCAAACTTAATCGCTTCATTCTCTAGCATCGATCTCAGAGACAAATAGTTGTCCAATTTCTGGACCAACGATCTCGCAGTGCATTTACCACTGCCGTCATAGTGTGGCAAGGTGACCTTGCTCATAGCCTACTACAAATCACGAGTGCCTTGTGGTGCCTGGAGTGCCTTGTGCTCTGTCCTAACTACTCCTACCCCTCTAGGCCACTTCAGATCCAGGAACTGATTTAGAGTCAACAATTCCCTCACCTCAGCTAGTAGGGTCATATGCTCAGTATAATGGCGTGTAATATAACCAATTGTGATAACATATGGCTCTTGCACTGGAACCTCTGGTGCCTATGGCGCCTCCCTAGGAGTGAAGGTAAACAAGTGGAAGTAGTAGTGTTGGTGTTTCAATTCGCACCTCTGGAATGCGGATTAGAAACGTACAGCTATGCATAGATAAACTGCTCTTCGAATTAGGAGGGGAAGCTCCCTCTTTGTTGATGTTGTTCAAGAAAGTAAACTAAAACTAATTTTCCTATTTTTTTGTTCAGCTAAGAGCACAACGTTATAAAACTCAAGCGTCGTAGCTAAGATTTTTTATTTTAGAATTTCAACTACAACTAAGCCTACTCTAATGACGTTTCGAACTTCTCAAGTAAACGCAGAGCAAGAGAGTTAGAAATGGACAAGAAAGGATTCTCTAACAAAAGATACTTAGATAAAATTTATTTCAACATACATCTACTTACTTTCAATGCAAGTTGAAATGGAGATCATATAAGCATAACACAATAAACGGAAATTTGAGACATTATATCAAGGCAAAGTAGGCACAAGACTTTATTTCTCAAATCTCAAGAACAAAATATTACACAAGACACATGCACTAAACAAGAACTTGCAGCTAAAAGAGACTTGCAAACTTGTTCTTACCCAAAGTGAACAGCAACTAAACAACAACAACTTGCAGGCAAAATAGGCTCAACAATTTGTTATCACAAGTACAGTTAAGAAAATAATGGGCAAGGCTGCCCGTATTTATACACAAGCAGAGGAGTGGGGAGCCCTAAAATCTCCTTGCTTTTACAACTAAGGCTTGCCAACATGCAAGCTTTATTTCTAAAACTAAAGAAGATAAACATCTAACCACCTAAGAAAGCATAAAAACAGGAAATGCCAACTATTACATTTTGTTTTCTTTCTGTTCTTCAAAGAGTAGATAAGAATTGAGACGAGAATAGAAAGAAAGCAGAAAGAAAGCTTCTAGATGATTGCTGCTTTAAATCTCGATCGCATCCGCTAAAAAGCTGGAAACTGTATCTCTGTCAAGTGCATCAATACTATCTATAGCAAAGCTTCACTTTTCTAGGATTTCTTCACCATCTGCAATCGATCTCAAAAAATCTTTGACCTCATTGGCCACTTTCTCGAACCTTGCTGACATCACAGAAATCTGATTCATCCTTCCACCAACCGGATCACTACCATCACTGCCACGAACAACATTCTGGAACTGGGCTTGCACTTCGTCAAGTCCAACGTAGGAACCATCATCATGACAATACCGAGAAGGGATCTCTGCAACAAACTCACTTATGAACTGAAGAGCCTCAACCGCCCTTTATCTGTATGCAACAAACTCTTCAATAATCCTCTCATAGGTTCTCACCTTGAAGATGTGGCGTTCTTTCCATGCAAGGATTTGTCTCTTGTGTTCTCTGGAAACCATTGAGCTATAAGCTCTATCCAAATCTGCAATGATGATTTCGTGCCTAGGTTTCACCTCTGCCATTGATTGCTCAAATCCTTGAATCCCTTGGCGTAAGTCATGAGCATTATTCCTTAGCTGATATATTTGTGCCAAGATTTATTTTCCTCTGATGATGAATCCTTCGATCCATTCTTGTGTTTGCTTCCCACATATTACCAACTGCCTCAACTGTTGATGATCAGTTGGTGTCTCTAGAACCTGGGGCAACAACTGAGTAGCCTATGAAGTACCATGAACAATATTAGAAATGTATAGCCTGAGTTGTCGGATTTCAGCCTTGAGGGCTGCCTTATCTTCTCCATCTTTAAGCACTCTTTCTTGAAGAGTTTCAGATGCAACTTTGAACAAACTAACATCTACATGCCTAGTGCTCTTGCCAAGATTGGCCTTAACCATTATGAAACCATCCACCTCCACTTCATCTTTGTTTCTATCTTCAGGAGGTGTAGCAATCTCCATGATCATCTCACCATCAAGATTCCTTTCAAAGTGAACTTGTTTCTTTGCTTTCTTTTTAGGTGCCTCCTGATAAACGTTGTCAAGATCATCAAAATTCAACTGATATGAAGGTCTTCTTCTCTTCCTTCCCAGGGAGCTCTCAAGCCAAGATGTGGTACCTCTACTAACTTCCCTGGGAGGTTCAGCTGCAACTCCTTCATCTTCTTCATCCTCTAGATCAATGTGAATTGGTGAAGACCTTGGCAACGGTGAAGAATCATGTGTCAAAGGCACATCTTTTGTTCCCTTCTGAGGTACGAACTCTTCTGGAGGAGCTTTTGCTTCAGTTGTTGGCTGCTCCTGTATGACTATATTTGAGAAGTCCAACCTTCTCCTTACGTTCTTTGTTGATCTACTACCCTTTACACCCTCTTGAGGCTAACTTATACCCTTCATCTTCAGTTGTGCTCTAGAAGAAGAGGGAAGTGATGACTGCATTCTTGGCGGCTTTGCTGCTAGAATGGATTTCTTCCTCTTGAGGACTAAGAAAACCTTGTTGTGTTCAATGACTTGGCGTGTTCTTTCTTCCACCGAGATGTTCTCTTTATTGGACCAGTTGACCTGTGGAAGGGGTTGTTGCTCAATTTGTTTTCGAGTGTACATTGGGAGAAGTACATCTCCATCATCATCTGATAGTCCCTCAATATCCTCTGACAGGCAATCTTTCATTTGATGGAGAGCGAGTTTGTTGTAACTACGCCTCTGTACCTCAAACTCATCTCTGCAGTTGGCCCAAAAATCTTCAAGTGCAGGCACATGAGCATAGTTCTTCTCAAGTCGGGATGCGAAGACACCATGAGGGTCGTATGATCGTCTCTCGCTGTATGGCTTGAGACCAAGTTTAGCCAACTCATCACCCATGGACTTGGCATTTGTTGATGATCTGCATTTGTAAATTCCCAACTCAAATGGAAAATTGAGGGTGGGCTTCTTTTGATTCCGCAAGAAAGTGTGGACATCATATGCTTGCCTTAGGAATTCCATGAAAACCACTTCATCTGATGGGTACCTCGACAACATGAGTGGAGCGCTAGAGAAGCCGTAGACGCTAATGTAGGTGAAGGTAGGAAACTAAATAAACCAATCTGCCCACTCTGCCATTGTTGCCCTGGCAGTTGATGAAATACGTACGTGCAACTCATTATCCAAGTCTCGCACTGTATGAATCAGGAAAGCCTCATTTACCCTTTTGTAATGGTGTGATGACTCTATGAACTCTAGCTGAGGGTAGTAATTGTAGACATGTTGTACATTCAGAGACCCCACAGTATTCAACCCTTTGAATTTTCCTTGGAAGGCTACTAGGTAGACTAGGTAGGAGATTATGTGGAACTCATGAATTTGGAAGTATTCAGTTATTTGTTGATGAAGGCTATCACTGATTAAGGTTGACCAATCATAGAATTATGTTTTCTTCATGATATGAGGTATAACATAGAACATCCAAGGCTGGAATTTTGTAGCATCCTCTTGGCCAGTGATCCGGTTGAGCAGGGTGATCATTATAGCGATTTCATCCTTGAATTCCCCTCGCCCGATGTTCTTTGGCAAAGTTTTATGTTTTTCTTTCATCCACTTTTGTGCAACTTTCTTGCTATATTTCTCCTTGTGCATGTCCCATACCCTTTCACATCCTTCCTTGGAGATAGTTACACTTTCAGCCCAAGGTGGTATTGAGAAGCATTTTTCAATCATGTCTGGCTTCGGGTTGCAAATCACTCTACCATCTACCGACTGAATCTCCCGTGTCGCAGTATTGTAATGCTTGATGCAAGCAATTACGAATTCCAAACTCTACATTGAAATAGGAATTGATGCTGCTGCAAGTAGTCCAGGGTGACCGAGGTGCCTAATTGTAACGTTACCCACATCTTCCAAAGCACACGCAAGTTGAACACCGGCTTGATATGGTGCAAGTCAGTTTCAACAGTTTTGATGAAGTCATGATATAGCACTGACTTGGTCTTGTACTCATTGGGAGTGTATTCCATACTGAAAACCTTGAAGATTGCTTGTAAACTTGACTATGTTCAGACAAGTTTTGCACACTTTCTAAATTTAGCTTGTTGGTTTTTCTTCTTCAAACGGACAAATTTTTTCAAAAAAAATTTGAGATATGGGTTTTGTTCAGAATTTCGTTACAAGAAGACCCAGATCACTCGTTTTTGAAAATTTTGAGTGTTGACTAAAAAAGAAGCAAACCCTAATTTCTTCAGATTTTCTTGAAAAAAAAAAGCTGGCACCTGGGTTTTGTGCAGAAGTATGTTTTAGAAGGACCCAGATGATCAAATCTTGAAAATTTTGATGATTCCTTGGACATGCACAAAAAAGCAGTTGCTGCAACTTGAAAAATTTCTTCAAAATTGTTTAGAATCATGAGTTGAGATGACCCAGATTGCTGAAAATTGAAAATCTTGACCTCCTTCAAAGAATTGATGCTCTGGATGAAAAAAAACATGAAAAAGCAAGCTCCTTTGTGTGCTGGTCTGAAAATTATGAAAAACTTCGAAAAATCAGCAAGCTTCAGCCTTTGAATTCTGAAATGAAGAATTTTTTATGCCTCCTCTTCTTTTCCTTGGACGCCACCTGCAAGAATTATGAAAAATGGATAGCAAAAACATCTTAAATAAGTTAAGGCTTTGAGAAAATCTGTTTTCTTTTGCTTTAAACCCTTCGAACCCTATCATGAGCTTGTGCATTGATTGTGGACATTTTATCTTCTTCTTGAAATTTGAAAATTTGAAAAATTTGGCTAAGGCATGGTTTCTTGGGCGCCCTTCTTGGTTGGAGGCGCCTATCTTCTTCAGACTTAGTCATGATGGAGGTGTCGACTGCAAATTCACTCATTTAGGCCTCCAAAAGCTTGGGTGCCTATCTCCTTCTGGGGCGCCCAACTCCTCCAAACTTAACCATTTTTGCTTGATTTTCAACCTTCAGATTTGAACTAAGTTACCGGATTCGTACCCACAGGCCTCGAACCCGGTTCGGGTTCGTCTATGGGTTCGTGCTGGGTACGCACAGGGTGCGTGCCCAGCACTGTGGGTTCGCCAGGGTTCGTGGGTGCACGAACCCTGGCGAACCCACAGTGCTGGGCACGCACCCTGTGCGTACCCAGCACGAACCCACACGTACCCAGCATGAACCCAGGCGAACCCGGGCGAACCCACGGGCCAAGTCAAAAAAAAATGGGCCCAAACATGATTAAAAAACATTTTTTTTAAAAAAAATTTCCCCCTAACCCTAAAATGGCTAGTGGCTTTGCACAGAAGTAGTCTTTTGTGAGCGGTAGATTAATCTTGGTTTGCACAAAAAGTTTGGAGTGGCAGTATGAGGCTAGTGGCTTTGCACAGAAGTAGTCTTTTGTGATGTATAACACAGAGGGTGAATGAATACAGGAATTCTAATTTGCTAAGAGCTGCACAGAAGCTCTGTTTTTAGCATAAACAGAAGAGGAGGAGCATTCAAGCTGAAGCAGCCCTGGTTTGAAGATTTCTGTGGATGTTGTTCTAATCCGGTCAAGTGCAAAAGTTCTGCATTCAAATCCAAAGCAGAAGCTCACCTAAAAATTCTGAATAACAAGAGAATCTCTAGGCTCATTAGAGGTGAATCTAGTGGCATATTGACAGGGATAGATGAAACAGCATATATCTGATTAGTTAAAAAAATCAGAAATAAAGAGTAAGACAGATCATGTTAATGCCTATAAGTAACCTTGAATTTTGACATAATAAGTAGTGCAATAGAGAAGAACTAGGTTAAATGACCCTTAAATACCAATTCCAAAAATGATAATTTGACAAAATTTTCAGGAAGTTCAAATAAATATAGAAATTTGGAGAACCATGAAAAACAAAGAATGCTGAGAATCAAATATTCAAAATGTAATATCTTTTTTCTAAAAATACCTTTGGTTAAGAGACCTGAGACCTGGAAAACTTGTTGGCAAGATCTGTTAGAATTGGCATTTAATATTTATCTTTGGCATTTGGCATTGATCAATGATCAAGTATCATACTATGAAATGATTTAGTTTTACAATTCTCTATATTTCTCTTTTTTTTTTGTATATATAATACATATATATAGATTTATAATATATTAAATTATTAATATATATATATACACACGTACCCATACGTACCCAAACCCCTAAAAAAATTTTGCCCGTACCCACGTACCGGGTTCTCGTACCCGAACCCGTCCCCGAACCCGAACCGGTAACTTAGGATTTGAACCTTCATGTTATACCTTTCGTTTGATCTGGATTTGCCGGTGATCAACAAATCTGATGATCTGACGAAGACCTCCACTGCAAAGCTGACAGAATCTTTAAGACAATGAGCATATTAGCAAACCCTAATTGTTGGATTAGGTCTTTCAAAAGGTTGGGCGCCTATCTCCTTCTGGGGCGCCCATGGCTGGCAAACTTAGTTTTTATTTTGCAATTTTTAGTTTTCTCCTCCGTTTGACATGCTTGCCTTTGCCTTGCTTGCTAGACATGAAAAATTTTCTAAGGCATGAGTGTTTGGGCACCTAGAGTCTCTAGTGTTAGCCAAAATTTTGCATTTTTCAACTTTCACAACTTCCTTTCTCCATTCTTCAATCTGCGTGCATGTCCATCGTTTACCATCTTTTGTTCAGTGTTTGAATGTTTGAATCTGACACCTGGTAGCTGACTGACCTCCATTAATGACTTCGAAGCTCCCGAAATGCTTTTTGAAAAAGCAGAATAGAACCTACTAGGGCAAAACTGATCCTTTTGTGATTTTGACTGCACCAGCTTGATGAGGAAGTATTTTCGATCAATCAAAATCAGATTGAACCCTAACAGCCAAACTTTCTATTTTTAGAAAATTTTGCCAACATCCGTTTCAAAAGAAACCCAAAAAAAGTTCTATTTTTATAAAGTTTCTAAAAATTTCAATTTTCCTAAAATTTAGGGCCGAAAAATTGAGATCTGGGTTTTGTAGACTTGGTCACTCTGAGCAAACCCAGATTGTCAGATTTCGAAAATTTCAAGTTTTTGCCCCTCATGCAAGACATGCAAACCCTAATTTTGACCTTTTTGATAGTTTTGACAAGACTTTTACTCATTTATTCAAAATGCCTAAGTGTAGCAAAAAATTTAATTTGGGGTACAACAAGTAGACCCTGTAACTGCCACATTAGGCTGACCAAATACACTAGTCTCGCCAAAATGATTGGGTTGTTGAGGTGGGGTAAACTGTCTCATAGTCCCCAACAGTTGTGACATCATATCCATCATATTATCCATCTGCCTCTTAGCTCTAGATTCAGGACTAAGTAAACCTGCTCGTCCCTTATCCCTCTCTGCCATGGCGCCTGTCACACTCTCTGTGTCACTGTCACTATCAATATTGTGAATACCCAAAATACCTGATACTGTTTCACCTCCCATTACTGGAGGTGGTTCCCACTTAGCTACACCTCTGGTGTACTGAATGTTCTTTTTACTCATAAAATAACATTACCAGCACAGGATGGCAAGAAGACTGTGCTCTGATACCACTGAAATATCCCACCCTGATCTGAGATAGTTGCTATTGAAATTGCCTTGACTAATTTTTTTGTTTTTTTGTGGTTTTTGCTTTTTTGTGTTTTTGTCAAGTTTGCTAGGAAATGCAAATGATATATATATTTACAAATGCAAAGAAAGAAATGCAGAAGCATACACAATTAACTTTTCAAAATCAGATTTAATGATGAAAGCTTTTACAATATTTTCATACCCAGATACCATAGCATAATGAATTGCAAATCTGGAAATTTATATCAGCAACTGGAAAACCCTTGTCATGGATGCCTAGCATAAAATGATGAGTTCTCCACCTTAGTATTGCATCAAAATGATAGCCATGGATTAGCCACCCCATATGGAAGACAAATTATGCTCACAACCTAGGCGTTTCAGCCTAGAGTCAAAACGCCACCCTCAAGACACTGTATGGCCCAGCAAGCACAAACTTGTACGGGCCAGCAATGATGATAGTACGGCCCAGCTATTAAGCCATCAACAATTTTGAACATCAATAGCAAATAAACTTCTGATAACAATCAATGTTCTTCAAGAATACCCTGAAATAATCTCTCCAATATGCATAATGTGACTTCTGGATGAAAGCCACCTAATGATTGCAACCTTTGGGTGATATTTCACACCTATGGGATGCACAATCCAAGAGAAATCACGTTCTCCAAGACCAAATTGCAGCAAAACCATGGTTTTCTTCTCACAACAAGAATCCACATAAATTTCACAAGTGTTGAATAATGAATGAAATGCTTTTCCAAAGCTTTTGATATCTCCTCATGAAAAGCACGACCTCCTTTGGCTTTTTTCAACATTTCATATATTAAATTGTATTTGCTTTTGTTGCTAAGTATTAATACTTTACGTGGGCACCCAAAACAATGACTTAAATAATTTGACTTTATATTATTAAATAAGCCTTTATTATAAATCAATAAAGTCATTAATGTTATTCACTTTTATAATTAATTATTATTAATTACTTTAATAATAATTAAAATATCATCTCCATAAATCATCAACATTAATCAATCCCATCAATGCCAGTAGGTAGCCCACTGATTCCTCTGCCCACCAGGGTGCCTTACTATAAATAGTAAGATTGGACCCCAACATCTAAGTGACTTACTAAAAATAGTAAGTATGTGTAAACGAAGCCCAAAACACCTCCAGAAGGAAAACCCTGAATATCACCAAGTCCCAAAAAAGAAAACACCATAAACT
Organism: Sequoia sempervirens; assembly: GCA_007258455.2. Taxonomy (NCBI): domain Eukaryota; kingdom Viridiplantae; phylum Streptophyta; class Pinopsida; order Cupressales; family Cupressaceae; genus Sequoia; species Sequoia sempervirens. The sequence continues at coordinate 932,564,680 of VDFB02281492.1, forward strand.
GCCATTTGAAGAACCAGATAACTCCCTCACAAGGCCCTCTAATCACCATCATTAGCCTACAAGGAACTAATGATAGGCTAATCCACCAAACTCTGGCACTGGCTAAAAAGGGGACATTAAAAACTGTCATCAAAGTTGGTATTTATAATTTGATAGAAATGGTGTAAGAACCCTTACAGGTTCTAACTGAATTTTTCCCTTTTTGTTGGTCTGAAAATTTTTGACTTGCCTTTAACTTATGTTTTCAACAAGGGTTTATTATATCATGTAGATTGAAAGGTTCCAAGCATAAATAACAAGAAATGAACTTGAACATAGATTCTAGGCAATCAAATAAGTCACATAAACACAGATGGACATACCCAGCATTGATAGCTTAACTTCTTATTTGATTTGAAAGTTGATTACAAATAGAGAGGGCTGGAAAGTACAATCACTCAAGTCTGATTAGAATTTCAGACCTTCAATTACATCTACTTGTGCCAAAACACAAGTCCAAACTCTAGCCGTATAAAGGGAAGTTGAAGCTATATGAAGTAGGATGATATGCCCAGCTAGAGATGACTGAAAAGCAACTGTAGCAGCCCACTGGAGGTTGTAGATGCCAAAAACTCCTCAGATATGATATTGAAATCAATTTGAAGACTGCTTTTACAAAAATCTGATTATGCCTGAAGCTGGAAATCGCCAAAAATGCCCTTCTTTGCCAAGCAAACCTCTTGAAAACCTTCTTCTAGCAAGTATCAATGTAAGTGTCACAAAACAAAATCACAATCTGCAACTAAAACTTCACTAAAGCAATCTAGTTAAGCTCTATGATGAACTCTACTTGAATTCATCTCACATGGTGGAATGGGGACATCACCATACCACAGTATTCAAGGGAGCACCACCTTGAATCGACTGAAGATTACTTTCAGTCAAGAGACAACTCTCTTTAAAATGACTTAACAGAATAGTAACATCAAAAACATGCATCTCTCAACCTTCCAAGCCTTCTTAAATAGGGCCTCAAGTCAAAACTACACTTAGGGTGGGGTCTCATGGGGGGGCTTCAGGATCTATTTTTAAGGAGCAGGAGGTCTCATGAAGTCAAAAAAAAATTGTTACAGGATTATTTGGAATCTTTTCCTCAAGAATAGCATCTCCTACCTTTTAGGACTGCAGATTTGAGGGGGTGAAAATACGGTGGGGCTGGAGATTGCCCCTACAGTTTAGGAATTTTATTTGCCATTTGTAAATCATCTTAACTTTTAAGCTTCCTTAAATTCCAAAACTTAAATTTTAAGTTGAACTGCACAGTAAACAAGTTGATGAGACCACCAACTTCCTTAAAATTTGGAGCTTAATATTTTAAGCTGAACTGCATTACTAAGTTCATGGGATCAGCACCTTTAAAAAATTCCTAAAAATTTTCAGCAGCACCGACTGAAATTTTTCAAGAAACCCCCCTCCATGGGACCCCACCCTTAGAAGGGAATCAGATTTGTTTTATTAAAATATTCACTTACTTCAAGACTAAGGCACCTTAAACTGCCCTAGGCCAAGTCGCCTTAAAGAGGATCTGATTTGGTCTTCACATACATTAAAATATTCATTTACCTTCTCTCCTAAGGCACTAGACCGCCCTTGGGAAGATTTGATTGCCTTTGAACATTATAATATTCTAGTTTGGAAGCTTCCTTGAGCCACCCTAGGAAGAGATCAGATTTTATTTTTAAATATTAAATATAGGTTGCTTCTCCCTTAAATCTGCTAAACCGCCATGGGAGGGAGAATCTTCTAGAAGCAAATCTGATTTGATTTGATGTGGTCAACTCACCTCCTTGTTTGCTTTGACTTGCAAGTGGACCATGAGATAATAATAAAATAAGATCAACATTATGCTTTGCTTTGTTAAGGATAATTCCTGCTTAATTTTCTAAAACACATCTTACCAAAATTTGATTTTCATGGCCAATATCATTCCCTTATCACGCCATCTAACGCACGGGAATGTTGGATGGGCTAGAATCAGGTCACCAAGATGTCACTCCAAGAATGGGGACATTACAGTCCTCCCTTCCCAAGATTGCTTGCCCTCAAGCAATCGCCATACAACCCGCTATTCCACTCTGATTGGAATGCCAATACACCATAACACCTGAAGCAACTCACCACGATCATTAAGTACCAATGCATCATCCATGTCAATACCTAGATCCCAAATCAACCTATCCATCCAGCTATAAGAGTAGAAATAGATATCTATCATGACACAATCATCACATATCATCCATCTATATGAGTAGACCATCAAAGAGATGTGAGAAGCAACTCCCATATGCACATAGATCAACTCATTAGGCAACCAAATGCCGTTGTCGTAACTCAGGCCAGAAAATAAAATGTAGTCATAAGTATCAACATACCAATACATGTCAAAGAAATCCATGTCATATTATATGTCCATCAAATAGATATGCCTCCACATACTCCCAAGCAACTAATTAGTTGATGTAGACCCTGAAAAATTGGAAAGTACCTTGGAGTTCCAAGTAGGACAGCTACTAACCCATGACAAAACAATGAAGATGAAGTCACCAATCAACAAATAGAAAGCTGCCATATCATAATAAATTGGTGACATAAATAAACAATGATGAGTTATGGATGCCTTCAACACCCAACAAAGACAACTCTTGAGTGGCTGGTCCACTACCGGTGTCATCAACAAAATCAGATCTGAAGTCTGCTAAACTGCCATGGGAGGGAGAATCTTCTAGAAATAGATCTGATTTGATTTGATGTGGTCGACTCACCTCCTTGTTTGCTTTGACTTGCAAGTAGACCTCCTTGTTTGCTTTGACTTGCAAGTAGACCTCCTTGTTTGAAGTGGACGTCCTTGTTTGAAGTGGACCTCCTTGTTTGCTTTGACTTGCAAGTGGACCATGAGATAATAATAAAATAAGATCAACATTATTCTTTGCTTTGTTAAGGATAATTCCTTCTTAATTTTCTAAAACACATCTTACCAAAATTTGATTCTCATGGCCAATATCATTCCCTTATCATGCCATCTAACCCACGGGAATGCTAGATGGGCTAGAATCAGGTCACCAAGATGTCACTCCGAGAATGGGGACATTACAAATGGCAAGAGCATTAAATTTTAGGTATTACTTGAAATGCATTGTTAGACATTTTTACTTTTTTGAAACTCATCTTCCTCTAAGTAAAAAGTCCAATATTTTTATTTCACTATGTTTATTGGTTGTGATTTTCCCTTTTGTTTGAAAATGGATCAAAATATTTTACAGAAACCAAGCCCAGGGCTAGCCATAGGGGTCAGCTGAAAAGACAGTTGTTACACTAAATAGTACAAGATCAGCATAGAAAAGAAAATACCCAGCATAAAGTTCAAAGTGATTGACTAGCTAGACTCAAAAGCATTTAGAACCATGCATAAGTAGTAAAATTTAATCA